>OZ020274.1:16139945-16249522 GCA_963971205.1 Aethes cnicana
ATTCCAAGTATGAATAATTGTTGGATAGAGGTAAGGATAGTATCCATACAGTTTAAGGTAAAGGAAGCGAACAAATGACTTCTGCACACGTTCTAACAGCTGGACGTATTGCTTTCCGTATGGACTCCATACACAGGCGTTAGTTTCGAGTCTGCTACGTATATAGGCATTGAACAGTGCACATATTGCGCTTGCATCTGAGAAATGCTTAGCCTGCCTAAGGACAAATCCCAAACACCTTCTTGCTGCATCACAGTTGACAATGTGTTGGCTAAAAGTAAGTTGAGAATCGAACCAGGTCCCAAGATCTTTTACTGCAGTAACTTTTTTTAAAGGATTGTTGTCTACAGTGTATTGAAAATACAGAGCTTGCCTAGAACGGGTATATGATACAACTGAGCACTTATCATTATTGAATAGCAATCCATTTTCATGACCCCAGGAGCAGATGCTATCAATATCGCTTTGTAGGTTTGCGCAGTCTCTGGAGTCAGTCAAAGGCAAGGCTAACTTTAGATCATCCGCAAATAAAAGGCATGTAGAGTAGTGCAGTGCGGCTGGTAGGTCATTAATCAGTATAAGAAACAATAAGGGCCCAAGACTACAAGGGGCCAACATTGCCATCAATAAAAGCAATGAATAATAATTCAGAAGTTATCAAAAAAAATATTTAAACTTCAAAAATCTAAGCTCTTTGGCGCGTCCACCACAGTGTTATTTTTTTAAAACAATTATAATTTTATTTTTTATTCCGAATTTGACGTCTCCAATAGTGTTTCCTGTATTTCGAAATGTTTAATTATACAAAACTCAACTAGAATATTTTTTGTAATTGTCTGGTTAAAAGTTATTGTAAAATCAATTTTGTCCTACCCAAAAACACCTCATTTCTTTGGCGTACTTGAACAGTCTCGAATTTTGTTATCATTTTACCTAGACTAGTCCCACCTCGCGTCCCCGCTTCCTTCAATTGCCATCTAACATCCGACTGGTACAAACCTGACCATAGTTTGACGTGTTTCGGAAAAATATTTTATACATCGCCGTTTGCGGATTTTTATCCGCTATGCGCCTAATTTCTTCGGCGACCAAATTCACAGTCAAATTCTACTTGAATTTTTTAATACTTTTTTAGTGAATGTATGCTGCGATTATCCACGTCTATAGTTTTAATTTGAAATTATACTTTAAATACTTACGGATGTAAAAAAATATTTATACCCTAATCTCATTTCTTTGACGCTAATTTCTTTGGATTTCTTTGGCATTTAGTGCCACAGAAATTAGATTTAGCCATAGAAATTAGAAGTTTATGTTAAATTTTCATAAAGATATATCACAAATATCGCTTTTATTAGATTTAATCGTTTTTTAGATTGTTTTATTCTAACAATAATAGTAAAAAAAACGTACGCTAACCAACCATCAATAAAACGACTGTTTGTCTCTGTTCAGTTCAGAATAAATGTTATATTCGGAGATTTATATAAAATATAGCAAATATAGCAATTTATTATGTTTATATACTTAATATAAAAATGCAAAAAAATACGTTTCAACATTTTAAATAAGTAACACTATCGTACAGAATAACATAAAAATGTATACAACTATATTGTACAAAGTCGAACCGATTCAATATTTAAATGGTGCAAAAGAAGAAGAAATCGGCAATTAAGATTAAACAAAAACTAAACAATAAAATTTCGTATTACTAGGTAAAGAAACCAAAAATGAAAATGACTAAAAAAGGCAAACAAAAGATGAAACGTTGAAAAAGAGCAAAGAAACCTTTATAAGATATTAAAAACAATCCTTTGGGTTTATCAAAAATGATGAAGAATTCAAACAAGTGAAAGTTACCATGAAAGAAAAACTGAAAAAATGTTTTCTATAGGTACCCACAACTTTTTAAAGGAATTTAGATTTAAGAAAGTCTTAGGTCAATCTGTAGCATAAATGATGTGCAAATAAGAATAAGCATGTACATATTTACTCGCTTCTTTTTGTTTAAATGATAACCAAATATATCAAACATTTTCTTGAGCCTTACAAGATACTTTTAGTTTCATTACTTACATTACACGGTGGTTGTAAAAAAACTAGAGTTTTTTGTTGATCGCGTATTACATTTGTAAAAAGTGCTGCAAATATTTTATGTTATACATACATATTATTCAGAGTTTATAACTATGATGGAAAATATATTTTTATAACACTGTTAAGTCTGTGGTATTATAAAAAAGACCAACATTACGTAGATTTTTGTGAAACAAAGTTTTTAATACGGGTAAAAATACGATCTCAAATTTAGAGACTAACTTGACAAAAAATTTGTTTTTATTTTCTGGTTATCTTTTATACCCCACCTATTTTTTTTGGCGCATTTCTCTAATATATTTGACAAAATATTGTTCATTTTCTAATTTTATTGGCATATTTTCTAATTTCTTTGGACATATTCTAATTTCTTTGGCAATCAAATTTTCAAACTGCTAAAACTTAAAAAGTATTGGAGCTATTTTTGGCACAATAAGATATATTTTATTGGATTTAAGTCTTTTACAGGGTATGTTGTACGAAATACTCGAAATATTGAAAAAAAAATGCGCCATAGAAATGAGAAATTTTCAAACGAAATCTGATATTCACCCCTCAACGAACTCGTCTTCGATGAAGGTAGATATAAATAATCACTGAAACTACCCTCAACAACTTTTGTTAATTGTTAAGAGCCCGACACACTAACAGTCACTGTGTCCACAACTCTGTCCGATAATGAATCACGTGATTCGCGTGGCTTGTATACTATTTAGGTGAAAACTCACGGTTTTACGTAGCCTCTACGCCAATAGATGGCGCATGTGGTAGATATTGTATATATAGCAGTTTTTCAAGACTTACGCAAAATTCCAAGCCAAAGTCAAAGTCAAAGTCAAATATTTTATTGCATGAACATGAGTTTCACAGGATCTTAAAATAATATTTAAATGTACATATTTCATGCCCTACCTCACAGAGGTGTACAATATATATCCTTAGATCTAAAATATTCTTACTTAATTAAAAAAGTCAAACCATATCCACCACCATATATAATTATAATTAAAGATGTCAGTAGGTATTTATTATGATACATAATCAAATTGTCCATGAAAGTATTCGTTGAGGCTGTAAAAGCATTTTTTAATTAGCCAGTCGAAGAGCTTTTTCTTAAATGTCAGCAGAGGCAGCTTTTTAATTCTACAGGAAGATTGTTGTAAATTACTCTGCTCAAATACATCACGCTTTTTGTAAGATGCGCAGATTTTGTTTTAGGAAGCACGATGTCATGCTCATAACATCGGCTGCAGTCTTTTTGAGATAGTTTTTGTGGTACGCATGTCTTTGTTACCTTTTACATAAATGCAAACCTCAAATATATAGAGACTGGTAAATGTAAGAATATTATTTTTAATAAATAACGGCCTACATGTCTCGGTCTGGCTGAGACCATATATGGAGCGAAGACATTTTTTTTGGAGTCCCTTTTACTAGTGTTTCCCCATAAAATGATCCCGTACCTATCGCAGATTTGACATGACGTACGAATGAAAGGCTAGAAGAGCTGTTTTTTCAGATGATATGTCTTTAAGTCTTTTTAATGGGTATGAAAATTTACTAAGCTTTGTCAATACATGTTCCGAACATTTATGAGAAGTAGCGCCGCAACAAACTCAGCAGAAGGCCTTTTTTCAAAATTTACACATACAGATTCACATTACATTTTCATTAATATGTATAAAAATACATATATAGGTACATACTAAAATTACATTTAAGGGATGTATAGTCCCTAACTTAAACTTAAATCTAAGATATCCATGGTAGAATATATCATAGAATCAATGGTATAGGCAAACGAGCGCACATCCCACCTGATGGTAAGTGGTCTTATATTAGGTACAAAAATTTATGAAAATATATAATATAGTACAATTCCTTTTCCTCGAAAGTCATCTCCCAAGAAGAAAAAGAATGCGAGGAGCTGTGAGCGCTTTGAGCGCGATTCGGAACGCAGCTCTAACAGCAACCAGCTGTTCGTTAATCTCACGCGCGTACTTTTAAGCGCTCCAATTTTCTTCGGTTCGGGGGGCAAATGGAGTTCTCTTTTAATATCTCGGGCGTTAATTAAGGTCGCCATCTCAAGGCTCCTTAATTAAAAGATTTTTACACAAACAGCATTGCTGTCACACTCTACAGGTAGTCTTTCTCGGCGTTAATCAAAAATCATGAAGCTGCAGAACTTAGGCTACCAACATTTTGCTTTATAACCTTTTTTGTACCTAAAAAAGCAGCTTACTACTAAAGCAGCTTACTGCTAAAGACTTACGTCCCACTGCTGGGCACAGGCCTTCTCTCATCATGAGAGGGCTTGGGCTATAGTCCCCACGCGGGCCTAGTGCGGATTGGGGACTTCACACACATCTTTGAATTACTTCGCAGATGCGTGCAGGTTTCCTCACGATGTTTTCCTTCACCGAAAAGCTTATGGTAAATTCAAATAGAATTTCGCACGTAATTAAACTTAGAGGTGCGAGCCGGAATCGAACCCCCGACCCTCGGCATGAGAGGCGGTAGGTAGAACCACTAGGCCACCACGGCTTTTAAAAAAGCAGCTTATTAGTGAAATATTAAACCACGACAGTTTTCAGTCATGTGTACATTACCAAAATGGCTTGGCAAACGGATCATCATTAAATCGTGCAGATTTCGTTTTGATTATGCAAGGATTTTAATTAATACTGGATTATAGAGTGTACATTAATTAAGATCGCATTTAATTCTGTTTCAACATTTATTATTAACTCGCTTCTACCCTTCGCCCGCGTGGGATTCGGTTATCACGTTCCCGCGGGAACTATTTTTCCAGGATAAAAAAGCCTATGTCCTTTCCCGGGTCTCCAACTATCTCCATGCCAAATTTCATCTCAATCGGTCCGGTTGAAGCGTGAAGAGGTAACAGACAGACAGACAGACAGACAGAGTTACTTTCGCATTTATAATATTCGTATGGATGTTATGATGATCATGGTTGATTTAATCGCAGTACCTACACTTGGTCCACTACCACCGCATGACAGCATAATTGTACGTCCATTACGTCCGTGTTTCCTATCCCCTACTCAAAGGTTAGCTGGAAGAAATTCTTCCTAGGGATAAGCTCGCCTTTGTACACTTGTGTATTCTCTGTATTGAAAATAGTATTAGTGTGTTTTTATTCTATACAATAAATTGTTAACTAAGTACTGGTTGGGCACTGGCCTACTTTCATCAGGGTTTCGTTTTCGGTTTGACGACTTGTGAAGCCTTTGAAATACAACGCAGATTGGTGTGGCGTACGTGGGTTTCATCACGATGTTTTCCTTCGCCGGAAACTTTGGTGGTAAATTATATTGAAACTAGCTTCTGCTCGCGACTTCGCCCGCGTGAAATTCGGTTATAGCGTTCCCGCGGGAACTATGCGTTTTTCCGGGATGAAAAGTACCCTATGTTCTTTCCCGGGACCCCAACTATCTCCAGCGTTGGACCAGCATGGTCCAGCGGTTGAAGCGTGAAGAGGTAACAGACAGACAGACAGAGTTACTTTCGCATTTATAATATTAGTATGGATTGGCCGTCTCTCATATAGTTTCCTATTGCTGCGAGCCGAATTTTAGCCGCTTACCCTTATGATGAGTTGGTATAGCCCTCTCTATAAGAACTCTTTAGGGTTGTAGTTTTGTAAAATGTTCTAGAACTGTTCTTATAAGTATTTGAAAATAATAATAAAACGGCCAAGTGCGTGTCGGGCCACGCGCAAAGTATAGGGTTCCGAAGTTGACGAGGCCCACAGTACCTTTAGACTTATTAGCATCTAGCTAGCCTGTGGTATGACGTGCCCGCCCGACGCCCCTGCCGCTCGAGAAAAATCATTGGTATTTGAATCATTTCATAAGTTGGTCGACTATTACTCATAAGTTTGCACAGCCTACTTAACTGTGATAGTTTTTCTTTCAACTACGTTATATATGCCACAACCGTGATTTTTTCAGCCATCCAAATACCACCATTTAGCTGGCAGGGGGGGGGGGGACACTCGACTCTAACAAAATATAGCACTCTAAAGTATAATATTTCACAAACGCATCACTTAATCGAAAAATGGTTTTAACAAACCTACAATATTTTTTACATCACCCTTGGCCGTAAAGTGGGATTTTCTGCCCGCTACGCCCCTGATCGCATATTTATGGCCCTCACCTTCGGTTCGGGCCACAGAAACCTGCGATCTGGGACATTTACGAATTCACCACCCTAGGTCTGTAATGTACTATTAAATACCTATTCAACGATATGCCACACCATGGGGTACGCAAGAAAAAAAAATTACATCCCCACTTTACGAGTAGGGGAGGTACCCAATAAAAAAATATATTTCAAAATTTTATTGTACCACTTTGTCAGCGTAACTAATATGTATATTCATGCCAAATTACAGCTTTCTAGAACTAAGCATCTCGGAGCAATAGTGCGGACAGACGGACGGACGGACGGACGGACGGACATGGCGAAACTATAAGGGTTCCTTGTGGACTTCGGAACCCTAAAAAAAGGTTCTACGGTAGGTTGATTCCAGCACAGTTGACGGACTCCTGGTCGTTAAATATGGCCGCCGAGCTGTCATTCCATACAGAAACGTTATTTGTCCCATAGTAAAATATTTAACGTTAACGTTAACTTTAACGGACGGTTTGAATCAACCCACCCCTAGTCTGCCATTAGATAGTAGTCCGAAGAACGCCTTAGTCACGAGTGCATGTCTACTCTAAAAAAATACAAAGTTTAATTATAAATCTTCTTTTTATGAACACTTGAAGAAGTACTTACCTCATTGCCTAACACCAGACGTTACACCCAGTAATTACGCCACAGTACCTACAGTGAAGCTACACTGATTACCTACTGGATCAATTGGCTATGGGTGAAACATGACAAAGCGCTTGATAATTTTTTTATGGATAGGAATAACCTTCCGTAATAAGAGAAAAAAATCCGAGAATTTTCCGTAGCGTAGATTTTGCGTAAAAAATAAAATTGGTTTTGCGTTATAACGATTAAAAGATTCGGGTTTTCCTTGGTCCAAGTAAACACAGCACATGTTTCCGAAAAAAAAAGTGTTGACATTTGACGTTGACAGTTCTCGCTTCCTTCGTGCGAACATAACTTTACGTGTTTTAACAATTTTATTGGTAAAATAGCTTTATTGATGACTGCTTTTGCTTACTGGACTTTCGATTCTGCTTAGCCCCAACGACGACGTATGCTTTAAACACGTTATTACGAATGAAAAGCGAATGAAGCAAGAACTGTCACCGTCACTAGTGTCAACACTTTTTTTTTAGAAGTAGTGCTGAATACTTGGACCATGGAAACACCTTTATTTCAATCGTCGTAACTCAAAATCAATTTCATTTTTACGCGAAATCTACGTCACGGAAAATTCTGAGATTTTTTTCTCTTGATACGGAAGGTTATTCCTATCCATAAAAAAAATAATAGAGCACATTGTCATTTTTCACCCATAGCCAATTGTTCGAAATGCCATGCTAGAAGAATCAAACAACTTTCTTCTTACTTTACACCTACTTCTTCCTTCATTTTCTTACTTAATGTTGGCCTTGAACACAACTATGTAAAATTAGTGAACATTCTATTTTTTAAAGGAGTTGAGATGTTGAAAATGATGTTCTGAATTTTTTTTTTAGGAATAATTAGAGTCAAAGCTTCCACCACGAAAATACCTTCCAAGAAAATACCGTCGCTCGTTAAATTTTGTCCCAAGGTTTAGACACTAAATACTTAATTAAATTCGAGGGTCTCGTGCTCATTATCTTAGTGTCAATATTATGTAACGTCTGCGAATTATAAAGCCATTAAATCCTTAAAACAAAAGTATACTAGCTATTCATTTAAATTAGGTAGGTACTGTTATGTGAAATATTATGCTCAATTTAAGCACTGTCTCCCAAGACACAAGTTCAATCCTAGTTTGGGAGCCAGAGTCAATCAGGTTCATTATGTGTATTACTTATTAAGTACCTATTTATTTACTAAGAAATTACATATTACCTATTTACTAAGAAGTGCCTTAGTTAGTAAGAACCCCTGTATTTTTTGTTTTGAATGAATAAATCATTATGTTGATGTTAGGCACCACGAAACCACGTATCAACCAATCAAGAACTTCAAACAAATTCAAGATTAATTTGAATCATGGGTACTTTTAAGACGTGTCGGTAATGAACCTCTACTTAACAACCTATCAAAAAATAACAACATTTTTCAAAACATAAGGTTTCCCTGCTCCGTAATGTTATCATCTAATCTTTACAAGTGTCATTGCTATCGCATCATTGGATAGCGTGGTATGGCGTGGCGTGGCGTGGCAGGCATGGGGAAGGTTGTAAACGATACGTCCGCCGGCCCGCCCTCGTATCAGCTGATCTGAGGCGTGTCGAGGTGTGGAAAGCTGTAAGATTCATTTAAAGCTTACATAGTAATCTTTTCTATATGCAGTCTGTAAGGGGAACTCACGGGGAAATAGATTAGGGGCCGGTTCCTATATCCACGAAACGCCTCGTTTTGCCTACGGACGGTTAAAATTTGACAGATTCTCTATGGAACAAATGTCAAAAATCAACCGTCCGTAGGCAAAACGAGGCGTTTCGTGGATATAGGAACCGGGCCTAGGTAGTTAGCAGGATTCACAATCAGCCGGAGAAATTGGCCCCGTCAAAACGGGTGCCCGAACAGCTCAGGCACCCGATGGGCCTTCGTTATAAAGAGGCGTTATTAGCATATTGGAACGTATTTTCTAATGTTTTGACATATTCCGTTAGGCACTGTTCATCCATATGTTATTACTTATTATAGGTCAATGTTAGCTAATGATTAAATGACCGGCATTGTATGACTCGTATAAACTACTTTTTAATTTCATGGTAGCTACCATACCAGTATACCATACCTACTTATAGGAGTCTAAAAGATTTTTTTTATGTCGATGGTATAGGCAAACGAGCGCACAGCCCACCTGATGGTAAGTGGTCACTGCGGCCCATGAACACCGAAATCCTATGATTAAGAAACCATAAGATCTCGAATGCGTTGCCTACCCTGAGGCACAAGATGGAAAGCCGCTGTGCCAGAAATTTCACCGGCTGCCTTAACCCCCTACCGGAACACAACAGTGCGAGCACTGCTATTTGGCGGCAGGTTAGCGGAGAAAGACGGTGGTACCCCCCGGACTGACCTAGCACCAGGCCCGACAACAAGCTAAGTCGTAGCTGGTCGAAAACCTCCCTGGCCTTAACGTATCAGTGGACTGTGAGTGAAGTGTGTGTATAGGCACATCCACGACACTCCATACAAACCGAACGTAAACGACACACCAAAATATCATGGTGTACAATTCGTGCGCCTGAATGCGTGATTAAGAGACGCAGCTGTGTTGATGCGGGGCGGTACGTGTCGCTACCAGTACGATAGTATGCACCCTATAAGATATAAGTAACTATATATACTTACTTTGCTACAGGTTGAATACGACTTAATGAGAGGAGGCCCAGCAGTGGGACGCAAATAGGCTGTGTAGTAGAAGTAGTAGTAGTAGAATACGACTTGAACTAAAATGACCATAAATAAAAGGGGACAGGTCGCAAAAGTGTATACATATTTATGCCTTTGACTGTACTCGGATTTCGCGCCATCTATTTAATTGCGCTGACCGCTCTCTGGCGATAAGACGCAGTGTTTATTTCCCAAATAACGATTTACGACGAACTTTACAAAGGCCTCCGTTATTTATCGCTGCACTGTCGAGCCTCACTGGCGGATTGTTGAGTTTGCTTTTTGATTGTGTTAGTAATTAAAGGAAGGCGAGAAGTTGCTACCCAACCCACGCTGGGCCCTCCTCGTGGGGTAGTCCCCAAAATATCCAAAACCCGCTCGTGATGAGAGGAGGCCTGTGCCCAGCAGTGGGCCGTGAATAGGCTGTTGCGTATTTTAGTTTTGTGTGCGTCACGAATAAATGTTTTATTTTCTTTCTTTAAAACAAAATACAACTTTCAGTTTAACCGTAATCTCGTTAGAGTGTGTTATTCTTGTACATCTGTCTATAGCTGTGTTGATGTTACACAAGATCTACTGTATCGCATTAACCGTAGAGCAACATATCAGTACGTTTATAACACAGTATAAGAATAACTACAGTAGGTCTGTTATATGGAAAACGGGTGAATCAGATAATATTTTACATACCAAGTTGGGAAAGTTGCAATATTGCAGGAATATGTCATATTGCAGAATTATGCTATATTGCAGAAATATTCGAAACCCAAATGAGGTCTGGAATTAAATGCAACGAATGCGTAGCACGGTTTTATATATATAGAAACAAAGATTTACCTGGATAGGCCTCAGCCAGTTCGCAACGGGCTATTGGATCAAGGACCGTAGCGGCTGGTTTGTCGTGGTGTTGGTTGCAGGTATAGATTGAAACTAAAGGAATATTATCATGCTGTAATTTAATATGATATCAACGCGACATGTTGGATGCGGACTTAGATCGATTAACGGACTTAATGGTACGAGACTAGAATTTAGTTTTTTACAAACGGCTGGCCAGCAATAAAAATACAAAAAAACTTACGAGCTCGTAAATGCGCATAC
The DNA here is from genome assembly GCA_963971205.1 of Aethes cnicana. Lineage (NCBI taxonomy): Eukaryota > Metazoa > Arthropoda > Insecta > Lepidoptera > Tortricidae > Aethes > Aethes cnicana. The sequence continues at coordinate 16,150,698 of OZ020274.1, forward strand.
TATAATGACGACGCGGTAAATGGGCGCTGCGCTGGGCGAAACTCGAAGCGGCGAGCTGACTCGGGCGGCAGCAAGCTCGGGCTGGTAAGTACACGCTCGTTAAGCACGAGCGGCAGCCTCTGGAACGTGATGGTAGAAAGCGGGGCCTACATGGCGTCGCTTTGATGAAGCTGGAATCCGTCAAAAGCGGCGCGCCGCGGGACGAACCTGGCGGCGCCTTCAGCGCGTGCGGCTGGTAAGGTTGGGCTGTTCTGTGTCACACCCGCTAGGCGCGGGCGGCAGCTCCACGGACAAAGATGGTGAAGAGCGGGGCCGGTAGCGTCGCTCCAACGAAGCGCGCTCCGATTGCGACCTACGGCCAGAAGTTCTTGGTGTCGTTCCGCGGGACGACCCCAGCGGAACACACAATCGGAGACGCGGAAAGGACCCTGGGGGGCCAGGGGCGGCGGTGCCGGGCCCGGCGCACGTGTGTCCGCCGTTACGCGGTAGGACACGGAACGCGGCTGGGAGTTCCGACACAACCCCAGAAATTAGGCGACACTGACACCGCACATATCACTGCGCGCGCGCGGCTACACTGGGTACACCGACAGATCTTTCGCATTTTCGCTAGTTGCGCAGCGAACGCATGGCGTCATCCCGCCATCTTGATTGACTCCTAACGAGCTTAAGTACAGGTCTTTCTCTGATGATCGTCTGCACGGGAGTGAGTGCAATGTAAATTAAATATGTCAATGTCATGTTGTCTATGGGCCGGTTCCTATATCCACGTAACGCCTCGTTTTGCCTACGGACGGTTAAAATTTGATAGATTATCTATGGAACAAATGTCAAAAATCAACCGTCCGTAGGCAAAACGAGGCGTTTCGTGGATATAGGAACCGGGCCTATGCACACTAGTGATTGATCGATCGGATATGCATAATCGATTATTGATGGGTATTTCCGAACGTCTCGGACTGATACCTGATCCGAGTTGTAAATTAAGAAGTGTGAATTAAATTGAATTGTGTGTGTAAATAATGTATGTTAAAAACATACATTATTTACACACATCTGATGTGAAATAAATGTTTAATGTGTTGTAAAGTTGTCTAGTTGTTAAGAAATCGTGATTTGAAAATTAAACCGGTAATTAGTAACGGTATTTTGAATGCGTAGTCACGTCGCTAGCCAATGACGTCTGTCAGGCAGTGTCAAATCTGTTTACTAATTATTTCATTCCGATTCTTGTATAAATGTGATGATATTACGTTAATGAAGCGAGTTTAATGCTAGTAATACGAAATAATGTGATTTGGCGATTATAAGAACATGTGTGATGTTAAGTGTTTATTCGTTAATGGGTGTATGCGGCGACAAAACCACATTGCCGACAACTCCGTATTTAAATTGTAAGTTTTATCTTATTGATAACTATTAAGGCGTAATAAAGGCTTTAACGCGGTGTGGCAGTATATCTAGTTTATGTGTGTACTGCTACTTTGATCACTAAAGTGTTTTTTTCTGAATTTTGGGTGATTGCAAACATGTCGGTTGATGTTGCTATCTCCTACATTAAAAACTATAAAAATCAACCTTGCACTGCAACAGGTCAACGCTTCTGATGTCGTGAAAAAAAAAAACAATAATGCAAAAAATCTCCTTCAAAGGTCTCGAAAACGAATCACATGCGTGAAGTCAGTGTCAAGTCTAGGTAAGTATCTATACATCGAATTATTTGTTCATCGGTTCACTTGACTATGTGATTCGATTTCGAGGCCTTTGAAGCAGGTTATTTTTTTATTATGTATGTACGTAGAAGCCGTGGTGGCCTAGTTGGTTCGACCTACCGCCTCCCATGCAGAGAGTGTGTGAAGTCCCCAATCCGCACTGGTCCCGCGTGGGGACTATAGCCCAAACCCTCTCGTGATGAGAGGAGCCCTGTGCCCACAGTGGGACGCAAATAGGCTAAGCTGTAGTAGTAGTAGTTACTATAAAAATAATTCCCTCTAATTTGTCCAAAAGTTATTAAAAGAGAAAGTACTCTTTGATACCGACTATGACTCTATTAATAGGTATACGAAAATGAGAAATTTACGCCCGCGGGGTCCTTCGACCAGACGGGAGAAAAGCGGTTCATACAACACCGTATACTAGTAGCTCGGGACCATGTCGTTCTTCTCCCGTCTCCGCACGATTGCTCTGTCGAGACGGCTTCGTCGACCTACTGTATCACTTATTACACTGTGGTTTACAGGTAGCCGGCTCGAAACGCCCCAATAACCAGAGTATCGTACAATAACAAACTAGAAACTTAACATAAACATTTTGTTTGTTTATCTATTGATGCTAGGTAGGGTCTGTGGTTACGGGTATATTCTTGGCCTCTATTAAGTATATATTTTATTTAGTACGTACCTACGAGTATATGTATAATTTATACATGTAATGTACATTTGGTAACTATGGAAATTTTGAAAAAAGGCCTTCTGCTTGAGTTTGTCGCGGCGCTTCTTCTCAAGCAATGGGTCTAGGAAGCGCTGGTAAATTCTTCTTCTGACGTGTAAAAGTGCCCCTATATGGCCAATTTGCTGAATAAATGATTGAATTTGAAATTGAATTATAGGCACTAGTGTTGTACTCGTATTCTTTTAGAAGTAAAAACATGGTCTACATCCAATAACAAAACATCGATAAAACATTGTACGCATAATGAAAAATGGCGCACTTTTAACGCAAAAAGCAAAAACCAGTGCAATCTGTGCACGTCACTCGGGCCGAGTCGCACGACGCGACGTCCGGTTTAGAATGGGAACTGTTTCATTCAACTGTTGGATTGGCTAGCCGGTTTTAAAAGTGTAAATTGTTTGACTGACTGATCCATTTCGTTCTTTTAAACTACTTAGCAGTTGCTTGCGCCTTCTTCGTGCGTTTGGATTTGAAGTAGGTAGGTATTGCACGCGCAACTCGCGCGCCCAACTCGCCTAATCGTCATTTGTTTCATCCGGAGATGGCGAGTGAATCGTTGGCCCACGTACTGGTTGGTACACGCTGATTTACAAGTGTCCAGACGTTCTTAGCACGCACACTTTTACACTTCATTGGAATTGTGTTCGAAATCATGCTTTTATAGGCCGTGTCCGCCGTGTGGCCGCGGGCTAGATTCAGGCGGGTGATTCCGTGGGCATTCTGTACGTAGTACTATTTGTATATTCCGTGGTAGTTGTCCGTAGCATAGAGGAATACATTTTATCGCGTATGAATTCGGTTATCGCGTTCCCGCGGGAACTATGCGTTTTTCCGGGATAAAAAGTAGCCATGTCCTTTTCCGGGACCCCCATTATCTCCATGCCAAATTTCATTTCAATCGGTCCAGCGGTTGAAGCGTGAAGGGGTAACAGACATACAGACAGACAGACAGAGTTACTTTCGTATTTATAATATTAGTATGGATCATCATCATCATCAGCCCATAGTAGTCCACTGCTGGACGTAGGCCTCACCCAATGCACGCCAATGAGCTCTGTCCAAGGCGTGCCGCATCCAATCTACACCGGCCACCTTGCGCAAATCGTCACTCCACCTGGCAACAGGGCGCCCTACACTTCGCTTGCCTTGTCGTGGTCTCCACTCAAGAACGCGTTTAATCCAACGACTATCCGCAGTTCTCGCGATGTGACCGGCCCACTGCCACTTCAAAGAGCTTAGTATGGATGTCCGTAGTCAAAGTTTTCTACAGGCTACAGTCCAGCCGCCCGCGTCCGAATCCCGCAACCAGTAGGATGAATCTTGATCTTTTTGATTTGATCGTTTTTTTCCACCTGTACGATTAAAAATTAAATCGCAGAGCTGAAAATTATAACTATACACATGCTCCCTAGAGGACAGATAGGTAAAGCACGACACAACTTAGAAGACGAGTGGATTAAGCAATAATAGTATCTGCATCAACGGCTTAAGTGCTTCGTCGCGCGCCTTCTAACTTGTGTAATGCTATAACAGCGTGTGTAGGTAGGTACTTATCTATATGTAGGTACATTTGCCGCTGACTTTACAGCAGTATCTGTAATAGAAACAGTTCAAAAGTGTTGCCGTTAAACGGGATCTAACTTGTACCAACATCTCGGGGTCGTCGAAAGACGAACGTACATCTACTTTTGTTTGTTCGCGGCACTTAAATTTATCGCGCGAATTAATTCGTAATGAGTTCTTGCGTTTCGTTTTCTAAGCCGCGGCGCGTACGCACTGCGGCGCACGGCACGTCAATCTGGAGAATAACCTGCTCGTACTTACATCATAATATAATCATAATCACAGGCAAATATAAAAAAAAAACTAGTTTCTAAATATCAAAATCATATTTCTATTCTAAGCAAACTGATTATAGCCGTCATTTTCGAAGTTGCCAGGGTATGAGGAAGACCAGCTTAAGGCTTAGCAATTAACTTAATATAAATGTAAACCTATTGGTTCACTCTATACTAAACTGCGTTTTGTTTGGAGCTGGTTTTCAAGCACATATGGAATTTAAACGTGAATGTGTCCGTAAAACGCTCGCCGCTATCGCTGACGCACGAAGTCGTGGCCAAGCGGTAAGAGCATTGCCGCGCGCTATATTACTTGTGTCGTACTGTTAGTTAAAAATTCTCTCATGCAGAGGATCGGGGGTTCGAACCGGCTCGCACGTCTGAAATTATTTATGTGCGAAATTCAGTTTGAATTTACCATTGAGATTTTCGGCGAAAGAAAACACAGTGATGTAACCTGCAGGCATCTGCGAAGTAATTCAAAGATGTGTGTAAGTGAAGTCCCCAAACCGCACTGGGCTCGCGTGGGAACTATAGCCCAAGCCCTCTTGTGATGAGAGGAGGCCTGTTTCCAGCAGTGGGCCGTAAATAGGCTTTTGTGGTTGGTTGGTTGGGGCTGTACTTAGTAGTTCCTTATCAAATATTCTGACGCGGTCTCCAATCGAGGTCTTTCCAGCCTCGTGAACTAAGTATCAAAACAAACTAGAAATATTTATTTGCCGTGAGACAGTGGAGCTGTGTCGGCATCTCATCGCTCTATCTCCGGAGATGCCCGAGCGCCGGCGGAGCCGCCCGAGCGACACACACCCCGCAACATTAACATAATGGCATAATTATTGCGATTGTGGGTTATAATGTGGCATTCCGAATGTCGCTTGTAGTTTGGAAATGTCGCGCTTTCAACTTGAGATGCCTTGAGATCAGGAGATTGTCCCTATTGTAAGTTTCTAAAGATAGAATTTCAAGAATTGTCAAACCCACTTTGGTACTCAAATATTACGCACACTTTTTCTCATTACTTTTTCAGGATATCTCATACGCTTTGTTGACATTTCAGCAGGGTAGAGACTATCCTGCCGCATATACCGAGATCATCTTCGGTGATCATATTACCTTCCAATTGGACTTCACGTGAGTTTCCTATGCCAACGCAGGCCAATAAGATATTGTGGGACAAACATTACCACGTTCGAGCATGAGCAGATACCTAGTAATTTCAATAAGTAACGTACTTACTTGGGATGCTTTTAAAATTTCACCTGGCGTCACCAAACGTCACCAAGCGTCACCTGGCGTCACCAAGGATCTCCCGGCGGCGTCACCTGCGCGTGTCGACTCGGTGACAATAATTAGCCGCTCTATGAATAGCAAACAAGGCAACGGGTTTTGGCCCAAGTGACGAGGTTCAATGGCTTTCAACCCCACCGTAAAAAAGGGGGAGTGTTCAGTTTGACGGACGTACCGATCAATGTATCTTCAGTATCTTTCAGCTAATAGCGGCATCGTAATCAAAACTAGCGGATGAAGCAATCTTGATTAAGTAGATTTTTTTAGAAACCCCACTTTTCAATCATAGTTGAGCTGAGTCTCCAGTATCGAAGGGCTCTGAGGTAAGTAAAAATAAAATCTAGACACTTTCAGAGCTCCTATGACGAGTCGGGCGTTACATTGAGAATGAGAATATATTCACAAGAACATAATACAGTTGTTCAAATACGGTAAAAGCAATTTTAACATAAGTATTGCTAAGATTATATTCTGCCGGGGCAGGCGTGTGTCTAGTAGCATATCTAGTAGGATAAAAGTTATTCGAAATACAAAAAAAGAAAAATATATACGTATGTGCCATGTGTCAAACTCATTTCACCCCTTTTCTGTCGGCAATGCACTTCTTTACCATTTTTATTAAAGCTATCGCGTGTGAATTTGCCACTAGAGGCGCTAGTGTCGCGTGAGGTTCAATAACATTCACTCTTCACTGGTTTTGGCGGGTTTTGTGACGTAAATGATAATTTCTTTGATTTACCTGTTGAAAAGTGATCTCCTTCGTGAAATTATCGCAAATATGGATTATTTGGCGATCAATGTGAACGCTTTGAAAAAAAAAGAAAAAAAACCGAACGAAATGGAACTGCACAACATTGGGGCATAGCTACTCAATATGATGATAGTTATTTATAATTAATAAACTTAATGAGATTCAAGATTTAAAACTTTGTTTCGGCGCCGATCTTATAAAGTCGCCTTTGACAGCTATACCTCTGGACCTTAGTCAACAGTGGCGCCAACTGGTGAGCAAAGAAACGATAGTCCCCATTACACAATCTTACCTTGAAAGAAGAGACCCGCATAGAACTTAGGAGTGTTATATTTAATTAATATCCGCTGTTCTCTCGTCGCTACAAGCATCCGCCTTCATTAGAAAATTATAACGTTTGCCACTCCCTCACGTCAGCGCCGGGAGATGGCGCTGGCGTCAGAGGCAGATTGAAAAAGTTTCACTAGTTCCACAGAGTAAAAACCATTCACAGTTTATGCTTTACCCCCCTCCTCCCGTCTGTCGCCGGGGGGTTTGTTATAAGCACATTCTTTAGAACTAATACGATTATTGGTCGTTTGATTTTGATTGAACTATTTAAGGAGAAAATGAAGGGTTTTCTGGGTTGAATTTTATTATTAAATTAATGATTGGATATGAGTTTGATTAGAACGTTATCTATAATATAATCTAAAGCACTATGCCGCCATTTGTTTTATTATTTTATTCAAAGTTTAAATTAATTATTTATTTATCGTATGGCTTACAATAACACTGTTATATACCTAAAAACTACAGTTTAAATCTGCATTCTTTGAGAAACGTTGCCACTTCATGCGTGAATGATTTAAAGTCTTCGGTTTAAATTAATTATTTGACATAACTATAGAGACTCGTGATGAAATGAAAAACTTTTCGCACTTGCGTCAAAATGTACTATTGTTCTTAGTATCTATGTGACCGAGCTTTACTCGCGTGAAAATAGTTTAAAATTAGTTGTCCCAGATATACGAACTTAATGTTTCTATCGTGGTAAATCATGCGTTTCGAAACCCTTGGCACACTGGGATAAAAGGTAGCTGTTGTGTTGTTTCAAACTACACCGAAAATTCATTACATAGAAAAGGTTATGCAAAAGCATGGTCAAATATCAAACAGAAAATTAGCACAGACCATTTGTCAAAGGAATTATCTGCGTGCGAACCATTTTACCTCGATGGATAATTGTCCTTTGATCGGCTTACCGGGAAATAATCATTACACTTTCTTGGAACATTCTGATTTATAAGCGTTTGTGTTTTTTGTTGTTAATCTGTTAGGTCCTGTAACGGGACCCTTTATCTGAAAATGATGTTTGAAATTCTGTACAGATGTATTTGCGGGAACGTTACTAAAATATAAAAATATTGGGAGAAAAAGCCTGTAATATTTTTTTCTGATGTTCAGTTTAGTTTTCTGACGAATCATTCTTACGTGAAGTAAAAATATAGTTAGATATATATACCCATACAACCCTTCAGATTATTATAATAGAAACCAGGATCCAAATAAGGCAAGTTTAGGAGGTAACTAGTTAAAACAGAATAGGGGATGACGCATAATTAAAGTTGTCATTTATTATGTAATACATTTTACGAGAGCGCCAAAGTTTCCCGCTGAATAATGCAGAGGGCGGTGGCGCCGCTAAATTTCCAGATTGTGATATACATAAATAATCATAAATAGGCTTAGGCTGTAATAATAACTGTTTTAATGAAAATGGAATGTATAGTAAGAAAGGTATTTGTCATTTGTAGTTTTAAGGGAAGCGAACAACAAGGTTCCTTGAGCCTTAGAGCAAAAGGAAGGAAGGAAGGTTTTTAAAATTTCTCATTAAATGATTTCATGCAATCTTATTCAGATGGAAGGTTGTGTTTTGGGTGTATGACTAACTATTCAAGTAGGGAAACAACAAGTTGATTACCTTTTTAAACCTTCATATAAGGTACTGAATGTGTGAGTTCTTGTGAAAAATCATTTGTTATCTTGATAATTGCATCATGACGGCTGTTAATTCTACTAAAAAGGTAATACTCAAGTGTCAGCTTTCCCTTAATCTTGCCAGAACCGCGGGTTTTCGACTAAACTTCTTTTTTAATGAATAAATTACCGAGTAAGTAGGTATCCCGTCAAATTACTTTCGAACTGAGAATTTAGAGACATTGGTTATAATGGCCCTCAGGGGGCTGTTTTAATCCAAAATAGTCGTCAGAAACAAATAATTTAAGGCAGTTTGAAGCTTCCAAGTCTCAAGCTGGCGCCTTAATCAATCATCGGATCAATCGCAAAGTAATTAAAACATTCGGAGCGATGTCAGGTTCCAAATTTCCAATTCGCTTTATATTTTTCTCAAATTTTACGGATCTATTTGAATTGGAACTCATATTGAATTTACATAATCTGACATTGAATTGAGGTGAAAATACAGTGATAGTCTATTTATTTTATGAATAAAATACCGGAGATGATAAGTTATCTGACAAGCTCTTCCTGCTGCTTCATTTCGGTCATGAACTAGATGCCACTTCAAATAACAAAAAAAAGGCCAAGTGCGTGTCGGGCCACGCGCAAACTATAGGGTTCCGAAGTTGACGAGGCCCACAGTACCTTTCTAAGACTTATTAGCATCTAGCTAGCCTGTAGTATGACGTGCCCGCCCGACGCCCCTGCCGCTCGAGAAAAATCATTGGTATTTGATCTTTTCATAAGTTGGTCGACTATTACTCATAAGTTTGTACAGCCTACTTACCTGTGATAGTTTTCCTTTCAACTACGTTATATATGCCACAACCGTGATTTTTTTCAGCCATCCAAATACCATCATTTAGGTGGCAGGGGGGGGGGGGGGGGGGACACGTGACTCTAACAAAAAATAGCACTTTAAAGCTTTATTCAAAATTTTATTGTACCACTTTGTCAGCGGAACTAATATGTATATTCATGCCAAATTATTCTTACCTTTCTAGAACTAAGCATCTCCGAGCAATAGTGCGGACAGACGGACGGACGGACGGACGGACATGGCGAAACTATAAGGGTTCCTTGTGGACTTCGGAACCCTAAAAAACGTGAACAGCTCGTGGAAAATGTAATAAGTACCGGCACTCTTGCCCTAGTTGAAGTTCTACGGATTATAATTAGTTGAATAATTAATTAGAGTTGATAAAAATATCGTCACAATCTGTTACTATTAGTTTCATGAGAAACACGTTCTTATAACTCTACTCTCATAAATTATAATTCCAAAGCTGCTTGAAATGAGATTTTTGACAAAGATCGGAGTTCCGTAGACATTTGTAATACTCCACGGCTTTACTTGTAAAACTCATACATAATCCTTTGTTTTAAAGGTGGAGTCTCCCTAATTTGGAAGGGTTGTTTCTTCAACTGTCAAAATGACGTATGAGGTTGACAATTGCTGTTCAGAAACACCCTTTCGACTGAGCCGGAGCACATCAAGCGGCTTAGTAAACAATTTGGGTAATGGATAGGCAAGGTGGTGGTTTCCATTTCATTAAGAAGTGACGTGACGCTGGTTTGGCAAACATATCCTGTAAGAGTTTACAAGTCGTAGATATGAATGACTTTATAGTACGGTGCATGTATTTGTGTTACAGATTCTCAATTAGAAATTACTTACTCTCGTGAGAATCTGAATATTGGGGTAAAAAGTAGCACGTATGTGATTGAAAATGAATCACTGGATGAAATTTTGATAAATAACTCGATTATTTAATAAATAAATAAACCCAATCTCATATAAACTTTTGATAGGCCCCCCAAAATCAAGAGAAATCTTACTACACCTCACTAGCTAAAATCCATACATACACTCGAAAAACATAACTCTCCTTCTGGCGCAGTGACGGGTAAATACATCCATCCCTACATTTTCTCATTTGTTTTGTTTCGGGTAAATATTCTACACTTTGATATATTAATTTTTAAAGAAAATCCCACCAATTATAATATAGAAAGGCGTAAATTAGTGACTTCAGGAAGGTCACAACACAAACCTATCTCTCTAGCCCTTGGCAGTACCCATTACCATCCTAAAAATAACATGTCATCTTCAACAATGCTAATTGGATAGGTCCAAGTCTGTTTTTAGGGTTCCGAACCTCAAGAGGTAAAAACGGAACCCTTATAGGATCACTCGTGTCTGTCCGTGTGTCGTCTGTCACAGTCGATTTTCTCTGAACTAATAGACCGATTAAGTTAAAATTTGGTACGTATATGTAAGTTTTTGACCCAAAGACGGATGTGTCACAAAAATAAATGAATTTCATACATAGACTTTATTTTTAGGGGCTCAATTTGAAAAAATATTAATGAAGTTTTTCAAACTCTATCGTGTCAAATGAAAGTATTTCTTATGAGAGTCTCAAATATATATTTTTTATTCCTTTTTTGGTCAATACGTTTCGAGTTATACCTATAAGAAAATAGGCGACAAATGACCATTCCCCCCTTTATCTCCGAAACCACTAGAGCTAAAATTTTGGAAAAAATACGGAGGTTAGTTATTGTCCTATAGATTACAAGAAAAAAAAGAAGTCCATGGTATAAAAGTATTTAAGTATGTTTATAACTTTTTGTGTTTGTTTCTTCTGCACATCTTAGTACAGAGCACCGCCTACCAACCTAGTTTGTTTTTCTTCATCTCCACTATCCAAAGGTTGTCTGGTAGAGATCGCTATTAAGCGATAAGACCGCCTGCTGTATGCCATACCTTTTTGTGTAATTACATAACGTCTACTGTTCCTTGATTGTGTGGTGTTCAATAAAGTATATTGTATTGTATTGTATTGTATTTGATATCTATCATATAAATGAGCTTATCCTGTGAAACGTTTTAATATTAATCAAGGGTCGGAACCCTCTCCACGCGAGTATAACTCGCTTCTTGGCCGGTTATTATACCTACTACCTATGACATCATTTGCTTAAAATTACCGGTCAACACCAAATGTATTGAACTGTGAAAGTGCTTAATGATTTACACGACACAGTCTATAAGAGCGTGTGCAGGTCATTATGAGCCGTCAGCCTCTTCTGCTTCTGACTGTACTGAGAAAAACATACACTTTTTGTTTCAGAGTCTACTCGTGTGAGTACTAATTCAGTGTTTCATAATTTCATATCTCACATCCCGAAACTCCATAACGAAGTCAAATCAACAAAGCCGATGCAAAATCACGCTTCAGAGTCACTGACTGTAACAAATATACTTTACAGAGGTCAGCTCGAGTGGGGGTATTCTCGGCGGAGAAGACAACGCCGACGCCGAGGCCGAGCGCCGAACGACGAAGGACGAACGCCGAGCGCCGAGCGCGGTGACGTAACATCGCCGTCTCACCCCTTATTTACGCACCTCCCCCAGACGTGACGATGAACTGATTTTGAAAAAAGAACACTGAAAATAGATTGTTAACGTTATTGAATGTTGAAACATATTTTCAAGATTGGATCGAATCGCGCATTATCAAAATAAATGTTAAGTAGTTGTGATTGAAAACTTTCGATTTCCTACGAACTTTTTTATAATCATGATTTTGTATAACATAGTTTAGTCCGTATTACTTACATGTACATATAATAATCCGAAATTTAACGTATTTTCATTTTAATAGTAATAGGTACATGTTGAAAATATAATTCATTTCCAATACAAAAGAAGAACAAATTCTGACAATTGAAAATAGATTAAGACTGTAGTCTCCAGTTTGATCAGGTTCACTCGAAATTTTCAGACTTAATAAATGGGTAAAATGTTTAATTTACCTAGCAAGTGTAGCTCGAAAGGGATTAGGGGTGTGGTGGGGGGTGGATGCGCCGCGCCGGTCCGGCAGTGAGCGACGAGAGACCGCGGCGAGTGTGCGCGGAGGCCGAATTTCTCTGCTCTACGGTATGTGCCGCAGAATTACGCTGCGCCTCTCACTGTGTCTGTGTTGTGAATTGCCATGTGTTCATATTGTATCCTATACCTGAGGGTGCTTGGTTGAAAGTTCATAGTTTAATATTCGCGTGATCCCCAGGCCAATTAGGTTTGGGTCTTGGATTTTGGTCGGTGCCTGGCACCGTGGAAACCCCGGAAGCGAGCCGAGATGTCACGTGAGATTAACACTTAAGTGCTGCTCTCGAGTGAGGTTTATGGCGCCGGTCGTATATGGATGACGTATTGTTCCTGGATTTATAGTATACGCTATAAAATATAAACAACATTTGATAGTACCAGGCTGCATAATACTAGATAGACCTAGGTACTTATGAAGGATACACACCTCTCTGACATTGATAAAGGCAAATGAAACATTTATTTACCAGTCAAGTACTTACGCTTTTCCTTCAAGGAAAAATTTAACGTACTCATAAATCAGGAGGAAAACCCGTAAATATAGGGTATTGGGGTAAATAACAATCAATCATTATTACCTTAATGATTTGACGTTACGTTGATAACGTTTCTGTGTACGTAACGTAATAGGTCCTTTTACGATCCTACATTAAGTATTATAATGACGGGTATATTGGTTACTTGTGTACCTACCTTGTAGGTAGTAAATACGTTATTATACCAGTGTAATCAATACTATCCATTACTTCCATACTAATATTATAAATGTGGAAGTGTGTTTGTTTATTTGTTTGTCCTTCCTTCACGTCGCAACGAGTGGACCGATTTGAATGAAATTTGGTATGGAGATAGTTTGAGATTCTGGGAATAACATAACTTTTTATCCCGATATGTCCACGGGAACGGGATTTCTACCGGTCAAACTTCTATAATATAACTATAACTACATATATGTAATAATAGTATCATCGGGTACGCAAATTCTAAGTCTACGCGGGAGGAAGTCGCGGGGAAACGGCTAGTTTTATCATATCTTATGAACCTTGGCTCAGATTCATATTGAAGTATGTTTTATTCAAAGCCTATTTGCACCAATCAGGGTTACCGGTTGCTGGCAACTAGTAAAATATTAATTCATATTTACAATTTAAGTCAAGTTTGTTCTACGGGGTCATATAAAACGTTGCGACGATTATTTTACCCACAGAATCAGACCCTATTTGAGGCATATTTTGGATTAGAGGTAATGATCTTGGCTATGTAGGTGCCTTAGTTGCTGCATAAGTGGGCAAAACTGCAAATACATAGATAGGTATACTTTTGATTTAGGAATCGACTCGAGTACAAGTATGGGTCGGTTTTTCTCTCTGTTTTGTTATGGTGACCTTAATCTGGAAAAGCTCGATCATTTGAGTTATCAACACACTTACATAATATGGGATATAAATATAGAGATTCATAATAAAGCACTAATTGAATTAGACTCAAAAGAGAAGCTTCTACATTTACACTAAACAGCAACGAAATCGGGTATAGGATTTTAGAAGACAGATCCAGGACGTAAATAATTAGACAGTAAAGTTATCAAGATACATTATGTTAAATTATTTTACGCCTCGTTCGGCCTTAATTAACCTTAAGTGTAACTAGCGTAAGTAAATCATAACTGTCATATTCATATGATATGTTTTGGCTGAACCTTACCATGTTTTAACTAAATTATAATCACACTTGAAATGCGAGTTGTCACAGTAGGTCAAGTTGTCCAGTGGGCCAAGTTGTCACAGTAGGCCAAGTTGTCCAGTAGGCCTAGTTGTCCAGTAGGCCAAGTTGTCACAGTAGGCCAAGTTGTCACGGTAGGCCAAGTTGTCACGGTAGGCCAAGTTGTCACAGTAGATAAAAGTGGAGGAGCAACTACCGACGGTACAAAGAGGAATAATCCGGTGTATGCGGGGTTGCATAACACCGATCTTGCCTTGGGGGAGACATATATCCAGCAGTGGACGTCTTGTGGCTGACATGATGATGATGGGCAGTAAAGAATTAGTAATTACTTCCCATACGTAAATAGTATTTTTTTCGGTGAAGGAAAACATCGTGAGGAAACCTGCACGCATCTGCGAAGTAATTCAAAGATGTATGTGAAGTCCCCAATCCGCTCTGGGCCCGCGTGGGGACTATAGCCTAAACCCTCTCGTGATGAGAGGAGGCCTGTGCCCAGCAGTGGGACGCAAATAGGCTGTAGTAGTAGTAGTAATTAGTAATATGTCGTGGTTTTAAAGTGACTTCTGTTGAGTTGCTTAGGCCCGGTTCCTATATCCACGAAACGCCTCGTTTTGCCTACGGACGGTTGATTTTTGACATTTGTTCCATAGATAATCTGTCAAATTTTAACCGTCCGTAGGCAAAACGAAGCGTTGTTTGGATATAGGAACCGGGCGTTAGCCGTGGTGACTTGGAGACAAAGTTAAGATGTTGAATATTAGATTTTTTATTATTATTATACATAAATAGAATTTTAGTACCTACTTTTATAAATATTTTATACATATAATGCTAATCTATGTGAATTTGTATGTGGAATTTTGGAAAAAGTCCCCTTCCGCTGAGTTTGTTGCGGCACTCTTCTCAAGCTGGTAAATTCATTTCTGACGTGAAAAGTGCCCCAATGTGGCCAATTAGCTGAATAAATGATTGATTTGATTTGACATCCTAATATTATAAATGTGAAAGTAACCCTATCTCGTAACGGAAGACCAGCGCTGGCTTTAATGCCAGCATTACGCCGAGTTGGGACCATTTCGTGACCAACCATAACCCGTCTTTTTATGTTACTTGCTATCATGTTGTGTGTTATCATCACGAATAAATGTTTTTCTTCTTCTTCTTCCTATCTATCTGTCTTTCCGTTTGTTTATCTGTGATCTCTTCACGCCTCGGCTGCTGGGTCGATGGAGATGACATTTGGTATGGAGTAAGTCCGAGTCCCAGGTAAGGACATAGGCTACTTTTTATCCCGAAAAAACGCGGGCCCGCTCCAACCGGATTCCACGCGGGCAAGTCCCGGGCAGAAGCTAGATGAATATTTTCACCTTTGAAGAAAAGTTCTCCCACAAATGCTTCCTATGGAAACTTCTCAAAGTGAGTTTTGTAAGGTTGATAACAGAACTTCCCTCGCTTTTAATGCGTAAATTAATTTTGCAACGGAGCACCAAAATAAACATTCGTAGAGCTTGAAGAGCTTTCCATTTAAAGTGTGACTGTCTGTATCTGTGACAGAAATTCAGGAATTATTTTACTCTGGAAGGTGTTGTGTGGGCTGAGTTATTTTGCGACGCAAATTTTGTGAATTAGGTATGATTTAAATCAAATGATTTTTTTAAACAAACCTCTTCTATTATGTACCTTCTTCCATCTGTAAATTGAAATAAGTCTTTCCAAGCTATACTGCTTTGGAACTCTCTACCTGTTGACCTTAGACTAGCTAAATCTCTTTAAGTGTTTAAGAACAAGGTTAAGGAGCATTATTTGGCACATGTCTCATATTTACTGCTTTTATTTTCTTGGATAATGGTTTTATTTTCGTTATTATATTCAATTTATTTCTCGAATAAAGAACAAAATTCAGACCAAACAAATGATAAAAAACAAATACAATTAAAACTAGCTACCTACTTAAAAACAATTAATTAATAATAATAATAAATAAACTAATTAAATAATAATAAGACTTACGAAATGTAAACAATTCAATACATGTTTTTATTTATTTGGCTTAACAAACAAAAAAACTACACCGGCGAGCATGTCTCCGGAACGGGATGAAAGTTGAAGAAGCGAGAGAAGTATGTTAAGAGTCGTAGCAAATGGAAGTGGTTTCTGTCTACTTCTATGGGATGAAAGGCGTGATGATGTATGTATGATTACTATGAAA
Organism: Aethes cnicana; assembly: GCA_963971205.1. Lineage (NCBI taxonomy): Eukaryota > Metazoa > Arthropoda > Insecta > Lepidoptera > Tortricidae > Aethes > Aethes cnicana. The sequence goes on from OZ020274.1 coordinate 16,166,855, forward strand.
GTTGTAATTCTATGTTTACTTTACTTTTTCTATGGTCACTGGCTTAAAATTGAGTTAGTCGAATACAGTGGCATTATCCGATTATCTCCAAAGTTAGCGCTCTTGCTTCCGATCGATACCGGAATTCCACCATTTTCATAAAGTTAAGGAAAGTCGTGAATGCTACAGAATAACTCAATTACTGACTCGGGAAGACAGCGGAAGATCTCAAATTCACCTTAAATCGGATGAGAAGCAAAAAAATGACACGCTATTGCTTTTAGACGGAAAAACTCGATCATATATCGAGTTTCAGATGTGTGTACATCATATCCCATTCGCTGTTCATGTTATAAATGAAATAAAATAAAGAATCAATGTTTTAAAAGAACACGAACGGATTTACATAGAGCACTTGAAGTCGATATATTATTATTTTTCACAGTAACTTGGTAGCCAAGGTACGGAAAGTCATACAAATAAGACAAATCTTTTAATGAGTAATGAAGCGAGTGTTAATTGCATTATTACAGTATAATACCAGTAGGTATACATCGCGCAAGTGAAAAACAAACAACTAATGAGACACAAAAATAATCTCGTTTACTTTATATTATAAAAAAATAGAACCGACTTCAAACTCCGACAGCCTGTGAAGTTGGTGTCAAGTTCACTATAAGATAGTCATAGCTTTGGGGCGGTTCACTTGACACCGACTTCCCAGGCTGTCGGAGTTTGAAGTCGGTTCAATAATTTTATTTAAAAAAAAAATTTCGGCTATAGTTTCCAAACATGTGTACGATGGGACGTAAGTCTCACTGTAGTCTTTGAAATTGATGCCAAAATTATACACATGCTAACAAATTTCGAGGAGTTCCCTCGTTTTGTCATGGATCCCATCATCAGAACTAAACCAAATTATTAAAAGGGTTCAAGTTGGAGGTACACCTTTCAGTTGAAAAAAGAATCATCGAAATCGGTTCACAATTGACGGAGATATGCGTGGTCATACATAAAAAAAATATGTATATACGCGTCGAATTGAGAACCTCCTCCTTTTTTTTTCGTCGGTTGAAAAGAAAAAAGCGGCAGATAAACGAATCAGTTTTTGCCCGCTGAAATGCTGAAAAAATTGTAAAACGTTTATTCTCAACAAGTAAATAAATTAAAAAAAAATAGCATTCTTTCATTTAAGCACATTTCACGTGTTTGTTTTACTGGCCATCAACATTTTTTTCTGACTTACGAAAAAATCGAGATTCAACTTACGAGTGAACCTAATGAATGTGATTTTACAATGTTGAGATCCTTAAGAAATCCCCTTTAAATGAAATTGTTCCGTGTTCTTATTTCTCTGTTTTGACAGCTCGTTGACAGCTGTCATTTGGTTGTCGGCAGCAACGGAGCACAAATAAATGCTTGGCTCGCAAGCGATTTCATGTGAAAAAGTTATTTTAGGACACCGACCGAATCGTCGTTCCTAAAATAAAATAAATAAATAAAAGCCTTGTTACGTCGACAGCCTGAGAAGTGGCTGACAACTTCGTTGTTGACGACCGGATTGGTCCAGTTGGTAGTGACCCTGCCTTCTGTTCCGATGGTCGCGGATTCGAGTCCTTCGTGAAATAAATATCTCAATCACAACCCAAGGATCTCAACACACTTCATCAAAAACTTGAAAATAAATGAACGTTAGGTTATCACGAATAACGTTGATGACTGTTGTATGTATACTCTTTATTGTCTATAAAAACTTAGAACTAATCAAACTTAAATATTATTTTACAAATGCAAGCTTATCCCTTTAAGGGATCTCTTCCATCTATTGTACTCATTCCAAACGGCATTCATAATACTTTTACCCCTTAGGGATGGAAATTCCAAAACTCCTTTCTTAGCGCATGTCTACGTCATAATAAGTATATTATTGCTCCGCCCATCAGTGTCAGCTGTGCGTTGATAGATCTGTCAGCCAGTCATCTTTGAGTTTATGCGAGTATATTTCAATAGACACGAGTCTATCTCCCCAAACTGGACTTGCGTTGGGACTATAGCCCAAACCCTCTCGCGGAACCCTACACTTTGCGCGTGGCCCGACACGCACTTGGCCGGTTTTACTTTTTCCAAAATTCTACATACAAATTCACATTAGATTTGCCTTATATGTATAAAATATTTATAAAAGTACGTACTAAAATTACATTTATGTATAATAATAATAATAAATCTAATATTCAACATTTTAACTTTGTCTCCAAGGCACCACGGCTAAGCCACTCAACAGAAGTCACTTCTGCCTTTAAAACCGCGACATATTGCTAATTACTACTACTACTACAGCCTATTTGCGTCCCACTGCTGGGCACAGGCCTCCTCTCATCACGAGAGGGTTTGGGTTATAGTCCCCACGCGGGCCCAGTGCGGATTGGGGCCTTCACACACATCTTTGAATTACTTCGCAGATGCGTGCATGTTTCCTCACGATGTTTTCCTTCACCGAACAGCTCAGTGGTAAATACAAATTGAATTTCGCACATAAGTAAACTTAGAGGTGCTAGCCGGAATCGAACCCCCGACCCTCTGCATGAGAGGCGGTAAGTCGAACCACTAGGCCACCACGGCTTAAAGTCGGTCGGTCGAGTACCTACCTACAGTAAAGTCCAGTGGAGAAAAATTGAGAGTCCAATAAAGAGTGCTATGGATGCGGCCGGCCTGCCGTCAATTATGCAGCGTTTGCGGCCACTGCGCCCGTTGTAACATGCGGCCATGAAATTGGACGGTCCATACTTGCCCCAAGGAATGAACTCGGGAAAATAGGGAACAGTTGGATTTGTACTCATTTATTTCTACGAATGTTTGAATTTCCGTAGAACAGGGTCATAAAATTAGCCTATCTTCTTCCAATGCGTAGATACCCTATATCAAAGAAAAGGTAGCCTATTCCACCTATCCCTACTGCGATATCCCCACCAGTGTGGACATATGGAATATTTTTCCATTTAGTTCTACTGGTAGGGATACATGGAATCGAGTCGTCCATCTGTCCCTCCCAGTTTTTAAGGGTAGAGCAAGATGGAATTTATTCCATTTATCCCAATGCAAGGAAATATTAAATAGTCCACTCAGTCCGTTAGGTCAAAGGTGTGAATGTAGGTTAGGTTTGTTAGTCATCTATATACGCCCGAAGGGCAAACTACCTAGAAATAGGGGCCCCGCGTAGCGGGGACCCGTCGACCCAGTCACATTCCTTGTATTATTCCTTCCGAGTCCCCACCAGGGGGGAAGCCAGTATAGATGGTTGGAAATAATTCCGCGAGTCCCCACCACGGGGGAAGCCAGTATAGATGGTTGGAAATAATTCCGCGAGTCCCTACCGCAGTGGATTTCAGTAGGGATAAATGTCCACACTGGTGGGGATATATAAGATGCAATGTAAGGTCAGTCTATACTCTAGATAACAGATATCTAGATAGACATGTAGAGACATGTCCCTCACATATAGTCTGTCATATATAGGCAGAGGCCTATATATGCCAAATCTCACCAATTGTGTAGTTAATGAGTAAAAGAGAAACAAACACACATAAAAGTACAGAGCAGCGTAAGTAAAACAAATAGAAAAACATTTTCAAATTATACCAAAATGAAAAGGCTGTATTGAAATCTGTTTTAAGAACAAATACACCTAAGAAACGTACAAACAATTCTGCAGTCGAGTGCCTGTAACATTAAAACTTTTCCCGAGTTTATTGACCTTTGTTAATTAACGACTACTCTCGCCTTTAACAATACACTTTCAACCTATTTACAGTCTCTATTGCAATTTCAGTTTTATGTAAACGGTGTAAGGTGGGTGTAAGATTCTATTTGTAGAAGGTTGTAAAAGTTCGTAGCGTGCGGAATGTAGCTCGTAGCCGGTCGCTACGTCGTAGCAAGTCGTAGAGACGCTACGCGGTAGAAGGCTTGTCTTACCTCATAAAATTTGAATATGCATAAACCAAAGTACAATAACTACTACAGATTTTTTAATGGCAACTAGATACTTGTATAGATATCTGGATTCTTTCAATATTAGATCATTACTTATTATTTTTAGACTTAAATACTTTTTGAATATTATTCAGTGTTAAACTGACTGCAATTAATAATGTTTGAAAGTAAATATTTGAAATGCCAAAATTAAATAAAAGTCATGATATGAAGTAAACTTTTCTTCAAACGAAATAACTCAGTCTGAGGTCTAAACTAAAACATTCAGTTTGAATATAAATGGGGCTTGTAGGTAGGTGTGAATGTTGAAACTTTTCATTTCTCTAAAATTATATTGTACCTCTATAATAATAATGTTGAGTAAAGTGAAAATGAAAAGCAAAATAGCAATAAAAATTGCTTTCAATGCTATTGTTTGACATTGTCATCACTGACTTTTTTTTAAATGACTGATGATAACGCACAGTCAAAACTACTGTTTGTGGGAAGCTGAAATTGGATACTTAAGTTCCTTGGGGAGTGTAGGGGGGCACTAAGAGAGGATACCCCGGTATTCCATCGGGATCACTTTGATCGAATAATATTTTTTACTAGGTATAATATTTTTGGTAAAAAGCGATAGGTAGTTAAAATTTCAAGTACAATATACCGACACACATAATTAACAAGTATCTAAATAGTTACAAGTTTATAATTTGTTGTGATTCACTAAAGTGTAAAACATTAAATAAACTGCTCAACGCTGAATAACTTCTAAACTCAATAAACTAGTTAACATAGAAATGAATGAATACTAATAAAGGTAAAGTTACTATAATGCATTTGCCTACCTTGGAATAATTAAATAATCTGTTATAGTAGGCAGAGTCCGGTAATAAGAAAATAAATATGTAAGAATTAGGGCATTAACACCACCGCATTTACACTCAGGTGGTTCAAATGACACGTTGGTTCAAAAGGTAATTCCACGCCACGAGCTTGGATGCCTTGCCTTGTTGCTTCAACGTCAAGAAAAATAGATACGGAGGAAATTAGAACAAGGTGGACCAGAGAAGAGGCGAAATTGGAAGCTGCATTGCACGCAGAATAACTTGCTACTTAATTTCAAAGTGGGCAATCAATAGCGATGTCACGATGGTGATATTGGATTATCTTTTCGAGTATCCGTTAATTCAGTCGATCTTGCTTGTGCATCTTTTTAAAAAAAGTGGGTAAACCTAAATCGCCAAATACCATAAGGATCATTGTGAATGTGAATACATTATACCTGATTAAAATTTCTAGTGACGAATTTTGATAAAGTAAAACAATATCAAAGTAAACATTTTTGTATTATATATCGAATCGAATCACACTCGTTTAAACCTTTATTTACCCCGTTATTTTAGTGATTTGGATTGATCGATTATATAACCAGTTATCGGTTATTTCCAGGCTGTAACCGAAGTTATAACCGGTTACGAAAATTTTCCGGTTATTGCATTCCCTAGTCACAAACTTACATATACGTACCAAATTTTAACTTAATCGGTCCAGTAGTTTCGGAGAAAATCTACTGTGACAGACGGACGGACAGACACACGAGTGATCCTATAAGGGTTCCGTTTTTACCTCTGTAGGTTCGGAACCCTAAAAACAAGCAGGGCACTCCCTAATATTGTGAATTATATTATATTATCTTATGAATTGTTTACCATATTAGAGAAAAACGTTGACGCTGACAGAACATTAAGTAAAAATCTATACAGCATGATGGCCAGCGATTAAAGTCCCAACACAGAATAGTACCTATTTGTATACAAGACTTTAGTGTTATGACAAGCACTGGAATGAAAAATCCTGTGTCGGGGGCGCACGCGCCGCGCTGGTGATAAATCCTCACTACGACGGCTGCGACCCAGTGTGCGCGGAAAATATAGCCTCCTAGCTTTTGCCCTTAACTTCGCCGCGTGGAATTCGGTAACCGCGTTCCCACGGGAACTATGCCGTTTTTCCGGCCAGTATCTTAGGTCCTTTCCCGGGATTCCAACCATCTCCATAACATGTAAATCGTTCCAGCGATTTAAGCGTGAAGAGGTAACAGACGGAGTGAATTTCGCATTTATAGTATTACTAGTTTCTGCCAGCGACCGCGTGGGATTCGGTTATCGCGTTCCCGCGGGAACTATGCGTTTTTCCGGGATGAAAAGTAGCCTATGTCCTTTTCCGGGACCCCAACTATCTCCATACCAAATTTTATTCAAATCGCTCTAGCGGTTGAAGTGTGAAGAGGTAACAGACAGACAGACAGAGTTACTTTCGCATTTATAATATTTGTGTGGACTAGCCGATGCCCGCAAATTTCGTCCCGCGTATACCTACTTGGAATTTGCGTACCTACCCGATGCTACTGTACAATTGTACATTATATACAGTTATAGAAGTATTGAAAAATGGTTTTGACCCGTGGAAAACCCGTTCCCGTTCCTGTCCGTGGAAATATCGGGATAAAAAGTATCCTATTTCATCCAAATCGGTCCACTCGTTACGACGTGAAGGAAGGACAAACAAACACACTTTTACATTTATAATATTAGTATGGACTAGCTTCTGCTACACTTGCATATCGCACCGCTGTGTGTAAGGTCGGAACCCCACTGCGGCGCATAACTACTTAATTTTATTTCATAAAAGTGACATGCTTCTTACAAATAACATCTGCCAAACTGCTGAGCAGTTTGTTGGCAGAAAAAGCTTCAACGCTTTTTAATATTTCCTAAACACACTCTTTAACATATAATTAAAAAAAATACAAATATATGCACTTAATATTCATATTCTTAATAACATATTAAACGTAAGTTCATTGTATTATCCGTGGGCAGCGTGGCCTTTGGCTGCTGCGGAAGCATCTACTTACCTACCTTCATTTTAATTTTCTTTAGAAATTTAGAAACACACACATGCTTTGCAGATCGTTGTAACTTTTCCCTTTAATAAGCATTTCTTTTATTAGCTGGCGTGAAAGGTGGTACTTTTAGGGTAGTTTACCCTGCTTACCCACTCCTATCAAGGTATTTTTAAACAGACTTCAAAAAAAGAAGGAGGTTCTCAATTCGTCGGTTTTTTTTTTGGTGAACCAAGAATAAACAATAAACGTGAACCGATTTCGATAATTCTTTTTTTGTTTAAAAGGTGGCACTTCCAAATTGGTCCCATATTAATTTGGTTCAGTTCTGATGATGGGATCCATGAGAAAATTAGGGAACTCCTCGAAATTCGCTAGCACGTAGATGATTTTGGTGTAAATTTGGAGGACTTCAGAGTTACTTATGTTCTTCTACAGTAATGTTTGGAAACTGTAGCCGAAAAATAATAATTAATCCATACTAATATTATAAATGCGAAAGTAACTCTGTCTGTCTCTTCACGCTTCAACCGCTGGATCGATTTGGATGAAATTTGGTATGGAGATAGTTAGTCCCGGGAAAGGACATAGGCTACTTTTTATCCCGGAAAAGCGCATACTTTCCGCGAGAGCGCGATAACCGAATTCCACGCGGGCGAAGTCGCGGGCAGAAGCTAGTAAAAAAATAAAAACCGCCTTCAAACTCCGACAGACTGCGAAGTCGGTGTCAAGTGAACCGACCCAAAGAAATGATAATTATATAGTGAACTTGACATTGACATCGCAGTCTGTCGGAGTTTGAAGCCGGTTTTTATTTTTGTCTTGTTATTTAGATAAAAGTTATTTTTCCGTCAACAATGGCGCCCCCGCGCGCTTGTTTGTCGCGGCACGTTTTTGATTTAACTTTATACCAAACGGCGAGGTCGTGTTCTTATTGCTTCCGAAACACACGATCGAAAAGCTTTAGGTACGAATTATGAAACGTTTACGTTAGGTTTTCAATCAATTGGTTATCCTTTCTAAAATACCTAACATTTTTGTATCGAAAATCTACAGGCATTTTTCTTCTCGTGCGTAATAAATAACTTCAAAAATAGAATATACACTCACCAGGTCGACGCTTCATCTTGTTTGAAGCCAACCTACTGTTTATTAAAATGAATCTAATCCATCAATGTTCTAGGTATCGCCAGAGAGTTGAGGTGAATGATTACATACAATACGCAGCTACGCAAAGAACGGCTGACAGAACGTAACCTAAATTTATTAAGACAGACACCTAAATTAAGTAAAAATGTATTAAAATCAAAACTAAAGGATTTCCTTCTCGATAACAAATTAAAAATGTGATAGAAATATTGTAAAACGGGTTATCGAGGGGTAAATACCTATTTTTAGAAAGTCCTTTTAGATAAAAAAGATATTTACTAGTTTAATAAATAGATTAAGTATTTAGTGATAAAATCGAGCGCGTCTCGCCATCAAACGTTTGGCGAGTAAATAATTATTGTAATAAACGTGTATTTTCTTCTTTCTTTAGTTCTTTTTGGAAAAAAAAAACAGTAAATTCAAAGTCCGGGTGTCAATTACAGGTCGCGGCACGTAACTTGAGCGGTGAGCTAAAGTAGAGGGGATTTCGCGAGCGCATGTTTACGACTGAAGGGCCGATAAGCGTGCGCGCGCGACAAAGCGCCCCCTATGCGTCCCACGCCTCTCTGCCGATAAGACCTTATTTTAGACTATTGCGCATCGAAGGTCACCGCTCAAGTTTCGTGCCGATTTCTGTACATGACTTGTTGTTGTGTGCGTGACTTCAACTCCTATATGGCGACACCTACTTACCACCTTGTCCATTCCTATCGACGGAAATTACAATTTCACCTTATTTTATTAACCGTGTTGATAAATTTAACATATCACGTTTAATTAAAACAGCAGTTGCAAATGTAACAGCAGTTCACTAATAAAATTCCCAAAAGGCAATAAGACCGGAGGAACTGGATCGCTCCGGTCGGAACCGGTCAAAACCGGTCTAGATTAAAAACCGACAGCGGCTCGCATGAGTTGCAAATAAAATATGGCGCCCATTGAATATTCAGTCAGGACTTGGCCCGTTTTTCACGAGCAGGAAATTAAATCTCTTTATTGTTTTAAACGCGGCTTTGTCCGGGTTTCGGCCATTTAATGCTATTACCATTTTCGGAATGGAAGTTTTTCGTCGGAATAACTGTAGTTCAACTTTAAATGACCGATTTCATTTCTATACCCATTAACTTTAGTCTTCATTTGAAATAGAAAAATCTTTGATAAAAAATATTAATTATACGTAGGTACCTAATTAGAAATTCTATAAAGATCGATTTTCAAATCAAGCAGCGGAGAAAGATTTTTTGTAATGGTCACTTTGGCATTAGAATGACCTTTTACGAAAGCAGTAAAAAAAATAGGGAGATTTATTAGAAAAAAAAATGGTTTGTAGAGTATTTTTTCAAAAATTGTCTTTTGCTTCTTCTCATGCAAAGCCTGGAGGCGCTGGTTAATTCATTTAAAAGTGCCCAGATGTGCCTATTTGCTGAATAAATATTTTGATTTTGAAATTTTTCGTGAAAAATACATCGGATCCGTGTTTTCAATGAAATGTCTACGACTTCCTGCTTGTGGTTTCAGCATGTACAATAAAAATTGCGTTTTAAATCCACACTAATCCATACTTTATTAATATTGGTGTTAACTGTAATGTCATGTTAAACTTCTATAAAATAAATAAATATATATTGCAAATGTGAAAGTGTGCTTGTTTGTTCGGCTTGGTGGTCAAATGAGCCCACAGACACTCATCCCGCGGGCTCAATTGCCCACTTTGTTTTTTTTTCGTAGATGACTCGACCCTCACTTATCGGATAACTCGGCCCGCGGGTTCACTTGACTACTCTTTTACCGGTAAGGGTCCACTCAGCCCGTGGGTCTAGTCAACTACTATTTTACCGGTATGTGTCTACTCAGTCCGTTAGGTCAAAGGTGTGAATGTAGGTTAGGTTCGTTAGTTATCTATATACGCCCGAAGGGCAAACTACCTAGAAATAGGGGCCCCGCGTAGCGGGGACCCGTCGACCCAGTCACATTCCTAAGTCTTTGCATATTCACGGACTGAGTGGACCCTTACCGGTAAACTAGTAGTCGACTGAGCCCGTGGGCTGAGTTGATCCTAAGCGGTAATTTAGGGGTTGAACGGGCCCGCGGGCTTAGTTAACACAGGTGGGTCAAGTCACCCATACACAAATTTATACGGTCAACTCAGCCCGCGGGCTGAGTGGTCTGTGGGCTCATTTGTTCTTCCTTCCGTGGTCCTTTAACTGGATCGATTTGTATGAGATTTTGTATGGAGATAGTTAGACCCTGGGATAACATAGGATACTTATTATCCCGATATTTGCGTGACAACGGGTTTAGTCTGTGTGTTTTATAGTTTTATTACCTGTCTGACCTATATAAATAAACTTAAACCCACTTCTTCAATCTCACATACTTCAAGACGTTATACAGTGAACTTTGCCTAGGAACTATTCTGAACATATGAGAAAAAATCCAATAAAAGTCTTATCTAAAAATAATATTTATACATTGATTATTCTTCAAAGTATATGAATTTATGTATTCTTTGTTCGCTTCGTGACAACTTTTCACTTACCAACTTCGGAGAAGTTAGTGATGTGCCTAGTCGGGGTGGAATTTGACCGGCTCCATTTATTTACTCACTAGCTATTGCCCGCCATTTCGTCTGTGTTCATTTAAATTCGTGTGTCTGTTTTACGTGATTTATTAATAAACATCCCAACTTTCACACTTATGACATTTAAGTGGGTATGAACAATTTCCTGTAGGTCCAGACTTGTTCAACAATAATAATTTGTACTTATATAAATTTATTGATTTTTGAAATTCGACTGCGAACTATCACAGGTAAGTAATAACGTCAACGATCAACGTTCAATAATTTTAAAAGTTAACTAATGTTAACATGATAGGTTAATAATTTTATTAAAATCTTATTTATATACAACAGAAAATCAATGTAAAAGCATTACCCTCTCTTGGCAGCTGGGTAAAAAGACCTTAAGGTAATAAGTAAAGAAAATAACGAGTTTATTTTACGAGTAAAACCGATATGATCTCCCCGCCCTACCGGCTGTTATTTCAATAATATCCAGGAAATTCAATAAACTTGCCCCAGTTTTGAAGAAGTGCGATTTGAATTTCAGATCCAAAAGTCTCGGGAGATGAACTTTCTTGTTTAATTGGAAAACTATCCCGGCAGCCCCCGGCAGGAAGCGTTAAAATTCATCTATAATGTAAACCTGAATGTATATCAATACTTATTTTCCGAACCTGCTATTCTGGTTTGAATTTAAATTCTCTGTATATGAGTATATAATTTCAATTCAAACGTGAATCGTCTCCAATTGGTCAACGGTCTCGAAGAGGGTGTGTGGAAAAAGCCGCGAGAAAAAGACTATTAACCTTCCACGTCTACCAAAAGAATGCATTATTGTTATTAACATTTTGAGTCTGTCGACATCTATGGAATTTATATTTATTTGACAATGGAGGCCATCTCCATAATATTTTTTTTCTGGACCCTTGGAGACTATACATCTCTAAGATCTTAGATTTAAGTTTAAGTTAGGGACTATACATCCCATCAATTTAATTGTAGTGTAAGTGTTATAACTATGTGTAAATTTTGATAAAAGGCCTTCTGCTTGAGTTTGTTGCGGCGCTTCTTCTCAAGCAATGGGTCTAGGAAGCGCTAGTAAATTCTTTTCTGACGTGTAAAAGTGCCCCTATGTGGCCAATTTGCTGAATAAATGATTGAATTTTGAATTTTTGAAAAACGGTTAGCTCAAGAACCACTGTTCGGATTACAACAAAATTTTGCATGGGGGTAGATTATAACACGGGTCAAAATGTAGGCTACTTTTTATCCCGGTAAAACGCGCGAACGAAGTGGCGGGCGGAAGCTAGTAGCTAATAAAGTGCTCGTGGAACCCTAACGGGGGCGAGGTATTTCAATATTCCGCGGATAGTGTTTCTCGTTGAGTTCACGTTTAATAAATATCATACACAATGCCGGTGGGTGGGGCGGGCACTCTCTGCCTGCCGCATTGTATTGAGCTACTTGAGAGATGTAATATTGCCCAAAACTACCTAGAAACTATTATAAACGGCTTAGAGAACTACATATATATTGTATGCTTAAATACTAAACATGCGTGACTATCGAATATCTACTATAAATTATATACTTACTCTACTATAATGATACCTTCCATATACTCGTAGAGATCTTCTACTATCTAAAGTCTCGCGCCTTCACATTTCAAAACGCTTCAATGTATTTAAAAAGCACCACCAACACTCTCATCACACGTGTGCGTGCTGAGACAGCCATCAACTATGCGTTGAGAGTGTTGGTGGTGCTTTTTAAATAATGATGAAAAAATTTAAGCGGTTTGAAATGTGAAGGCGCGGGACTTTAGATAGTAGAAGATCTCTACATGGACACAATCCCACTGCAATAAGTTCATTTTACAAGGAATTGGCGCATTTGCTCCTTATACAATACATAATAAATAAAAATATACCAAAATTAACAAAGAGGTAACAAAGTTAAACAGAAACAAACACAACAAAAAAACAATCACCCCGCAACCAATTCCCATACTTGCAGGCGCAAAGTCTCCTCCAATTTCTATTCCCTTACAAAACTGTTTACCCTCATTAGGGGTAAATAGACCCCCCACTGAGGGGGAGGCACCTGTGCGGGCAATAAATAGCGAGAAAAAAACTCTTTGTGCTGCTTCTATGAATACTATATGAGACCTCATGTGCAAGGATGGATGTACGAAATTGCGGTATTTTGTCCACTTTTACGGCTCAACGTTGTATAAAGACAACCTTTTTTGGGGTAAACAGAGACGTAAATTCTGGAGCAGAATGTGGTGGAATAAAGGTGTGAAGTTAAAGAGAAAATTTGATAGATATCTTATAACGTATAAATCGTTGCTTTGTGAGAATAACCGAAACATTTTTAATAGATAAATAACTGGAAAGAGATGTGAATTATAAATTACTGGCTTCATAGCTTTCCTGCGGAAATTGTGCGTTAAACTATAACAAATTGTATACTAAAACCTTCCTCTTGAATCACTGTATCTATTAAAAAAAACCGCATCAAAATCCGTTGCGTAGTTTTAAAGATCTAAGCATACATAGGGACAAACAGCGGAAAGCGACTTTGTTTTATACTATGTAGTGATGAACATAGGTATATTAGAATAATCTCATTAGTAAGTAACTTTGTTAGACCGTGCTTACGCTAGCTTACGCAGAGATACACATTGTATCTTTTACGACAGCATACTATGTAAGCCCAATTAACGAGATAGCTAACTAAGAACGTCCCTGTATAGAACGTCGGGCTAAAGGTAACCCTCACCTTTAATAGAATCATTAGGTATGGATTTAAATTTACTAACGGAATACCATTAGCATCTTACTAATATTAATAAAGCTGAAAGCTTGTGTGTTTGGATGTTAGTTGCTCAATCACGCTAAAACGGCTCAACCAATTTGCATGAAATTTGGCAAACAGATAGTTTGTAACCTGGAATAAGCTATAGGCTACCTATTATCTCGGAAATCTCGGGAAATCCCGGAAAAATCCCGGAAACTCATTAGAGGGATCCCGGGAGAGGACTTTAGATACAGATCCCGGGAATCCCGTAATCCCGGAAACGGTTTTCAAAGTATCCTGGAGAAAGGACTTTGGAAATATAGTGTTCACCTGGAGACGAAGTCGCGGGTGAAAGCTCGTTGAAAATAGTAGAGGCACAGACATACATTACAAATATTACTTACTTAAGTACTTACAACCTTTTGTAGCGTATAATTTATTTCTTTTCTCAATTTTCCCGCTAGATCGGGTTTTCCGCGAGGACCTTCTGCTTTTATGAATGTGACATTTTAATTTTGTATGAAACTCAGACGAAGTCTTCGGCAATGGCTATAGTAATCCACAAAATATATGAGACCTTACTACGTCAATTAGCAAGTCTTTGATGAAGCGATCTATACATTTCAATAATTGCATGTTTAATAATTAACGCGTCAATAATATTACCCTAATTTTCAGCTTTGAACTCCCAAAAACGTTACGGAAATATTCACAAATACCCCAATACTGAATATTTGATACACGGAAATTTCACCACGGTTTGTGTTCATCTCGCTCCGATTTAATGAACACTTTATAATTGCCGGGAATGTTGTACCAAAGGAACGGCATATCTGGGGTTGATTACATAAGTACTGATATTCGTAATCAACTTAATTAATTAGGTACTCGATTGAAATTGTAATAACCAACGTGAGTATATGAATATTTGCGGCTATTTAATCCAGCTCTATGTTGGGCTGTGAGTAAGACTAATTTGATATTTTCTTCTAGCTATCATAGGGATAGAGGTGAATGTGAAGTAATAGAGTACGTAGTAGTACGAGGACGGCCGGATTGGTCCAGTTGGTAGTGACCCTGCCTTCTGTTCCGTCATCGCGGGTTCGAGTCCCGCTCGGGGCACACTTTGTGTGATGAACACGAATGTTTGTACTCAAGTCATGGATGTTTAGTATTTATATATGTGTGTATTCCTCTATATAAGTATTTATATCGCTGTCTAGCATCCATAGTACAAGTTTTGCTTAGTTTGGGGCTAGGTCAATATGTGTGAAATGTCCAAAGATATTTATTTATTTGTTTATTTAATAGCCTGTGTATTGTTCCGAAATGTAGCATTTATATTCATAGCGGTTTGGTGAAAGGAAAGTCCGTATTCATTGATACGACTACTACTACAGCCTATTTGCGTCCTATTGCTGGGCACAGGCCTCCCCTCATCGTGAGAGGGTTTGGGCTGTAGTCCCCACGCGGGCCCAGTGCGGTTTGGGGACTTCATCGATACATCACGATAATTTTAGCATTAAGGATGCTGTTTCTAGCAACAGTTTGGTCAATATTACGTGGACGACATTACAGTTCGGACAGTAACGTCCGCTCGGACATTACGAATTGCATTAAAACTGTTGTCTAAAGTTTTAATGTCACTTTAGCACGATATAATGCGAATTTTAAGCAGCAAATATTAAAGCAGTTTTATGCAGCATTGTAACCAATAGCAGCTGCGGGTTCCGAGCAAGTTTTGATTGTTCTCATTAGGAATACCGCAAACAGCGAGCGTTACAGGAATAAACTGAAACAGCCGGCGCACCCGCAGCCTTACTCCGTTCAAACAGATTTCAAAATTGCTACGCGTTTTAAATGCAATGCATCCAACGATGTCATAGGTACCTTGTTTTCTAGCGAATAGAGCCGAGAGTTAATAGTTTAGTTTGAACAAAAGCGTAATATTAATGATGGTAGTTAATTGTGATTGTAAGGAATACCTCGTCGAGTGCTCTAAAAATAGCAGTGTGGAGATGACGCGCTGTGGAAAATAAATGTTTGTTGGTAACAAGCAATTTGGCGGCAAATGAGAACGATTTTAATGATATTGTCGTGATACATATTTACAATGACAACATTTATAATGAACCTCGTTCACAACCAACATCTCGATTTCGACACCTGTACATACGTACCTACGGGATGTATTTTCGAGATGGTAACTCATTGAGGATTTTTCGGGCCTCTTCACTCCGAACATCAAACATTATTTCACCCAATGATCCGTTAACGTTAATAATAATTTTACATAGCATGCCTCATATCTTGCTTCAAGAGAATAAACCTATCGACACAGTCATGGCCGAGGTCTGCAACTTTAGGAGCCTTTCATCGTAGCTTTCATGGGCGCGCTGGGAATGGGCTGGGGAGATTGTATGGCACTCATGAGGCGATCTGCAAAGCACGTGATGCCTGGACTGGAGTTAGCCTGAAGATAGGATCTTCTCCTGAACTGTTCTCTCTCAATTGCCAATGACAAGTCACCCCGTGACGTTCGTTAGACGGTCTACAGCTATCTATATCCAAACTCGAATATCATCTCATCAGTGCTTTGCATTCCGCCAGTACCAAAGTAGGTTACATAATCAGCACTGCCAGGATATGGAAACCAACATCAGCATCAAAGAACAGGCGTCCCCACAAACCCATATATGTGTATCAAGCATGTATTTGCTTGGTGACTAGGAAAACATGTCTTGTCTTGTCTGGAATTCAAAATGTAGATAGGCAAAAATCTTCATAATAATGGGTCCCGACACTGTACAAATCATTAGGCGTCACGTTCTAAGCGGCTACTAAGTAACTAGTATTGTTTTTCAAGAATCAAAAATGCTTTATTCATTTTTTAACATGATATTACAGTTAAAATACAGTACAAAATACAGTTTCTGGGGCCTCCTTATAAGCTTACAATGCCTGTGTTAGGACGTCCCGTTTTTGTATTATTTTAATATTGATTTAATATTGAAGATTCTTAAGCAACAGCTAAAAAAAAAAGAAATATGGGAATCCGTGATGATAGGAAGTTCACCGGATCAACTAGTTTAGCGAAGTCTTAAATAGCGACAGGGAACCCTATAGGATCGCTCACGCGTCACAGCGGCACAGAATATCTAATAGTACTACATACAGAATGGCCACGGAATCACCCGCCTGAATCTAGCAGGCGCGCAACTCGCGCCCAACTCGCCCTTACCGTCATTTGTTTTATCCGGAGATGGAGAGTGAATCATTAGCCCGCGTAGTGGTACACACACATTTACAAGACTTCCTCGCATGCACACAGACGTCCTCGCACGCATACATTGACACTTCAGTCGAATTGTGTTCGAAATCGTGCTTTTATAGGCCGTGCCCGCCCTGTGACGGTGGTCAAGTTGAACTTTAAATCTAGCTGCTTAAAGTTCGGCTGCGACGCCGCGACGCATGAGTGATCCTATAGGGAATCTCCCTATCCCTATGTAAGACTTCGAATATAGCCCCAGTGTCCGCGTGACACTGACATCGACTCAGTTTCGTTCGATACTCACCAACTTTGTCAGCGTAGACCTAAAAACATACCCGAGATGATACTATACAGACGAATAGATGTTGTTATGTTTTAAATTTACTACATGTGTAAAAGAACTCTAAAAACATAAAACTCCCTTTGGGGGGTCGTATAAAATTACTCCCTATTAGTAACATAAACGAATATTACAAGTGTCATATTAAAATGTGTTTTTGTAATTAAGAAGTGAAACCACCCCATAACCACCCCATAAAGCGGGACTTCAAAGCGCGCCTTGAAGCGCCATATAAATAGACGAGACAAAGCGAGCCGAGAAATGCCGCGGGCGCGGACTAGTTGGTTATGATATGGTTTCAGTTGTGACGGTTGTGACGTGCAATATGTGGGTAATTGAGTGGGGAGGCAGCGTAGCGGGAGATTGTTTCCATTTCACGTTTACTGGCACTGTCGACGTCAAAGATATGTACACTTTTGCACCCTATGCCATTGTATTTCTGACTTGATTTTAATTGTTTTTTCACGTGTTTTGAGTTGGTTTTTATCGACTCTTATTCGTACATGGAAACACTACCTATGTATTTTGATTACCTACGTAATATGTGTATTTTTTTGGATCTTACTGATTTGAATTAAAAAGGAACTAAAAAATCATACAGATCTTTTTTATGAATGGATTGCATTAGATTCATCGAATTTTTATCACCTTTTTTTCATATTTTGAATATTAGAATTTGTAGGTAACTATCTTCTATATACATATAATAAAGCTAAAGGGGGTCGAAAAGATGTACATGGAAGATATTCGTAAAAAGTTAGCTGAGGATAAAATATTAGAATCGATAACAGAAACACATTCCAACAGTTTTTAGTATTTTCGTGTGTTTATCTGTTTGTATGTTTATTTGACCGCGCATCACGTTAAAACTAC
This sequence comes from Aethes cnicana, assembly GCA_963971205.1. Classification (NCBI taxonomy): domain Eukaryota; kingdom Metazoa; phylum Arthropoda; class Insecta; order Lepidoptera; family Tortricidae; genus Aethes; species Aethes cnicana. Next base: position 16,184,709 of record OZ020274.1, read on the forward strand.
TGGACCGATTTTAATGAAATCTGGTATGAAGGTAATTGGAGTCGCATAGTTTCCGCGGGAACCGAATTCCTCGCGGGCGAAGTCGCGGGCAGAAGCTAGTGTAGAATAAAGTTATACCGTCGCTTGTTGTCTGCGGTCACCGGCGCCCGCGCACTAAGTATCTTATATTTAGATCTTCACACGATCAGCGAGATTTATCGACTTGATTGTTTTGGCCGTTCGGCCCAACGTTGCACTGTTTACATTCTTCGTACTAAACAGAATGAATGAACATCTAAAATTGAACATTTGAAGGAGAATTTCGGCTTGGTAAAAATATATGGTGGTATATTTTTATCAGATTATGAGGCTTCTGATTGAAGTTATTGTAGTCGATGATTGAAATGATATCAAACCGAGATTTTCATTACTTAGATATTAGTAGTAGTTTGATACAGTGTACTTGCAAGATAGTCCAAAAATAGTTATTTCATACAACAACGAAGTGGGTAAATAGTGTTTTTTTAGTAGAAAAGCTTTGAAATATATTGAGTTAATCATTTTAACTGAAGCCGTGGTGGCCTAGTGGTTAGATCTACCGCATCTCATGCCTGGGTCGGGAGTTCAATTCCGGCTCGCACTTCTAAGTTTACTTATGTGCGAAATTCAATTTGAAGGGAGGCCAGTCCCCAGCAGTGGGAGACAAATAGGCTGTAGTAGTAGTGGCTAGTAATCATTTCAGCTGTACTATTTAGTTAGTCACTACATCTTGTTGGAGGCCTACCGACAGCTCGTCTACCGGTTCGCGGACGCCACTCCAGGACTTTCTGGCCCCATCGGCCATCAGTCCTGCGAGCAATGTGCCCCGCCCACTGCCACTTAAGGTTCGCAATTCTTCGGGCTATATCGGTAACCCCAGTTCTACTGTGGATATCGTCATTTCTGATTCTATCACGCAGAGAAACCCCGAGCACAGCCCTCTCCATTGCCCTCTGGGTGACCTTGAGCCTTCTTATGAGGCCCATCGTAAGCGCCCACGTCTCGGAACCATAAGTCATCACTGGCAACACACACTGGTCGAAGACTTTCGACTTGAGACACTGCGGTAATTTGGACGAAAAGACACTGCGAAGCTTCCCGAACGCTGCCCAGCCGAGTCGGATTCGACGATTGATTTTGACCTTGTAAAGGTCGCGGGAACGCGGTGGATGCGAGTGGCACCGGACCGGTCTAAGTGGCGCACCTTGGGGGAGGCCTATGTCCAGCAGTGGACGTCTATGTAGTTAGTTAACCATCAAAACAGTGACGGGAATTAAACCACTACCTAGAAAGACCCGTCTGACAGAAGCTATTTTATTCAAACTAATATTATAAAGACAAAAGATTTTGTTTATTTGTTGGATGAACTCAAACGCTAATTTAAAATTCTTTCACCATTAGAAAGGTAAATTGTTATCAAGTTGCAGGCTACAATTTGGTCCAATTTTTGGGGTCGCGTGATACCGCGGAAGGCGACTGGATATCCACTCACTTGCTTTTGGCAACTACGGTTGCCAATTTTATGTTCTATGTTCAAAGTCATAGCGCCTTTTTTGCGCACGCGAGCAGCTGAACGAGCAGCTGAATGGATATTAATATTTCGACGTAAAAAACTCCACTCCTCATTAGGACATTGCTCGAATGCCGGGTGACTCCGCTGCGTAATTACTGTGATGCGTCAAGAGCTATTTGTTAAGATCATGTGGGATTTAAATAAATGCGTGTTTAGACTCGAGGGGTGGGTCGAACGGGACATTTACAGACACGGACATTAAAGAAAACTACGTCTTCACATCCAGCGTTCAAAGCGTACGTTAATGTGCACATTATTGTAGTGGACGGTAGGGCCTTGTGTTAGGTCCGTCTGGGGTGGTACTCCACCGTCTTTCCCCGCTAACCTGCCGCCAAATAGTAGTGCTCACACTGTTGTGTTCCGGTAGGGGGTTAAGGCAGCGGGTGAAATTTCTGGCACAGAGGCATTCCATCTTAGGCCTCAGGGTAGGCAACGCATTCGAGATCTTATGGTTTCTTAATGGGGGATCACAGGATTTTGGTGTCCATGGGCCGCAGTGACCACTTACCATCAGTTGGGCTGTGCGCTCGTTTGCCTATAGGAATGATATTGTGAAAAACGTAAAGAATTTTTTAAAGATATTCAGATAACAGTGAATGGGTTCAACCCATATGGACTTTACGTGTGGATAGGCGTCCAGCTATGGAACACTAACAAGTTGAAGACAAGTTGCGCAGTTGTTAGACAAAAAAACTCTCAACGGATAGGTAAGTATCATCATCATCATCATTATTTTAGCCGAACGACGTCCACTGCCGGGCAAATGCCTCACCCAAGGGGCGCCAGTTGGACCGGTCATGTGCCACTCGCGTCCACCGCGTTCCCGCGGAGTTTAGCGGGTCGTCGCGCCATCTATGGATACATAAATCTTGTTAAATTACTGTTTAACGGTTTACTTGGTAAGAGCGTTAAAAAAACGTGAGGTTGCCTGATAAACTCATTTTAAAAACACTATGTAAAATTCTGAGAGATAAGTTTGACAAACTTAAATGCACTCACCGAAAAAACGGCGAAATTTTCGGCTAAAAATGTAATCTTTTGGCCATTAGAGACTTCAAATCGGTTTGTTGGGATTATAGAACTTTTCGCTATGTAAAGAGCATGCAAAGTGCTCTGACATAGAATTTGTTTTTTGAATCGAAAACATTGTTAGTTTAACCAGAGTGAGTAATAATTGGGTTTGCTGAAGCGCGTGGAGCTTTTAACAGTTTTTTTATAGTTATGTCTATATATTTTTAGTTGAAATGGAAAATCATTTCCATTTCAACTAATCCATTCAACATTCATTTCCATTTCATGTAGTAACATGATAATGGTTTTACGATATTTTTTTATACCAAGATTTTCAAACGTCTTCTTCTTCTCTTTAAATAATGGCTTCTGTCTATGTGCTTTTTAAATGGTCGAGACTGTATTTGCCTTATACTCGCGGTATGAGCTGCGTGTCTTGAAAATCAGTTAAAAACGCATTATTAGGGTCCAGAGATAGTTACCACTACCACCTCCGTTCTCAAGTATTTTACAAAACAGCCTCACAGTGGTATTATACACCGTTTCCAGCCTCTTTGACACCGGTAACGTATTGCCGACGCCTCGTGTTGCAAAGGGGAAAAATATACCTAGCGATTGAATACGTGTAACATTTGTCCGTACTTTTAGCAATAAAATATACAGATTCTGTGAATTGTGATTATACAATACCCGTGCCCTCAATTTCTCAATCCTTACGCGTTTAATGGCCTCTTTGTGAATGTATGAGGTTTCTGTGTAGGTACAATTGGTTTGATTGTCGGAAACGTAATATATTCCCGTTTCTTCCATCTGATGTTATTCACATTGAGAATATTTAGTTATAGGAGAGACATTTGTACTCCCTTCTGCAATAAATTGTACAGGAAGAGGAAAATTTAATATTTAAAACCATACAAGCAAATCATCAAGTTTCAGATGTTTTACATCCAACACCACAATAGCCTATTTGTGTCCCTCTGCCCTTATCATCATTTCTGAGTTTGGGCTGCTATAGTAATTAGGGACTTCACATACATCCTTGATTTACTTCGCAGATGCGTGCATGTTTCCTCACGATGTTTTCCTTCACTGAAAACCTCAGTGGTACATTCAAATTTAATTTCGCATGTAAGTAAACTCAGTGATGCGAGATGGATTCGAACGCCCGACTCTCTGCGTTCGAGGCGGCGATCGAACCACTTAGCCACCACGGCTTCATAATATGACTGTATTAATATATTCAATATGTACTTAGTATTTTTCGCGATAAAAAAATAACGGATATAAAAACATACAGACCGCAAAGAAGTTACTACTTACACCGAAACTTAGTGCAATTTTCATTGACCTGTTCCTGTTACGGCAGTACAAATTTTACAGAAAACAATCTGTCATGAACAAGAATAGTTTAACTCGCCATTAATCATTCAAACGCCCCGAATTAACCTAACAATCGCACTACATTACGGTCTCGAATCTCAGTTGAGACGTAAGCGCAGGTTAAATCTGTGTTGATCCCATCTATTATTAGACACTCTTGCGCATTGCTGCTTAATCGCGCTGTTGATGAAAGAAAATAGATGCGGTAGCTCCATGCGATTTCTGATGCTTACGATCAGGTATGTGGATGAATAGGGATTTTCCACGGGCCACCTAATGGAATGTAGTGACAGTCACACTAGAAATACTAGAACACTAGAATTGTCACCATTGCATCATCGTCAGAGAGGACATCTCCGTTGCCGCATGGATTTTGGATGCATTTTACACTCTCGCGCCCTTATTACTGACACAGAATATTTACTAGTACTACGTTTAGAATGGCCACTTTACCGTCATTTGTTTTATCCGGAGATGGTGAGTGAATCGTTGGCCCGCGTACTGGTGCACCCACATTTACAAGTGTACAGACGTCCTCGCACGCAAACATTGACAATATTCGAATTGTATTCGAAATCGTGCTTTTATAGGCCATGTCCGCCGTGTGCTACAGCTGATCAGATTTTGTTAAAATTTGGATTGTAATTTCCACGGACAACTATGCGCAATCTAAATCTCATAACTCAATGTATTTGTGTAACGTATCGTACTCTTTTCTGCATCACCATGGTCGCTATTCCCGTCTGTCCGTCACGCGAGTGATTTATTCCGCTCGTTAGAGGCGCCCGCGCACGACTTATAGCGCTGCGGAAGAAAGTCTGATGAGCCTTGAAATATGTAGATCTGCAGTTATTAAGGCGGTGGTTGCAAATTATATTTTCGGGTAAAATGAGGTTTTGCAAGTAGATTTGTGAGTGTGTTTCAATCCAGATTCTGTGGGAGAAAATAAAGCTTATTTGTATAGTTTACATGTTATATATCCATTCCAAATCCATGAAAAAGAAACATTGGCACAGAAATACGAGCGAGTTCAACGAATTCAACGAATTTAAGCCAAATTTAGAAACAATTTTTGTCCTCCAAGGTCAATAAAACGGCATTCATAAAATTTACGCGGCATAGTTAAAACCAGCCCTTTTTTATTTATTGAAAATTAATAAATCTTACAGAAATAAAAACTTAAGACTAAATCATTTTCCCGCAAAACTACTTCTATGCAGTTTGTCTGCAGGGATAATCACCTACTGAAAAAAGTTTCTAAAATAATATAATCATTTCTTTTTTTAATGGTTAATTGGTAGATTTATTAACTGACGCATGGCTTTATGCGTTGTCGGTGTCGAAGATATTTTATGGCGCCTTATTGTAGAAATGTGACAAAATGTCGCTTAAAACTGAACTTCTAACTTAAATGAGACTGACTGTAGGTTTGGAAGGCAAGATCGTTTTTAACTAGGTCTGAAAACATGCAGGACTAAAATAAGCCAATATATACCCGAGGTGGTTAGCCACCCGAGCTATAGCGAGGGTGTCTATTTATCCGAGGGTTTATATTAACTTTTAGTGTCGAGGTGAAAATTATATTTTTCACTTCAATCGCGAGAAAAAAATAGTAAGTTTAGTACAAAAAGATTGAACTAAAACCACGTAGACTAAGGGTAGGTTGATTCATGCATAGTTGGCGGGCTCTTGGTCGTTAAATATGGCCGCCGAGCTGTCATTCCTTACAGAAACGTCATTTTGTCCCATAGTAAAATATTTAACGTTAACGTTAACTTTAACGAACGGTTTGAATCAACCTACCCTAAAAACGTAACATTTTCGCCATGAAAATGGTCCACACAAAATCTTACTTTTTTATTTTGTTTCCGCATTACAACGGTCTGTGTGTAGGTTTATTTATTGTGACTGTTAAAATTAAATTATTTTTATTATTGTTTCGTGTGATAATTTTTAAATGTGGTTTAAAGAGTGGTAATGAAATTCCTTAACGTATTGAAAATTTACTTTATGCCAAAAACTAAGCAAGTGCCTACTGGCTGTTTGAGTTTATCTAAGTCAATCAAAGTAAATAAAAAAAAAATAGCTTTACTCCCTAGAGACTAAAGTACTCACTTTAATATCGCCTCGTATATTGATCTACTTTTAGAGCATGCGAAGTGAAAATGTAGTATTAGTTAGTTGTTAGTTTTTCTTTCTTCTACTTTTTGGTATATCTAACACTAACTTCTCTTTACACCCGAAGTCAATGAATCAAACTACATTATTATTAGTATACCTATACGTACTAAAGTACACATATTCATAGCTAGGCAACAAGCGTAATCAAGTACTTTATGTACATTGTAGTGTTATATAAATTTAATCATAAACTACGAAATGAACCGTAATATAATTCCACCAATAACTAGAGAATGGAGCGTGGCGCGAACGACATTACTTCGGTTACATGTGGCGTAATACGGGGCCGTTACATGGCTTTGAAATATACTAAGTTGTAGGTATTACAGCTAACTAGACTTACGCGTCTCTGCTTATGCTTCTATTTAATGAAATTATCGTCATTAATACGATTACGACTAACGACACGGTATGATATGGTCGTGATTTTAACTACGAGAGTTTCAAACAATTATACCTACAACACGAAACGCCTTCGCAAAAAATTCTTTCACAGTTTCAGGGGTCGAAACTATTTTATACCTAAATGTAGATTTCACCTATGCGATAAATGGAACACAACCTTTCATTACCCTATTCATTTGTATTTGATCACTATATTTGGCCCTATATCACTGCATTCATACATTCGCAAAGGAAATAAGCCGTATATGCTTAAGCTCAAACTAATTTGCCACTAAAAGCTCGTCTTTGATCTCATAGCGCCAACCTATTTAGTACTTATCTTATAATACGTTCATGAATAATTTACTCCGTACCAGTACCATCTTATTTGTAGATATGCCACGTTTCCCCGTAATCAAAGGGCTCGTAAACCTATATTTTTATTGAGTTTCCCTTCGCTTTATGAGGGCGTTTATGGCGTGGCTATAGTGGCTCGACTCAACAGTTGGCCTGGCCTGGGTTCCAGCTCAGGCCGTTTTATTGGCTACAGGCAGATTGAACCGGTCCACGCCCCAGGTTTATTAAAAATTTAGTTTTCATCAGGATTTTATAAAGTCTTTCCAGACAGGCCACTGAGCCATACCCGTCGCCTAGATGATTTACTTACTTATAAGTAACATTAAGATATAACATTTGAGCACTCTTTAAGTGTCGCGAACAAAGTCGTAAACTTTTCATATATTTCTTTTTCAACACGGATTTCATAGTTTCGATAATTGTGACTTTAATCAGAAGTAGCTACCTTATCAAACTAATCCATATGGTCTAATGTTTGACTTTGAACGTATAATAACATTTTTTGATACCTTAATGAAAATTTGGAATGCTGTGACAGAAAGGTAAAAAATATATATATTAGGTTTAAGTATCCATATTAATATTATAAATGCGAAAGTAACTCTGTCTGTCTGTCTGTCTGTTACTTCTTCACGCTTCAACCGCTGGACCATTATGGATGCAATTTGGTGTGGAGATAGTTGGAGCCCCGGGGAAGGACAAAGGGCAAAAGCTAGTGTAGTAATAAAAAAGCTCGTAGGTAAAAGTAACGACTTCTAATCAAATAGGAATCCATTTGTAAGAATTTCTAAAATCCTCAATAGACTTCTTGGCATCTCGAATGTGTACACTGTACATAATTTTCAAGATTTATTACGTCATATCTATCCGAATCTATCTTAAAGTGGTAAGCTGTGCTGTCAGAAAATGAGATTTAGCTTCTAGTAGCGAAGTAATTTTGTAACGGCAGATAAATTCTAGGTCCAAAATTACTAGTTCATTCGGTATTCACCTACATCATTCGGCTGTTTACTTAAATAAGAATAGATGTGATATTAAGCATTGTGTTTATTTGTAAAGGATGAGTTTAATATAGTAATGTTCAGCGATTCAAATCACGTAGGTAGGTATTTATGAAACAACTAGGTAGGTAAATATATAGGGTCCAGAAAAACGTTCTGACGATATTTTACCCACAGAATCGGCTATTGATTCTAAGCATACTGGTTCTAATTATTTTTCGAGATGTTAAAAAAAAATGTATGGGATTGGTGGTGAGAGCGACGCCTGAATCCCATAAAAAAAACATTTTTTATACATACGCAATAAAAAAAGGTTTTAAATATGCTTAGAATCGATAGCCGATTTTGTGGGTAAAATATCGTCACAACGTTTTGCTTGACCCTGTATAGGCTGCTGGTAATAAATACAAACACACACACACACACACACACAGAGACATACAGACATACAGATTTATACTCTATTTTAAAGAACATGAAAAAAACCAAGGTGATGGCGACAATCAATTTATCCGAAAGCTCCTATATTCTTATTGAACAACGATGCGCTATGTCGTGACTCTATGTTGAGAGAGAGAGAAGAAAAGTATTTATACTTAACTTATTTTGACAAATTTACATTTTTGATTATCTGTGGGCATTCTTTAAAAGGTCTGAATTACGAAGAGAACAAATAAGCGTCAACATTGGTGTCTTCAATGTTCGAGATTTCAACAGTAAAAACAAATACGTAGTAAAATAAAAACAACAAATCCTTCACAATCACAAAACAAGATCTAGACGTTTTCAATTTTCAACCGGCGACATCACGCACACGCATCGCTCGTGTGAAGGCCCCTTTAACCAGATCACATTGAAGCCATCACACTAAAGAAAGGGACGTCGCTATAAAACCCAGATAAGGCTATCTCTCTCCCCGCCTAGAGGTCTCCGTCACGTAAAAACTTAGATTTATTTGGTTCGATTTTGTGGAAAAACAAAAGTTTATTGGTAAAGTTGGAACATTCATCGTTTCGTTCGAGGCGCCTGAAACCTTCAGAATTGGTTTCATTTATAAGTGCGTTGGTGAAAAATATTCCGTTTCTAAGTGACATCGTGACGGACTATATAACTATCACGCATGTACCTAACTAAATTACAAATTGTTGTCCTAATAATGTATAGGTTGTATTTGGAGCTACAATCCCTATTTGACTATCTGACTGTGCTAGAGGGTTGCGAGAGATAGAAGAAAAGAAGAATTTATAGTAAGTATATTGGCAAAAAGAGATTAAATGATACAGAAGGAAGATAGAAATGGAAAAGAAGCTAAACAATTTTAATTTGCAACGCGGCGTAAGCGAATGAGTCGGAGTTCGGAAGCAAAGGCTACGTATACAAGTAATTTGTTTCAGTCCAGTCTAGGCCATCAGTCTGTCAGTCCGCGGGTTGGACGATAGTTCTCTATCGGAAAAAAGTTAGTTTAATTTAAATCACTACAATCAGTTCAAGTGTGAAAAGCTAACACCGAGAAACAGCAAAATTTCGTCCGCGTGGAATTCAGTATTAGCGTTCCCGCAGGAACTAAGCGTTTTTCCGGGATAAAAAGTAGGTAGCTTAGGTATATGTTGACCAGTGTTATAAATTACCCCCATACTAAATTTGGTTGCAATTCAACCAGTAGTTTTCGAGTTAAATCCGGACATACATAAACACATGCATATTTGTGTTGAGTATCGTTTACATAGTCGACTTGATAGTTTATTAGATAGAACAGCAAGGAATTCGGAACACTTTGTTTAGCATTTACCACACAAAGTGACCCGAATTCATCAGCTGCTGAGTGTAGATGAGTAAGTATGCGACCCTACATATTGTATCAACCCTTAATCATAACCCTATCGACTTCCTGTCCATTAAGCGGCGGATCAAACAGTATTGCCAGCAATACGGACGGCAAACAGTGTTGCCAGGTCAAGAGCGTATCAAGTTACGGATTGATCGTGACAGGTGGCGCTGAAACACGTTTTTTGACGTTATCATCATCATCATCATCATCAACAGCCCATAGGTAGTCCACTGCTGGACGTAGGCCACACCCAATGCACGCCAATGAGCTCTGTCCAAGGCGTGCCGCATCCAATCTACACCGGCCACCTTGCGCAAATCGTCACTCCACCTGGCAACAGGGCGCCCTACACTTCGCTTGCCTTGTCGTGGTCTCTACTCAAGAACGCGTTTACTCCAACGACTATCCGCAGTTCTCGCGATGTGACCGGCCCAAAGAGCTTATTCTTTGACGTGATAACTATCTTATACGTAAATTGATGAACGCCCGGCTGCGCCCACGAAAAAACATGACGCAATAGTAGTGTTGTAGCGTTACGTGACGTTAACATGTATAAACATATCGTCCGTATCGTAATGTAAATTTTGTAAATTTTGAAAAAAGGCCTTCTGCTTGATTTTGTTGCGGCGCTTCTTCTCAAGCAATGGGTCTAGGAAGCGCTGGTAAATTCTTTTTCTGACGTGTAAAAGTGCCGCTATGTGGCCAATTTGCTGAATAAATGATTGAATTGAATTGAATTGTCCGTAAACCAAGCGCCAGAAGCCGTGGTGGCCTAGTGGTTCGACCTACCGCCTCTCATGCCGAGGGTCGGGGGTTCGATTCCGGCTCGCACCTCTAAGTTTACTTATGTGCGAAATTCAATTTGAATTTACCACTGAGCTTTTCGGTGAAGGAAAACATCGTGAGGAAACCTGCACGCATCTGCGAAGTAATTCAAAGATGTGTGTGAAGTCCCCAATCCGCACTGGGCCCGCGTGGGGACTATAGCTCAAACCCTCTCGTGATGAGAGGAGGCCTGTGCCCAGCAGTGGGACGCAAATAGGCTGTAGTAGTAGTCCGTAAACCGACTTTACAGACAACCAATTTTTTTGTAGAGATTTTATACTTAGTTGCTCGAATTTTGGACCATGAACAGTGGAAACAATTTATGATAATACGAGTGACATCATCACTATTATTACATTATTGCGCCTGTTTTTCTGGTCACGATTAACCCAAAAACACGGAAAATATTTTTTATACGGTTTTTAGTGACAGACCGAGGATTCGTTACCTTGCTACCCTTGTAACGGCGGGTCGTTGGTCTAAAAAGAAATAAGAGTAATATAAAAGGAAAAAAGTGTGATGATTGATCGATTAACGCACAGCTGAAACCGTTAGGCCTACCTTATGAAATTTGGCAGAAAAGTTCCTGGTGACGTTACTGATCACTAAGAAATATTATTTTTCTCAAACATGCTCGGAAATGTTCGTGTTACTTTTTAAAAAAAACCGCGAGAAGCTCTTCATTGCCGGCCTAGGCCAGCAAAAATATTGTTGTCGTGTTTGTGTACCACCACAAACACTGCAATAATGTTTTTGCTGGCCTAGGCACCGGCCTAATTTCAGCAAAATTTCATTACCGAATGAAGTGGTTATACATATATTTCCTCACAGTTTGAGAAAAGCATATTATTATATACCTCGGCCGCAACGGCGATTGCCGGACTCGTTATAATAGAAATTCGCTTCGCTCAGCCTTCTAACTGACTCATCCGGCAATGCGCTACTTGGGGGCCTCTGCAATAATGTACCAATATTGACCAGTATTATTCATTAACTCAATTCCTGACCTCTATATACATTCTTAATAAATAGCAATAATGACATAGTCCAACCAAGCGCTATGTAAGAATGAACATACATCTATGATTCTCTACCTCTGAAGGAACCTCAAAAATCAAGATTTACTTCACATTTCAACCTAATCCTTTGTGAAGGTAGCAATGTCTGTTTGTAACGGCGGCCTGGTTCCTTTGTGCGGTTCTCGGTACCGCTCGAAATAAAGTTTTAATTTTCGCTTCAAACCAAAGCGGGTTAGATGACGGGGGAAATAGTATTCCCGAAACTCCAAATTATTAAACGAGCCCTTTTTTGAATAGACGCTTCTATATAGGTATATACTAGATAGGAATTGTTTGGATATGGAACAAACGCCTACTCGGAATTTTGGAGACATAATTTGTAAACTTTTGTGTATTTTGACTATTAACTAGGGAGGATATAACAATTATATTCCAAACTCCTATTTTCCAAAGTTAGTTCAAAACGTTAGAGTCGTTTCTGAGCTCGCTTGTATAAATAAATAAATAGAGAAAAATACCACTTTAGCGCGTTTGAAGCAAAAGATTTAGAACTCTTCTTTTTCTTTGAAAATACAATTTTGCCAATGTCAAGTATGGCCTGGCCAAGTCGTGTACGGTGAAAGCGATAAATCAAGTAAAATTGGGGAAACTGAACAAATGTCAACGTCCATCTTGAACGACGGCCATTGAGCAACTCGATTTTTTTTTAAATATGACAATGTTCATTATTTTGGACTTTGGTTTCGATCTAATCATTGACCTATAATAAGTAACAACATATGGACGAACAGTGCCTAACAGAATATGTGAAAATATGGAGCAAACTGACATTAGAAAATACGTTCCAATATGCTAATAACGCCTCTTTATAAGGAAGGTCAAACGGGTGCCGAGCTTCGGGCACCCGTTTTGACGTGGCCATTTTTGTCCGGCTGATTGTGAATCCTTACTTATAATAGACTAGCTTCTGCCCGCGACTTCGCCTGCGTGGAATTCGGTTAACGTGTTCCCGCGGGAACTATGTGTTTTCGGAAGCTATGTGGTTAAAAAGTAGCCTATGTCCTTTCCCGGGATTCCAACTATCTCCATACCAAATCGGTCCAGCGGTTGAAGCGTGAAGAGGTAACAGACAGACAGACATACAGACAGATAGAGTTACTTTCGCATTTATAATATTAATCAATGGTTCTAATCTTATAAATTGACGAACGCCGGCTGCGCCTACGAAAAAACATGACGCAATACAGTAGCGTTGTAGCGTTACGTAGCGTTGTAGCGTTACGTGACGTTATCACGTATAAAATTATCGTCCGTAAACCGACTTTACAGACAACCAATTATTTTTTGAAGCGCGATGTTTTTAGCTTTTCAATACTTGAAGTGATTTTAGTGATTCTTTTAATAGGTTCAATGTTTTATTTATTGAAGATAGCAATGCATTTAAATATGATTTCAATAATGAAGAAGACATTTGCCATTATAAAATACTTTAAATATGCCAAAGTATTTATAACCCAGGATTAACAACTCATACCATCTCATTTACATAAACATTCATGTCAATAAAGATTGTGTGTATCCTTCACGTAGGAAAGTAGAGATCTTCTACTATCTAAAGTCCCGCGCCTTCACATTTCAAAACGCTGCAATGTATTTAAAAAGCACCACCAACACTCTCAACACATGTGTGCGTGCTGAGACAGCCATCAACTATGCGTTGAGAGTGTTGGTGGTGCTTTTAAAATAATAATAAAGAAATTGAAGCGTTTTGAAATGTGAAGGCGGGGGACTTTAGATAGTAGAAGATCTCTACTTTATTAAACGCAACTGGATGTTCTCGTTCTTTTTTTGCAAGGTGAAACATGATGATTTTCTTTCAAAGAAACAACAAAGAGTGACACTCGAAGCTGCCGTTTTGAATATATTTTTAAAAGAAGAACCTAGTTTTTGTCTAAACGTAGGTTGTAATGAATGAAAAATCATTCAACGGGTCGGGGGTTCGAACCCCTGAGTTTGCATGTAAAATGACATTTGAATTTACCGCTGAGCTTTTATGTGAAGGCTGACAGTGTGGATAAACTTGCACGCATCTGCGAAGTAGGTAACTCAAGAATGAGTGTAAAGTCTCCAATCCACACTAGGTCCCCGTGGGGAATATTGTCCAAACCCTCACGTGATGAGAGGAGGCCTCTTCCCAGCAGTGGGACTTAATAGTTCTATACCCAGTATCAGTGCATCTGTAAATTAAATGCGTATTTGTACTCTGGTTTAAAAATTAAGCCATACATACTACGCGTAAAGTAATCTTTTTAGTCACCACAGCTACGTTTTGATCAGTACCTCTAGTGTATTTTTCGGACCTGGAAAATACTTCTCGACCGCGTTCGCGTTTACATCAAGATTGTATGAAAACTCGAACAGCGCCCCTAGCGGTACGTTTTGTAACAAGGTTTAGTGAGTGTATTTTGATTAATACGAATGAGTGACGAGCGAGTAAGTGAGTAAACGAAAACGTTCACGTTTTCCAGTGACTTTTAGTATGACTGAAACGCAGTAGTATACGCAATTCGATCTGTCAAGGTCACTGTCAGGCTAATAGTTTGAACATTTTTGAGATTTTTGAAGATACTAAACATGGAGATAAAATTTAGAAGATACGCGGTATGCAGGACTTTTCAGTGCCTTACAAAGTTGCTGGTATTTCCTACATGACATCAGTAGAGCTAGTATTTGGGCAAGAAGCGAAAGAGAGAACTCGGTTGAAGAGTTACCTACCATATTATAGTTGGGTCTTAGGAGTTGTTTACAAGTATAGTTTACAGGAAGAAACCGGATATTGCGCTGCGAGGAAAGTATATGGAATACCGATTAGGCTGCCGCAGGAATGTTTTTCAATGAGCAACTATTCCTACGATAGTTTTACAGAGAAGCTGTTTAAGGGAAGATACTTGAGTTTTATTGTCTCACTCCAAGAACGGAAAGGCCCCATCGATCAATTTTCCTTCACCTAATACAGAAATGTTCACAAGAAGCGTAAGAAGCGTCATACTCTGCCCTACTCTAACGCCACCTTATGATGGCCCATTTCTAGTGGTTGAGAGGAGCAGCAATGCGTGGTTACCTGATTAAAAGAGAAGGCAAAGCGACGTGCGAATCAATCGGTCGCTTGAAACCTGCCTTTTTGCTGAACGATTAAAAGGCGTACATCGCGACGTAGTCGATATAGGAATAGTCTTTCCAGGCGTGGAGGATTGTGCCAGCACCATCGGCATCGTCCACAAGGCACGGCACGGACGAGAGATAGGTCGTGTCATGGATTATCGTTTCGGTACTACATAAGTACATATTTGGGTGACGCTCACAAGAATTGTGCGGTAACACACGGGAACTTGTATGTACTGTCGCCGTCGTGCCCTATAAGTTCCGGTGTGTGACGGCACATTCCTTGTGAACCTCGCTTAAATGGTTAAGCGTTCTAAATTATTATTATTATGAAATAAATAAAATTGAAAGTATCCAAGACAGTAGTTTGTTCTCATCATCACCACTCCCAACGTTAACGTTAACGCATTCACTGCCACCGACGCATATGTGCGTTTTGCTGACTTTTCCGCAGTGCCTTGAACGCACATGTGCGTTGCAATGTTCCCTTAATGACAGATGTGGCACCTGGCGAAAGTTCGTAAAACAGAAGTGGCAGTGAATGCCTTAAATAAATTACGTAAATAAAAATAAAAATAGGAAATATATAAAAATAGAAAATTGTGGCTTGGTACTTATAGCTGTATACGTATGAGTGAATACCTACAAGCATTATATCAATCTAGCTTATTCTGACGGCGACTTCATCCACGTGGAATTTGGAGAGCTCCCGCAGGATTATGCTTAGTAACACCCCCCCATTCCCCAAGGAACCTATATGCCAAATTTCAGCTTTCTACGGCCAGTAGCTTCGGTTGTGCTTTGATCGATCAATTGCTGACATTATGCTAAAGAAATATAGATACTACAATAAATAACACCAATATATTACATGATTTATTAGTGTTTAAAATTAACTGTGATGAAATTCAGGTAGGAATCAGCAGTTGGCTCAGCCACGGGGTCTGGTCTTGAAAGTTGCCACAGTTGCTCTTGACTCGCCGGGGCAGAGCCAGAAGGAACACTGAAAGAAAATATGTATAAGTGTTTGTTTATTATATTAGGTAAGTATTTGTTTGAATCCGTGATGGTGGCCTAGTGGTTCGACCTTTAGACCTCATGCAGTGGATCGGCGGGTGTTCGAATTCGGCTCGCATCTCTGAGTTACTTATGTGCAAAATTATGTACTACTTGGCTTACTATGTTTTCGTTCACAGTAAGTGAACGAAAACATAGTAAATCTTAAAGAAACATGCATGCATCTGCGAAGTAAATCAAGGATGTCCCCAATCCAAACTGCGCCCGTGTAGGGACTATAGCCCAAACCCTCTGGTGATGAGAGGAGGCAGTGAGACGTAAATAGACTGTTGTGGGTGTGCATTATAGGTATTGCATATTATGTTAAATAAAAATAATTACCTACTATAATATTATGTCTAATACTTACTGTCTTTTGCTTGTATGCACGCATTCTCCTTCGTATTTGATAAACAAACCACGCGCCACGCCAATTCTTTTTACTTTGCCGGAAATTTTGCTCAATCTAAAGTATGGATCTTAAAGTATGATTCTTCTCTTCTTCTCTTCTTTCTACATGCAAGACAATTTTGCCAATCTCAAGTATGGCCTACGGGCCGAGCATTGTATGGAGGAAACAATTAATGTACGATATAAAAGATAAATCAAGTAAACTTGGTGAGGCTCAACAAACGTCAACGTCCATCTTCTAACTCAAAACACTTCGAGAAAACTATTCGTAAAACGTTCATCTTTAACCTTTGAGTGCATTTGTCAACACCGTTCTCGCACACGTTCATGTATTGTCACCATCACTTTGCGACATCCGCTATACACTATAAAATTGATGGTTTCTGTCTTGGACACTTTGCCATTATCAAAATATTGGCCTCAGGCCGGCATTTATTCAATAATAAACATTTAAATTATCATTAATATCAAATTTGAGGAGACTTGTTAAACGTCAATCACGACAATGTCAAATATGTGACGGAAGGCAGTGAGTTAAAACGTCTCGATCGCGTTTGCGTTTCTTCAGGTTTTTTATGTCAAAATTGTCAAAATGGCCATAAGTGTTGCCAAGTTACCTACATTTTCTAAAATTTCTAGGCAACCCGGAGTAATTTATGTAATTTAGTTTTTTGTTAAACCAAATCGAAGTACATAGTTATAGGTATATTCGTCACAAACGTGGAGTATCTCAACATTAAAAAAGAAAGACACACTTATACGTATGCGAAAAAGCATAAATAAATAACATACTTAGTAAAAATTATCTCAAGAACACAATACAAGCATATTAAGACATAGAAGACATACATATATCATTTATTTTACTTGAAAAACATATAATTTTGAAGTAAATTTGGATCCGACAGGTTGGAAAACCTAAGTTCTCACGTTTTCACGTGATAAAGTTGGGTGAGTAACTTTACTTCTTGCGTTTCGTTTAATTTACTTTTCAAACTGTCAAATACGAGCTTACACTCGCAGTTAGTCGGAAAACGTGTAAACGAAATCGCATTCGTTTTCGTAAAGTAAATGTCACTCGCTGTATTGACTCCATGTTTTGCCGCTAGGGGTGCTGTTTGTGTTCTCATACAAAAATGATGGATAAACTCAAACGCGTTCGATGCGTTTAGCCCGCATAAAGATTTACACTCATGTGAGAAGAGGTAAAAACAAACCGAGCCCGAAGTTGAAGCTTACACTCGCTTGTTAAATAAAACCGATCGTGAATAGTTTACTCGATTAACTTCGTGACATCGTTTTGCATTTTAGGTGTAAAAAATACACTAGACCTACAGTACACTGTTTAAAGTATTTTCTAACACTATAAATCACCCTTCTTTCTCGGTTATGAACTACTTATTGATCCACTATTTATATACCTAGTACGTAGTATTACATAGGTTAGGTACCTCCGCGGTTATGAATTTTGAGCAACTAATCCATCTCTTCAAGTGGACTAGAATGGATTGTTTAGCCTATTCCATTTTTAGGGTTCCGTACCTCAAAAGGAAAAAACGGAACCCTTATAGGATCACTTTGTTGTCCGTCTGTCCGTCCGTCTGTCAAGACCCTTTTTCTCAGGAACGCGTGGAGGTATGAAGCTGAAATTTATATCAATTACTCAGGTCTACTGTCCCTTGAAGCTGTGAAAAAATCAAACTTCTAAGCCAACGCAATCAAAAGATACAGCCGTTTATGCCGCAAATTTTCGACACTTGCAAGGGAATCAAAACCTACAGGGTGCTTCCCGTGAACTCAGAATCTTGAAATTTGGTACGAAGCAACGTCTTATAGCATAAATAAAGGAAAAATTACGAAAACCATAAATTTTTAGTTACATCACATAATATATTTTTTTTTAATAATTTTAACCTTACTACCCATTTCCTCATAAACGCGTAGAGGTATTAAATTGAAATTCATACCAAATACTCAGGTCTATAATACCTTTAAGCTGTAACAAAATCAAACTTCTATGTCAACGCAATCAAAAGAAACAGCAATTTAAGCTGCATATTTTGAAACTCGCAAGTACTCGCAAGGGAATCAAAACCTAAAGGGTACTTCCAGTCGACCTAGAATCTTGAAATTTGGCATGAAGTAACGTTTTATAGCACACATAAAGGAAAAATTCCGAAAACCTTAAATTTTTAGTTACATTACAAAATATATATTTTTTAAGATCTTTGTCTTAAATTTATGCTACTCCATCTTTCCCCATTGTAATGTTATGAATTTCATTTTGCAATAAAAATACCATAGTTATGACTCGATTGTCGTAAAGAACGAACTTTGTAAACCTTACAGGTTTGTACGGAACCCTCGGTGCGCGAGTCCGACTCGCACTTGGCCGGTTTTTATAAAGTCCTGAAGGTCTCTGGGGTTCTATTAGCCCCGGAATTCCAATATGGCGGCTCCGGCACTCACCCGTTAATAATACTTCTGCTTCGCCTGTTATTTATTCTAGGGAACTAATTATGTGTAATTCTAAAATACTTTCGAGGTTTCCAACGGATCATTGGCAATTATGGCATACATGGCAATTCACAATGTGGTTTAGAGGTGTGTGTGTGTTATTTATCGTTCCGTTTATCCATTATTTTTTAATACTTAATAGATTTGCAACTTATACTGATGCTGTTATCATACCTATCGTTAAATAACGTACCTTATGTATAAAGACAAAATCAAAACGTAAACACAATTTAATTTCAATAATTGCGTTGTCATTGTACACCTCGTTAGCTGCTGATTCTGGTTTCTGTACTCGTACAGTCGAATTCAAGAAGATGGATCCAATTTTGATCCTCATTCCTTTGTAACAAGGCTCCAAAGTAGATACGCTTTTGTGTTATATACTGTACGTACGGCTCGGTATTCCATTCCTTCGTTCGTCCTTTGACATACGACACTTATTGAAGTTACTTTTGCAAATTCCCTATTATTAGGTTTAGGCAGCGGTTTTGAGCAAGCTAACAAATTTTTATCTCTACATAATAGGATTTCTTAGAGAATTCAGCTGAGGAATTTAACTACCCGACTGCGGAGGGTTATGTTTTTCGAGTGTATGTATGCATGTATATTTCTTTGGCACGCTCTGTAGCCGAAATGACTTGACGGATTTGAGCATGCAAGGTGTCGTTAGATTCGTCTTAATTGTGAGAGTGACCCTGGGTATATCAAAATTGCAAAAAACAAAATGGCTTACTTTTGGAGTCATTTTAAACGATTCCAAAAATGTTTTTTTTTGTCAAAGCCTATCGAGTGGGGTATCAAAATAAAGGGTTTAATGAACGGATTACAAAAATATATAATGTGACATTAAAAGTTTGTTTGCAGTCGGGTATATTATTTTTTCAAAAATCGAGGTTTATATATACTTAGCATTTGTAGGGGTAGGTAAGGTATTGTAACTTTCTGATTGAAATCCCCTTGAAGGTACCTCTAAACCATATCTAATCTATAGGCTTCAGCTAGCTATTTAGAAGAGCTACAAAATCAGCCACATTTATAAAGGATGCATTTTTACTGTCTGCACTTCAACTGATCATTAGAAAAAAAAGAGAGGCAAATTCTATTCTTGTTACGGTAAGCTGCAGAGAAAAGAAATCTCGGCTTATGAGTCAATTCAATTCGATCATTTATAGGCCACATTCGGGCACTTTTAGGGCCTTATCCCACTTGCGATTTGCGAGCGTGTTTTGTATGGAGGCGAACACGCCGCGAGTTCGCCGCGTACGAGTTTTGTATTGAAAAACGCTTTCAACTCGCTCGCAAATCGCAAGTCGGATAAGGCCCTTACACGTCAGAAATTTTTATGAATCTGAAATCTACCAGCGCTTGCTAACTTATTGCTGAGAACAAGACAGTCAAACAAACTCAGCAGAAAGTATATCTCATCAGAAGCCAGTACTCGAACGTTGTATTTACGAGGGAAGGTTCTCCTTCTCTGCAGCTTTTTTGCTAGAGCCAGTGCTGGCATATTTCTGGCACATAGGCATTCCATCTCAGTCCTCAGGGTAGGCAACGCATTCGAGATCTTATGGTTCTTTAATGGGGCATCATAGGATTTCCATGTCCATGGGCCACAGTGACCACTTACCATCAGGTGGGCTGTGCGCTCGTTTGCCTATACCAATGACGTAAAAAAAGCTTACTGTACTTTATTAAAAACAAAATCCTAACGTTGTCATGTTTGTCCGTTGCAGGCTGTGCGGTGTCGTGTGGATCGTGTGTGTGTGTGAGTGCGCGTGCGCAGGGCATGGTGGCGCGGCGCTAACATGCGCGCCCGCTGCCGCGCCGCGGCGCTGCTCGCGTTGCTGGCCGTCACGCACTTCGCGCCCCCTGGTGAGTCCCAACACCAGCTTAACTTGGCCTTGATGTTTTTTTTTTACAGGAAGACCCAATATCTAGATTATATTAATACTACTACTGAGAGAGAAGAGAGAAGCAGGATGTACTTACTAAAGAAGACCGCATTAGCCACTTTCCAAGCATGCAATTATAGGTACCTACTTAAGAGCTAAGTTAACATTGTACATACTTATTCCATATTAAAAATCAATGTCGCGTTAATCATTCCCACACATGATTGATTAAATATACATTAAGTATACCGGAGCTGACTCGATGATGGCGATTGTCACGCAATCTCATCCACAAATGTCGCTATTTTCAAGCGCAATCTGATGATCCCTGTTGAAATGCACTACGGATAATTTCGTCGGGGAAAATCCGTTTCACGCAAATCAAATAGGCTATTACTAAAACTAATCTCGGCAGCGAAGCCACTCGGATCGCATGCGCAATCCGCTAAGTGCCGTTTCAATCAGCACAAATTACATTATCCACCAAAACTCGACACGCAATATGATAATTCCCAAATTGTTTTATCCCGAAACTTTCTTGGCACCCCGTCGAAAGATCTTTATTGAAATTGAAAAACGCCGAGGGTTGGGGTTACATGAATAAATTCTATGGAATTTACTTAATCGTAAAAACTTGGGAACATCGCTGCTACAGTCCAGGAATGTCCCGATATCCTTTGAAATTTGATGATATCGCCGCCCTGATATTCAATATTAGTTTCCTACAGCATTGTGGGTTTGATTTAATGACCTCTTGACCATTTATGAATCTGGATTCGTGCGAAAGTGCCTTTGGTGTACGTTTACTCACTAGACATACCTATATACGGTCTTTCGGAGAACTAGTCGACTGTTTTATTAATTGTTGAATAAATATAAACTACGGTGACATGGCCCGTCCCTTCAAATTACTATTTCAGTAACATCCTAAAGACTGCATGTGTATAGTTGTAAGCATTCATCGTTAGTAGCGGCTGTCATCTTAAGAGTCCCCTGTACGCACGGCGTTTCTCAATTTTTCATACAAACGTAGTTTCGCTTTTATTCCCAAATTACTAAACAGATTGACTCGAAACTTGGTACACATAATAAAATCATTATTGTTAGTGTCTGAAATTAGTAAAAGTCGTGGTAAAATAAAACAATTAAATAACAACCAAAAAATGAATATTGAAGTTTGTATGGAGGAAACTAAAATGGGCCATAGTTTCTTTGTTATTCAATTTATTACAATCAAAGTGTATTTTGGACACTAATATCTCTACTCCACTATTACTTGTAAAATTTGGTGCCAATCTGACAAATAGTTTGCGAAATAAAACGTAACTACGTTTGTATGGAGAAAGGAGCGTACTGGGGACTTCTTAAAATGTTCACTTGATCGATATTTCCGCGAGTAACACCACGGAGCTCTTCTTTTCATCCATATAACATGAAATATCCCTTTTATATAAATAAAGTTGAACAAACTACTCTCAATTTCACAATAGTCTCTCAAATGGTTCCCGCTCAGAGCATCAATCAAACTGTGTTTCGCAAAATTGAACTCTAGGCAGACACTCTATCAATGCTATTCCGAAGTTTGAAGATAGAAGTCTCGCTTCCTTCTCACTCTATCCATCCATATTAGAAGAGTGAAAAAGACGCAACGATATGAATCCCGAATATCAGGTTACTTAGTACCACCATTTAGTAATAAAAGGGTCTATCTACAGTTTTTGGGCCATTGAAATAGACCTTACATTAAACACAAGTGAGTTTAAGCTTTAATGTCACGAAAAAGTAGATGAAATCATTTCGTTCTAAAGTCCCTATCTATATGACGACGGGGCTGAAGTCGAACTGTCAGAGGCTACGGTGAGTTATTTATTACTACACGTGTTTTGACAGCTTTTTTTAGTGTTCACGCGGGAACACTGATTTCATGGGGGAACTATTTTTAGCTTACAAAGAACAGATCCTTATTACCCTACTCTCCCCTGGGGACGCGTGTGGTGTGTTTATAGATCTACTTACTTAATAAAACTAGCCCCAGCCGTAATTTTTAAATCACTTTAGACAATGGCTCAATGTTTGTAGGCATCTACTAAGTTAGTGGAATAAAAGTAGTAAACGATTTGAGATACCAATATTCCTTTTCACTTCTCTTGCTCGTAAAGTTGTACTTTAGGCTGACAGAAGGCTGCATAAAATTGAATTTTAGGCTCTAGAGTATAAAGTAAAATCTTCGTCTAAGACTAAGGAGATGAGGGCATACAGCCACATACACTTTTAAGCTTCATATAATCTTATACATGAAACATGCTTTTTCTTGTGATATATTCTTTATATTCTCTATTTTAAAATATTAGTATGGATTATCAAATTAATAATAAAAAATTTAACGACGAAAAGGTGTGTGTATTCCTGAAAATCAAACAAAAAAAAAACATAACCATGGCATTACACGGGGCGTGACTTAAGTCAAACGTCATATTGCTGAAAATTAAAAAAGAAAAATGAAATGGCGGAAATTCATTCTTTGTTCTGAATTGGTAAAAATTGGTGCGTTGAGATTTTTTTATTTTATTTTCTTTCAATTTCGTTAATTCTAATTTCAAAGATGTCATCATCGAGTAGTGATGATGAAATAGTGCTTTAACCGAATAATACTACGATGGAGAGAAACGCTAAAAACTTAGTTGAAAATATATTGCCGCAAAATCCAAGCCATTTGCGGAATGTGTTATTTTTAATAATATTTAATTTCCTCGCAGTCGAAGTGAAAAGCAGAGTGTAAAACACGAGCATAAAACCCATTTTCCCCTTGACTTACTATACACCCTCGCCTCTCGGCTCGGGTGTATATCTGTAAATCTCGGGTAAAATGGCTTGTTTTATGCTCTTGTTATTTATTAATCACAGCAATTTTATTTATAGTGCAGGATATTACAATTTGCCTCCTTAAAATTTATTAAACGACAAAATATAAAACGTTTTTATTTATTTTCTTTGTCATCTAAACATTTGTTTAGCAAAATAAAAAATAACTATGGCAGTTACATACTACAGATGAGTATGTTTCGAGTAGGTATAGAAATAACAACAATATCTACAAAACCGTAAATATATTATCGCTCAATAATTTCCACTTTATTTGTCCCTCTAACTTCCATAAACCGATATCCAACTGTCCCCAACTTCCCTGACGGGCTCGCGCGACTGACTTGACAAGTCCCAGTGACAGCTACCCAAGTTGACAGGTCAGTAAACTTACAAATCTCCCCTTCGGTTAAAAACTCGCCAATTTGGGCAAAAACCTCCCCAGGGAGGGGAGCGAACCTCAGGTGGACGATTTTCCGGTCACAACTTCGAGTTCGGGCAACTTCGTGCCACTTCGGAGGAGTTCGGGATAGTTCGACAACTGTCGGCGAACTACAGGCATTGTGTGAGGCAAGTTTAATGCTGCGGCTTTGCATGGAGTGGAAAATGGTTTTTTGATTGAACCGAGTTGAAATTACTTGAATGTCTAATTTGAAACAAATAAAATGATTAATATAAATTAGTATTAGATGTTTATTTTTTGGTATGTCTAAAGAAGGCATCTTTTCATCCGGTGGGCCATCATAGTACTTGTACTAAAAAAACATAGATGAAACATAGATTTCTTATAATTGAGAGTTGTTTAATTTAAATTTCTTTTCAGTCCAATTCGATTTCTCTCACCTTTTATTGAAAAAGAGTCAATATTATGTAAATGACCTACATATACGTAATGGTATTCGTAAAAATCCATATAAAAAATAATTTTGTAAACGGTATCTATACCTAAATAAATATATAGATACCGAAATTCACTTCTATCATTACTCATTAGATTTTCTACATTTCAAGAACAGACTAAGTATAGGGTTCCGAAGTTGACGATGCTCACAGTACCTTTCTAAGACGTATTAGCATCTAGCTAGCCTGTGGTATGACGTGCCCGCCCAACGCCCCTGCCGCTCGAGAAAAATCATTGGTTTTTTAATCATTTCATAAGTTGGTCGACTATGACTCGTAACTTTCTACAGCCTACTTAGCTGTGAGAGTTTTCCTTTCAACTACGTTATATATGCCACAACCGTGATTTTTTTCAGCCATCCAAATACCACCATTTAGCTGGCAGGGCGGGGGGGGACACGTGACTCTAACAAAAAATAGCACTTTAAAGCTTAATATTTCACAAACGCATCAATCATCTTAATCAAAAAACGGTTTTAACAAACCCACAATATTTCATCATCTCCGAGCAATAGTGCGGACAGACTGACGGACGGACGGACGGACGGACATGGCGAAACTATAAGGGTTCCTTGTGGACTTCGGAACCCTAAAAAACGGTCCAATTCGATTGTATCACCTTTTATTGAAAAAGCGTCATTATTACGTAAATGACCTACACATAATGTTATTTGTAAAAATCCAGTAATAAAATTGATACTGATACTAATGAGTTCAAGTGAAAGGCCAGGCTCATTCTGGTGGAAAGACCGCCTTTAGTCTAAAGCAAAATTCTCGAGTCATAGAACTTCCATTCCGCCTCACAGCTTCATAAATCTTGCTCTCCATTCCGACCTCTCGTTTATTCCGCCAAGTTTACAGCTAAAAAATCTAATTAACGCAGAAAGTTTTTCGGGAAACAAACGTAGCTTATGTTTTTTAAAGTCGCGAATCGGGACGAGATTTCAACCACCTCGGATTTTAAAATTCGATGTTAATTTTGAATGAGTAAATGAACTGAAAATTCTGGTATTTACCTAAACACGATGCAAAGTTTATATCTTAGAAAATGCGGTGTTTGTTGAATCCATCATCCATTGATTGCTCGTCGTCTCCGGTCAAATTGTAAAAGCTGCCTCCGGCTAAGAGTGAAAATAGTTTGACGCAGTCGCGAAAAGTTCATCATTTAGATTTTTTTCGAGTATGAAATAGTATTTTTCGCAATCGTGACATAATAGAGAGCTTTTCAGTCGAGTACCGTGTTTAGGCCACGAAGCTTGCTGAGTGGCCTAAGTAAGGTACGAGATTGAAAAGCTTGATTATGGCACTATTGTGAACAATACTTTTTGTACGAGTCCATTAAAATTAATAATTTAACTCATTAGTACGAGTATATAAGAAAAATAAATGTCGTTTGAATTTTGCTCTTCGTGGTAGGGCCTGTAATCTAGTTGGTCACGACGTGCATCTAGATGGCCATGCCGAAACGTGAAAAAGTATTTCGATCGTCTAGAGCGAATCGAAATAACTTATTTCGGTTGTTTCGGAAGTATGACTATTTAACGATGAAAAGAGTGACATTGCAGTATTCTCTATGAAATCTTAATACACATATTTCAATTGACGAGTACAAAAAATAGCTTTTGTCCTATTCTCAGATCTACTGAATATACACTTCAAATTTCAGAAGAATCAATTGAGCCGTTTCGGAGGAGTTTGGTTACAAACACTGTGACAGAGTATTTTATATCCTAGACTAGCTGAAATTCGTACCGCCTTATAATTTTTATTTTGGGTTTGAAAAATAGCTTACGTCCTATTCTCAGACTTACTGAACATACAAACCAAATTTCATAAGAATCGTTCGAGCCGTTTCGGAGGAGTTTGGTTACAAACACTGTGACACGAGAATTTTATATATTAGAAAGAGATATCGCACGTACTTATGTCAAACGACATATTTTTATAAATTTCAGCAGCGTCGCGAGTACGGCACTTCATGTCTTGGTTAAAAAGACCAATCCTTGATAGGATTCCTCTACCACTCTCACGACCAGTATATGATCTTGATCTCCCAGGTGGTCGAGGGTAGGAGGCCTGCTCGTGGCGATTCATACGTTTCTGATTTTGAAACCAGGCGTTGTCGTACTTTGAT
Organism: Aethes cnicana; assembly: GCA_963971205.1. Lineage (NCBI taxonomy): Eukaryota > Metazoa > Arthropoda > Insecta > Lepidoptera > Tortricidae > Aethes > Aethes cnicana. Next base: position 16,211,220 of record OZ020274.1, read on the forward strand.
TGCCCAGCCTGTATAAGGCGAGCTCAATACACAAGCACTAACCATGTAAGCTAGTGCTATCTAGTTCTTCGGCTGGATTCACTCGATTGAGTCTTAGACGCGCCCTCTTGTTCGCGGCAGGCACGGTAAATTTCATAATTTGGCATACGAACAGGCTTGCCACTCAATTTAGGCGGTTAAGTCGTTGTTGTTTTGTCGATTTATGAAAATGAAAGTTGCGCAACTGCATGTAGAATACACTGTACGTACAGTCGACGCCAAAGAGATAATTAAAATTTTGGTACTTAATACAATGGAATAGAGTGAAAAAACGTAAACATCTCTTTGTCGTCGACCGTACAATACAAAATATACCTAGTTACCTACGTTACAATTTAAGTGCGGATCCCTATACATATAGATACCTAATCTACTATATTAAAATATTTAAAAAGCACCACCAACACTCTCAATACATGTTTGACAGATGTCTCAGCACGCACACATGCGTTGAGAATGTTGGTGGTGCTTTTTAAATGCTTTCCAAATACATTGAAGCGTTTTGAATTGTGGAGGCGCGAGACGTCCTATAGTAGATTATCTCTACTTAGGTTAGGTATAATACTTACTTAGTACCTACTTGTATTACTTACTTGATTTTGACTGCGACGTGGTCTGCGTGGAATGTCATTTCTTGAAACTAAACTTCCAGCTTACAAATATAGTTCCCAGGACAAACTATAGGTAAACTCTCACACTACACACCACTTTAATGAATTACATATCGATCTAACGACTATTTATTTCATGTTTATTTAGTGTTTTTAGGTGGATTTTTAAAACGTAATGATGATTGTAAGTTGTAAGGCTTTCTCGTTTCCAAGGAAATGGAGAAACTCGTTAATTAGGCCCATAATCGTCTGACACCGGCTTAAATTCCGTTAACGAATTACATGGCTCCTAAGTGCGATAATTATTTACAATTTGCGATTAGAAAAAGTTACGTTTTGTGTACCTAATTAATTAATAAAAATGACTTGAAAGTTCAGTATTAATGTAAAAAAAAAGTTTCCTGTTTACGATGTCAATTAAAAAGTTTACATTTACCTAAATTACCTTATATATAAATACTTCCCCTCTCGATCTCGGCCGCCCACGATGTCATGTGTAAGAGGAAGTCCTATTATAATTTGAGATATACGTGCATGGATATTATACATTTGGCTATAAAGACTAATATGAATACTGCACCCGTATAATTGCATTTTTTTACCTCCACAATAAGTTCCAAGGCTCCACTCCTGGTCATGGAGGTACTCGTAATAAGTACATACTCACAGCACGAGCACTTAAGCCCGAAGGTCGTTTTCGTTCACAATAGGGGAGACGACAACTTTTTTTTCCTTAATCTATCAGGGAGATTATTGAAAAATATTGGACACGTATTTTTTCTTTTTTCACGTAATCAAACTTATACGGAGATATATTGAGTTGAAATGTCGCGTGACGTCACGGTTAGGTACGATTTATGCCTAACGGTGACGTAGTTACCCCCCACTCTCCAACTTTAATGCGTTTTGACTTAGTCATTCTTTGTTAATTTGATAAAACAAAAAATAAGTGTCTAATATTTTTTTATTACCTGACTGACGGACAAATTAGAAGTTCGATTTCTTCACCCTGTCGTCATCCCTATTCAAAACGTACTCAAAATTTCATTCTAGGCTTCTTTTGTTTTTGTCTCGCGCTCTCCTATACAAGCTCAGCCGTCACTGTCACTCGTACAACGAGTAAACGAGAAAGCGCTACGCACAGACGCCCGATTTAGTTAGTTTTAACACGTTTTAATTTCATTTAATTTAATTTTAACAGAAATATTATCCATATTATATACATACATTGACAGCTTTATAAATGCAATGCTTTTAGACGGTATTTCTATAGAAATTCAAACGCGTTAAATACTAACTAAATCGGGCGTTCTGTGCGTAGCGCTTTCTCTTTCACTCGTTGCACGAGTGGCAGTGACGACCGAGCTGGGTATAGGAAGGGCCTCAAAAATAACAATCACACTCAAAGAGCCTAAATTAAAACTCACAACCCTTATATGATCAACCTGGCAACAGACGAAAATATCAAAACAAATTAACTGAAATAAGAGCCCTTCAGTGGGAATGACGCTACAATCAGCGGCATTTGTAACTGTGTCACACAATTGGCAGCCACTCGCGTCGTTACAAGAGAAGCTCTCGGAAATATAGGTCGAATGTTAATGCAGGGGACCCGGCTCCCGGGTTGGGGCTCTCGGAAATGATTTCTCATTTTCCGCTCACTAATTTAATTTGAAATGAAACGAAATTACTTACTACTACTACTACTACAGCTTATTTGCGTCCCACTGCTGGGCACAGGCCTCCTCTTATCTACTTTTATTATATTTTTAAACAACTTTAAAAAAAGGACGTTATCAATTCAGTAGGTATTTCATCTATTTGGGCTCTCAAGTGAATACTGGAAAATATTGTATTTATTTCTCCAAAACTTCTCCAAACTCCAAAGATTCTACTTGGGAACATCACAAATTAAACCTCTTTGAGAGGTCTCAAAAACGAATCACGTACGTGAAGTAGGTGTCAAGCGACACAGCGGACAAGTATTTCGATGTTTTGAAACACTTGACACTGACTGACTCATCATCATCATCATCATCATCATTTCAGCCGAAAGACGTCCACTGCTAGACATAGGCCTCCCCCAAGGCTCGCCAAACACCGACTATTCAGTTTCAATTAGCTGCAATTTCTGGTCCTATTACAACTTAGTATATTTTGATGCAAGTGTCATTTTATCACGAGTGACAATAAAAAATGACAATTTCACACGTGTATCAAACGACATTTTGACCTGATAACATCTTAGAAATCGTTGAACGCCGGCTGACAAAACATGACGAAATAGTAACGTTCCGTCTGAGCCGAGCGCGCAAGGGAGAGCACGGAACAAGCGATAGAGAGGCATGATCGGCCTAAGCGTGACGTTACACGTAAAATTATCGTCCGTAAACCGACTTTACAGACAGCCCATTTTGTAATACATATGCGAAAAAAATAGAAAAAGTAATAAGCGAACAGGATAAAGTTCAAAAAACTTTACGCACTGGTGCGAGAAAAACTACGCACGATCACTGGGTGTCAAACACAAAAAGCGCTCGTTCGGAAATGACAAACTTTTCGCAGCCTAAACAGGTATCGAAATGTTTATTTTTTGAGCAACTGTATTGAAAAAATATCTTTACCATTTATTTAAATGCGTTTACTCACATCTTTAGAGGTATTTTTTTTAATTTTACTCATTAATTCTCAGCCAAAAGTCTGGCTTTTTGTCGCCAATTTTCATTTTAAGTTCTGGTAACCCTAACCCGGGTGAAATCGAGCAGGCAAGGAGAGCCCAGGGGGGCGAACTTAGCAGCAATTAATGCTGTTTTATTGTCAGGCGATTAAAATTGTAGCCAAATTGCTTCCCTCGAGGCCCGCCGAGAGGCTCCGGTTACGGCTTTTTGTACCTCCCCAAACTTGGAGAACGAACTTTGCGAGTCAGTCGTTAGGTTCAAAGTCGAGAAAGTTGAAGTTTTATAAAAATACATGTCATTTACGTTTTCTTGGAAACACGTAACCAAGTTTCCTAATAGATGATAATTCAACAACAACGACAAAAGACGGTAGATGATACCTTAAACACTTTACGCTGATAAATCAGTAGGTAACTATGATTACTAACTGATCAGTGGCAGTGTTCAAATAAATATTTGATTCATTCAAAATGCTTACGTTTATTTAATTCATTAAGAAATAAAAAAAACAGTATAACATTTTCTTTAAAATATATGGAAAATCCTATACAAAGTGACCCGTTTTCATTGCTGTTGAGTGTAGTTTAAAATAAACACATACTAACTAATGTATATTTGCGTGATGTGTAAATTTGTGAAGAGCGAAGACTCTTAGTACATACATTTACCTATGTAGGTAGGTAGGTAGGCACGGTATCTATCTCTAAAAAAGTCATCGAACATCAGATGTGAATATTGTATTTCCTATGTAATGTTTTTGAAGTGAAATCTTCTTTAGCGGCGGTGTGCATTTTTTGTGATGGGGAAAAAATGTTAAACTCGCGACAGATCACGTGATCGTAAGACGGACACGTGACCTGATCGAAAAACTGTTAAAATGACATAGAAGCCAGTAGACCGCCGGCGCGGCGTAGGAGAGGAAGTATCCCCCTCTCTTTCTACCGCGCGGCGGAAAATGTATGCCTGTGCAAGTTTTCACTTCTGCTGGTACTCCCGGAGTGCAACCCGTTTTTTTTATTCAATTAAATATGACGCTCTCAAAGCATTTTTCCAATGTTTTTTCGCTGTGTACGTTAAGCCTTCTATTAAGCTTCCCCACATAAGCTATGCTATTAAAGTTATACAAAAACTCAATTTATTTAGAACCATTCATAGGTTTATCCTATCGAATCTTTTGAAGATAAAATAACCCTCGCAACACAATAGAAATCTATTAGTTTAGGTATACTGAACATATGAGTTTGTTAACATTTCTACAGAAAGAGTATTTGCGATATCTTTTCAAATCAAGCTGATGATTTTGCAAAAAGTTTCATTTTTCTTTGAAGCTGGTTTCAGTTTAGAAAAGAGATACGCAGAATTTAAAAGGACTATAGGCAACTTTGTGTAGTTAGAGCCTGGACTAAAAGAAACCATCAGTGCCAGGAGTTATATCATTAAAAAGGTCTTTCCATTTTTAAATCCTTCTAGGGGTGCCCCTAGAATCCATTGCAGAACTGAGACGCTCCACTGTTCTACTAAGATGAATCTACATACAATATCCAGTTGTTAATTCTTTACACTTTTATTTGGGCGTGTATCATCATCGGTATGCAGTACACAATACAATACGAGTACAATATACTATTATTGAATTAAAGAAACAATACAGACATAAAGTAATTACACAAAAGGTATGGCATACTGCAGGCGGTCTTATCGCTTAATAGCCGTCTCTACAAAAACAAACTAGGTAAGTAGGCGTGCTCTGTACTAAAATGTGCGGTATGAGTGCGGTATGTATTACTTATTATAGTATCTTTCTCTGAATCATTCGCGATACACACTCATATTAAACCGGTAGAAGCAAGTAGCACAGGACCGGTCTGAGTGGCGCGCCTTGGGGGAGGCCTATGTCCAGCAGTGGACGTCTTTTGGCTGAAATGATGATGATGATGATGATGATGACTCATATTAAACACACTACAAACGGGAACGTAAAAAACTATTTATATTTTACCTCGACGTTTCGGCCGCTTTACGCGATTAAGTCCCGTTTATATATAGTGTGTTTAATATAGTATCTTTCTTTACCAAAAAGCTCTGTGGTAAATTCAAATTGAATTTAGCACATAAAACTCATTGGTGCGAGCCGTATTTGAACCCCCTACGATCTGCACAAGAGTTTAGGTTGTACTTCTAACCACTGGACTCTCACGGTTTGTACATTACCAACACCACTACTCTACCATTACAGCCTATTAAAGGCCCGCTGCTGGGCACAGGCCTCCTCTCATCATGATAGGCTTTAGGCTATAGTCACTGGGACTTCGCGCACATTCTTGAATTTATTCGCAGACGCGTCATAGTTTATTGCTGTACCATGGTGTTACAATGTGTTACAAAATATCTTAAGTACTAACATGGACCCTGTGAGGTTGTATAAAGTACAAAGTACTTAATAAACCACTAAAAATTTACGTATTCATTGTACATATACAGACAGGACATATCCTTACTTCCTTACTAATATTATAAAGGCGAAAGTTTGTTTGGATGGATGTATGGATGGATGTTTGTTCCTCTTTCACGCAAAAACTACTAAACGGATTTTAATGAAACTTTACAGTAATGTAGCTTATAGATCAGAATAACACATAGGCTACTTTTTATCCTGGAAAAACGTATAGTTCCCGCGGGAACGCGATAACCGAATTCCACGCGGGCGAAGTCGCGGGCAGAAGCTAGTATTAAAATAAATCTTGGATCTTTGACGTATTCGGTTGACGTATGTGGTTTTCCTTCGCCGAAAAGCTCAGTGGTAAATTCAAATAACTTTTTCACCTCACTGGCTCGAAAGTGGTCGTTTTGCAGCTTGATATCCGAGCGCAAAAGTTGTTTTTATCCGCTAGCGTGGAAAGTGTTTTTGAAATTCGAACGACGCGTGACGCCACTGTCACAATAAAAAAACAACTATACGTTCTGAAACGCAATTCGTCGTGAGAGTTTTATCAAAATAAAGGTTCAATTTACTTAATATCATCATTAATAAAATTATATTAATAATACACCGTTTCAGATGTATTTCATTATTTCACTATGTTTTATCACAAAAATACTTAAATATGTGTATATTTTAACTGTATTCAATGAATAATTGAATCTTGAAGTACGAGTAGGAGTGATTTGGAACGCAACCTCCGGAAAAAAAACATAAAAAAAAAAAAAAAGTTTTAGATTGCTGGTTTTGTAATTTAGAATACCTATAAGTACGAAGTAATAAAGAAAATATGAGCGATTCTAGCGATGAAGATACGAATTTAACTCCTCCAGAGTTAGCACAAACTGTACGTGACGCCGAACTAAGTCTTCTTCCCGAAAAATCGCGCGTGAGGTGAAAAATTTTGTGTTGCGCTCAGCAGCAAAGTCGTTTGCTGTCTCGTGCCTTGAAACCCTCGTTACACTCAGGATTCTATATTTGAACCACTCGCTTCGCTCGTGGTTCAACCCTAGAATCCTTCGTTCACTCGGGTCTCAATCACGCACTCACAGCAAACAACAACTTTGCAGCCTTGCATAACAAAAAACTATTTTTCCTTAGTCTATCAGGAAGATTATTGAAAAGTATTGGACACGTATTTTTTTCTTTTTTCACGTAATCAAACTTATACGGAGATATATTGAGTTGAAATGTCGCGTGACGTCACGGTTAGGTACGATTTATACCTAACGGTGACGTAGTTAGCCCCCACTCTCCAACTTTAATGCGTTTTGACTTAGTCATTCTTTGTTAATTTGATAAAACAAAAAATACGTGTCTAATATTTTGATTACTGATTTGGACTATTTTGATTTCTTCACCCTGTCGTCATCCCTATTACACATAAGTAAATTCAGAGGTGCGAGCCGGAACCCCCGACCGTCTGCATGCGAGGCGGAGGTCGATCGAAGGCTTGTAAATTAGGCAAAATAAAAACCTCTTTAAAAGCAGGTAATAAAGCAAGGCATGATTGATGGAGGCCACACACAGTAATTGAGTTATCACTTCGCTCGCGCCGTTAATGCGCTCCCATTAGCCGCGGCATCCCACGCGTAGATATTAGGCGTTTGCATGATTATGCTCTGGAAATTGGCTGCCAAACTTATCTGGGTTCAGTTTAGAAGAACTGAATTTGGGGAATTATTCGGGTCAGCGCAATCTGTGGCAGTTGTAACGGGTCAATCATCATCATCATCATCATCATTTCAGCCAAAGGACGTCCACTGTTGGACATAGGCCTCCCCCAAGGCACGCCACTCAGACCGGTCCTGTGCTACTTGCTTCCACCGGTTTCCCGCGACCTTCACGAGGTCGTCGCTCCATCTTGTTGGGGGCCTACCGACAGCTCGTCTCCCGGTTCGCGGACGCCACTCGAGAACTTTCCGGCCCCGTCGGCCATCAGAGCTCGCAGGCAATGTGCAACGGGTCAATAGAGTCGTTGAAAAGGATCGCTGCAGTATAATTTATATTCGATGGGTTCGTGATGGGGCCAGTTCGCCATAATGTCTTTTTCTTATGAAAGTATGTCTCTATGTTTGTTATTGTAAGGCTGGGCGCATACGTTAGGTTTCCGAATGCGGTTTTCAGATTCTGAAACCGAAACGCAGTTTTTTCATACAAAATGTTCGACATCGCGCACATCGCACACATTCTGACTTTTCCGTACGGAAGAAAACCTAATGACGTCACTCATTCGATTCCGAAAGTCTGCCGCGCGTTCGGTTCGGTGGAACGGAAAAAAACCTAATGACCTCATCCCTAACGCGCCGTTCCCATGCACTTTGTTTGAACCACCGCACACGTAAGGAAATTTTCAGATGGGGTCCGAATCGCGCCCTGTTCGTGTAGACGTCTAGGCATGTTTTTGTTAACGGTGTGTTCTACACGTTTGCAAAATTTTATAATTTTTGTCATATATTATCGAGGGTTCCCTGCTCAAACCCGATAAGTCGCCGTAAGAAAACAAATTATGTTATTTATTCTCTTTTAGCAAAAAAGCCATCAATTCGTCGTCGTCGTGGTCCAAAACGCGTTTCCACGAAAGCGGACCTCTACGTACAGACGGAAAAAAACCTAATGAAAAAAGCAGAACGTCTGCGCTAAGGCGTTCGGAATTCCTAATCTGAAAACCCAATTCCTAATATGAAACTAATGTTTTACAATAATATGTATGTAACATTACTTTACAACAATTCTCAGTACCTATTAAATTTTATCTAAATATGACTACCAATGATTTTCAGTTAATATTTATACAGACCAAGAGGGTGCGATAATTCCCTGACATATAATAATACTGCAGATAGGACCGCTCCATTAATTGTCAATTAATATCTGTTATTAGTTCTGAGTGTTCCAATAGAGCTGATTATTGGATAGAATCACGGTCTGATCTTCTCACTAATTGTACTAACAATTCGATATATACAGTCAAGGGCAAGATATCTCGTCTGCCAAAGCATCAAAATATGTACAGTCGATATCAAAAGTACAAACCGACGAGCTTGTACGCGGAACGGAATGAAAGTTGAAGAAGCGAAAAGATATGTAAGAGTCGTAGCAAATGCAAAGAAGTGGTCTTTGCCTACCCCTATGAAATAAAGGCGTGATATTATGTACATAAATACATGTGACTTTCATATGTCGACTTCAAAGAAATGTTTACACTCTTAGCCCTTCATGCATACCATATGCCTACAACGGAATAGGTTTCAGAAGTATTAACACCTCTGATCCGTCGATTGTCGACGTTCATTAGAGTAGCTGTATAGATATTGAGAACTTCGGCGAATACATAATAGTACATTATAGACCTAGGGTGGTGAATTCGTAAATGTCCCAGATCGCAGGTTTCTGCCTTGGCCAAGAAGTGTAAAATATTTTACATCACCCTTGGCCGTAAAGTGGGATTTTCTGCCCGCTACGCGGAGAGAAAATCTCACTTCTTGGCCAAGGCAAGACGTAAAACTTTTGACAAACCACGGGTGGTAATTCGTAAAGCCCCAGATCGCATATTTATGGCCCTCACCTTCGGTTCGGGCCACAGAAACCTGCGATCTGAGACATTTACGAATTCACCACCCTAGGTCTGTAATGTACTATTTCATCACACTTGCTCGAAAATGGTTTCATTACAGCCAGGCAAAGCGGTCTCTAATGCCTAGATTATGACCACGGGGTTTCGAGTTTTCAATTGTTTTCTTAGAAATAATACGAATTAAAAAGTAACACTACTTAAATGGCGGCACCATTGTTAGTGGCCGGAACTAATTGAATATTTAAAAATAAACAATAAAGGTTTGTTCGCGATGCCGATTAACCTACAGGCACAAGTTCACAGGTCGTCCTAGTGAATATTTCCTGTATTCTCCTCGCAAGTGTGATGAAAAACATTGTGTGTATCACGGGCGGTATAGGAATTGCAGTCTCGAGCCTTTTAAAGCCCTCAACCTTCGGTTTCGGGCTTATTCTCTCGACTACAATTCCTCGTTTACCGCCCTTAATACACAATGTACTAATCTTTACCCTTACTTCAATTGAAATTGAAAAATTAAGAACTGCGTGGAATATAAAATTGCCGATAACTTTTCTTTCCGATGGCCGATTTTTATCAAACATAGCTTATATGTACCTAGCTCCGAATGATGCTCTATCTACCTTTGAAAACAGAATTGAAATCAATTCAGTAGTTCCGGAGATTAACTCTAATAAAAAGACAGACAGACAAAAAGAAAGAGATGGAAAAATTACCCTCTTATTATAGTATAGATACTTAATAGATAATTTCGAAAACTTCATCACATGTTTCGTTCAATGTAGGTAGCGACATTGTTTTGCCTCAAACACAAACTTTAACCTTATAACGGCAGCTAAAACCTCAGTCGGTTCCTCACTTGGAATCCCCAAAAGTCTGGACAGACTCGCCATTTCCAAAGTTGACCGAAGTTTCCCGAGTTGGTCAGCAGCGGAATTTATGGGGACCGTACTTCTTGTCAACTTGGAGCACGTGGATCTATCGACCCATGAGACCCACATGGGTAACGACTGAAGGAGAAACTCTATGAGTTACATTGAGCTGGTGGAAAAGTTTTGATATAAGAGTAGCTTAACCCTTCGGATAGGTAGCGAAAATTCTAATTCAGAAATGTATAAGATTTCAGGTAACGAATAAACATTATGATAAAGAGGAACAACTATAGGCCCGAATGAGTCACTTGAGAACATTAAAACTAATGCTTTCCGTTTCTTTCTCATCTGTTTCCATCTCGTGATGCAATTTAACAAATTGGAAGAGGTATTACACTGCAAACGGATTCAATTTACCTAATTCGTAAAGACTTTTCCGCTTCTTTAACCGAGGGTTCTATTCGTCGGTTCTCTTTCACTAGATTCGCAGTTATCTGATTCTGACCATTATCAAAGTTCCCCGCGATTCAATGGAAACTATTTTCCCAATTTACACATCAAAGCGGTATCTCATCCCAAAAGGTCTCACCCTAACAACAGACTTCAATTTCTTAATGTATGTAAGTATATATCATGCATCGTGTAGGTGCGTTTGTACGTCGCCTTTGACGAAAACTTTCCTGAAGCTTATCTGTGACATTTGCGTATTACATTTCGTATTTCAGAGGAAGTTTCGGAAACACAATAAAAGCTTTCTAATTCAAGGCAGTGTCTTTTTCCGGGGCACGGGTGTAATTCATTGATCAAATTAATAAATGTATAAACTTAAATGTATTTCAATTTCCTCTTCAAAACTATATCTGCTACGAAAACAGAAATTTGTTGTAATACAATATACATGCATTCAAGGAACTGTGCATACAATACAATCCTGTATTTTTATGGCCTCCATTCTGGGAAGAATAGTTTCCATCATATCGAATAACAAAGACTATCGAATAACTAATAAAATTTTATTTCAGCAAACATTTCATGATCTGAAACAAAAGGAATATTAATACCTTGTATGGATTTGTGACATTTTCGGAAAAAGCTCTGATCCCATAAAAAAATGGCTTGCAAATTCAGGGAATATTTCAAATCCCCGAATATTTCGATACACTGACGCACCGATCCATTTTCATCTAATACCTGTGGGTCTCGTTAATAATAAAAATGCCATTGGTGACCGAGATCTGATGTGCAAAAGAACAGGACAGTGTACAACAGTGGACATCAAAGAGAAAAACTTAGAAGGCGCTTAGATTTATCAATAAGTCTCTTGACGTCATTTCTTGAAAATGTCGACATTCTAGCAGCATTCAGACAGAATCTAAGGGTCCGCAAATACAGGTTTACACGACTTAGAAGGCGTTGATTAAGCAGTAATGGACTCTGTGTCAACGGCTTAAGTGCTTTGCCGCGCGTCTTCTAAGTTGTGTCGTGCTATGTACTTCCTTTCCTGGAACAGTTAAACGTCTGCGGTGGCATCTAATTGGACGGAGTGCCTCAATTACTTACTGAGCAATTGCATTCTCCGTCTTGCATTTTGGCGTGACGTAGTCGCAGGCGGAAAACGACTAATTTGGAACCACCGCATACATTCATTGGCTCTACTGGTTTTTGATTCTATTCTATTCTTAACAAGACCCGTAACATTTTCAAGACATGGAAGATTATGTCAAAATGTGAAAGTAATGGCTGTGTATTGATATATACATGTAACGTTTCCGCTTCTGTGCCTTACTTTAATCTAAGACATAATAATTTCGATAAATACGTACACACCTAACTTAAAGCAGATCTACAACTTTTACCCAGAATGAACACAAAGGATTCAGCGTCGCTTTTAGTCGAAACTTCATTGTGTGCATTGTTTTCTAGCTTTTTTTAAGCGAACAAGAACAAGTGCCAGCACGGTTTACGTAAACCGAATGGGTCTTTTTGGCGCCGCTTCACACTGCATTTGGAATTCAGAAAAAAAAACTGTCACAGAATCGGCAGATAGCGAATTCTTTTCCCGGTCGAGATCCGACTATCCGGCCGAGCCATAAATTTCACGACAAAAGGGCGCCCAGTGAGCAAATACTAAGCACCCACGCACTGCGCAAGAGACAAATGAACATTATCATCAGTATAGACACGTATAGATAAAAGCGTGGTTCTTCGTAAGGTTATTGCAAAATAAGTACTTGTTTGTTTGTACCAGTGAGAAAGCTTCGCCGACTAAGTAAGCTAATAATTATTCGTGCAGTCGACATCAAATATATATGCACACTTCTTCTTCTCGTGTAAAGTAATCAAACTTAATCTAAGATTGTTTCTGCCGAAATTTCGCTACTGCTATCCCTTGGGGAGTCGCCTTGACAATGTCTTTGGGCATTTCACTGGACATCGTTTGGCACTGCGTCATATGCTGAGTAGTGGACATACACACTCACACAGCTCTCCGTTTCCGATTGGTAAAATACCCTGTTTACACAAGTTGTCCTTTCGAGCAAGCAGCACCGGATCTGAATCAGTTCAGTGACCTCCATATGGCCCAGTCATCCCTGTGTTCGGGTGGTAATCATTAAGTGGGCTCGATCAGCGTATTACTGGGATTTAGCTGTTGTTTCCATACTGAGGTCCTTGCCTTGCTTGCGTTTCCATAATAAGGTGGAAATCTGTAAATAAATATCTGTTTGATGTCGACCGTGCCCTGGTAAGCATCTTTTGAAAACTTTAACTGAGTAGCTGTGAGTTAATTAAAGTTATGGGGATCAGCTCTTTGAGATTGTCGTTCTGCTGGCTTGTTCTTGTTGAAAACGGGACTTTCACTCCTCGTGAGGTTAAGATTACTTCAGAAATAAAAGTGGTTGATCAAGTCAAGTATAACTTTGACTTATAACTTCGTTTGATAGAGTGGGCACGATTACTCACTTAAAATAAGCACACTTTACACGGAGTCGCTGAAATCTACTACGCCGAAACCAATGAAATGCATATATCTATACTAGTAGGTAATAAGTCTGCAGAAGAAGTCGCGTCTGAAACTTGAAAATGAAAAGAAAATATCAAGTCGAGGGGACTATATAAACGATGCTGAACACAAAACAATGATTTTTAGAAAAATTGGCTGTGTGTATAACTGTTCGGATTTAACTCGAAAACTACTGGACGGATTGCAACCAAATTTGGTATGGAGGTAGTTTATTACACTGGTCAACATATAGGCTATTTTTCATACCGGAAAAACGCATAATTCCCACGCGAACGCTACTTCAGAAATCCACGCGAACGAAGTCGCGGGCAGAAGCTAATTCATAATAAATATCAAGTTCTAAAACCAAAACATTGTACTATGAAGTCGAGCCAAGATCCCACTGCCAACAAATCAATCTCACTGGAACAAAGCAAAGCATTATATTCTGCAGTTATGGGCGTTGAATAGTCCCGAGATGTTACACAATTATTTTCGGAATTGCGGGAGGAATATAATAGCATAGAATACCACACTACAGCATAACAGTTCTTCTTTCTTGTGTGATTATCTCTGTGTTTTGTGCTCTCAAAAGTGTCTTTTAATTTATGTTTTTATTGTTATACTTGTATTTTATCTGTATGTTATATTGTAGTGTTTGTCGAAATAAATGTTTTGAGTTATGAGTTACTTGCCAGCTTATGTAGACATTTTGCTCTAATTGATAAAAATAACAATTTTATTGCTCCTTGTCCTATCGCATCTGGCTCAAACTAAGCATTTTTGTAGACTGAGGTTACTGTGGTACTAAGATACCTACTGAGTTACTCCTTACTCCAATGGTCTGGTACAAGAATGGTTTGGCAATAAATGATATGAATATGAATATGAATAAGAATTGATGGTAGGTAATAGTGGTTGATAGGGACGAACTCTTTCTAAGTTACTTCTAACCTTTCTCAACTACTTTTGCTCAGACCATTTATTATTTATATCAACATCTCAGACTAACTCGTAACCATGCAATCTAGATTCAGATTTGCAGTAATAAAGGGGATTAAATCCATTGTTGGCGACGTCGCATACAGCTGTCAAATGTTTCGCTGTTTTTATTAATTTCTCAATATTACTGAATTAAAAAAGAAGCAATCATTGCATGGTTGAATGACGCGTCTCGTTTTAAACTTGTTGGTTAAGCATTCAAATTGGTTAAAATTCAAATGGTAAGATTACATTAAAATGCATGGAAAATGCGATGGAAAGTTTTCAAAAGATATTACTTCAATAATACACCAAATTTCATGTTGCTATGATAATTGTTGCAATACATACTTGATGTTTTATTCAACCATAGAGCGATTATTCAGAAATTAATGAAAACAGCGAACAATTTGGCAACTATTTGCGACGTTGCCAACTTTCGGAATAAACCCTCTTACGATAGCTTTATTTCAATGTATAATAATACTCGCAAAAACTTTGAATTTAAATATATAACGTTCTCGTAAAATAAGATCTTATCAAGTAAATTGAATTTGTATTGAGCAGCGAGCAAACTCCTTCCGGGGTCATTTCCGAGCACCTCACTCCGTTGCATTTAGTTGCCACGTTCGTTCGTTGCTGGCAATACGGACAGTAGGAGTTCCAGCCAATGATACTTTCTTCGCAGACTTTGTTACGTGGTTACGTGTTGTTCATTGTTTCTGTACCTAATTGAAGAATATTCTGGTATACGTATATAACTTGGGTTTAAATTGGCAACATTTTTCGTTTAATTATTTTCTTTTGTATCAGAATATATACAACTACTTTTAGAAACATGAACAGAAATGTAATCAAGAACAATATTTACAAAAGTCACTCTTTACTTATCATACAAATTTGAACTGATGTTATTAATGTGTTTACATTTTGTGAACTTAATACAAACAAATAATAAATTGGTGTTAAATTGTACCTATAACAATACAAATTCCAGTGACCTCAACTATACTTACATAAAATTGTTTTCTTATGGATGTTGACGGTAACTAATTTGCGTAACAAATCGCCTCGTTATTCCTAGTAAATCATAATTTAACCCGATGATCCAAATACAACGTAATCGTTATCGGATGAAAGGCACAATGTGATCATAATACGTAATTAGGGCGCATTATTGGCAATAAATTATTCATGTGTGCTCCCTCCGACAAATTAGGTAAGTCTGAAATGTGGGTAAAGTTGAAACTTTACAATTTTTAGGGTTCCGTACCTCAAAAGGAAAAAACGGAACCCTTATAGGATCACTTTGTTGTCCGTCTGTCCGTCTGTCAAGACCCTTTTTCTCAGGAACGCGTGGAGGTATGAAGCTGAAATTTATATCAATTACTCAGGTCTACTGTCCCTTGAAGCTGTGAAAAAATCAAACTTCTAAGCCAACGCAATCAAAAGATACAGCCGTTTATGCCGCAAATTTTCGACACTTGCAAGGGAATCAAAACCTACAGGGTGCTTCCCGTGAACTCAGAATCTTGAAATTTGGTACGAAGCAACGTCTTATAGCATAGATAAAGGAAAAATTACGAAAACCATAAATTTTTAGTTACATCACATAATATATATTTTTTTAATAATTTTAACCTTACTACCCATTTCCTCATAAACGCGTAGAGGTATTAAATTGAAATTCATACCAAATACTCAGGTCTATAATACCTTTAAGCTGTAACAAAATCAAACTTCTATGTCAACGCAATCAAAAGAAACAGCAATTTAAGCTGCATATTTTGAAACTCGCAAGTACTCGCAAGGGAATCAAAACCTAAAGGGTACTTCCAGTCGACCTAGAATCTTGAAATTTGGCATGAAGCAACGTTTTATAGCACACATAAAGGAAAAATTCCGAAAGCCTTAAATTTTTAGTTACATTACAAAATATATATTTTTTAATAAATATAAACTTTGTAAACCTTGCAGGTTTGTACGGAACCCTCGGTGCGCGAGTCCGACTCGCACTTGGCCGGTTTTTTTGTTTTCGGTACGCATTTTGTTAGGTATACTTACATCTATCTATACCTAGGTATTTTGTGAAATAAAATTCTTTATATTTTAAAATATTATAAAATTAATATATGTGTAGGTTTGCATAGGCTGGTTATGGAGGCCTCAATGGGGGCTGTCGCGTGTGAATTTGCCACTAGAGGTGCTAGTGTCGCGTGAGGTCTAATAACAATTAGTTTTCACTGGTTTTGGCGGGCTTCGTGATATAAATCATAATTTCTTTAATTTACCTGTTGAAAAGTGATCTCCTTCGTGAAATTATCGCAAATATGAATTACTAGCTTCTGCCCGCGACTTCGCCCGCGTGGAATTCGGTTATCGCGTTCCCGCGGGAACTATACGTTTTTCCAGGATAAAAAGTAGCCTATGTGTTATTCTGATCTATAAGCTACATTACTGTAAAGTTTCATTAAAATCCGTTTAGTAGTTTTTGCGTGAAAGAGGAACAAACATCCATTCATACATCCATCCAAACAAACTTTCGCCTTTATAATATTAAGTAAGGAAGTAAGGATATAAGTAAGGATAAGGATTTGGCGATGAATGTGAACACTTGAAAAATCACTTTTTTTTAATCACTTACTACCTACATTGCGGCATAGCTACTCGATACGATGATGATTATTTTATAATTAATAAACTTAATGAGATTCAAGATTGAAAACTTTGTTTCGGCGCCGAACTTATAAAGTCGCCATTGACAGCTATACCTCTGGACCTTAGTCAACAGTGGCGCCAACTGGTGAGCAAAGAAACGATAATACCCATTACTTTAATCTTTGTCAGCCTGTCAGTTAATTTTTAACTAGCTTCTACCCGCGACTTCGTCCACGCGGATTTCGATTTTCGGTATGTAACAGCGTTTCCGCGGTTTATGCATTTTTTCGAAATGAAAAGTAAGGTAACGAAAAATTCCCGCGGGAATGCGATAGTAGAATCCCACGCAGGCCAAGTCCCGGCAGAAGCTAGTAAGTAGCTAATAAAACAGTCATCATTCCCGACCTCTAGCTCACCTCGTTGTCAGAACCAATTTTTGGTAAATCTATATATATAAAACTCAAAGGTGACTGACTGACTGACTGACATAGTGATCTATCAACGCACAGCCCAAACCACTGGACGGATATGGCTGAAATTTGGCATGCAGGTAGGTGTTATGACGTAGACATCCGCTAAGAAAGGATTTTGATAAATTCCCACGGGAACGGGAAAAAAACGGGATTTTACATTTTAATATTTCTGCGCATACGAAGTTGCGGGGAACAGCTAGTTAACATATAAATTAAATCTGGTTTTGCTAACATTGAGACACTGGAAACTGTTTAATTGGGTTTAACTGTTTTGATCTCGGATTCCTTGAATCGGTTTTTCATTCGCAGCAAAATTAAGTAATTATAATTCAAGTTTCTAAAGACATGGATGTTAAGGCATAAAGTTTTTGATTCATCGATTCGATTACCACCACCGCACCCTATTTCCGTCCCACTACTAGGCACATGCTCCTTTCCCCACTTAAGAGTTTGGGCTAAGTCCCCACGCGAGTCTAGTGTACATGACCTAAATATTTTTCTTGTCATTTATAGACAAAATTATTTAACACCCAGCGAGAAATACTTCCAGAAGTATCATATAACTTATAGATTACGAATTCAGTGTCTATGTATTAGCTAGCCTATAACGCTGTTGACTACGATGTCGTATGTTCCGTTCCCACGATCGTGTGGAGTCTATTTACTAATGATTTTGTAGCTATCGATTCCCAGACGATGTCGCCGACTCTCGAAGATACATCGCCTTGCAATGTTCTGGAATATTCCAATATACAATACGACACAACTCAATGGCGTGTAACTAATTAGAACTAGGTATCAGTCGAAACTGATGTGATAAACGGAGACTAGAATGACGACAAGTAAATTACGTAAAAGATTTTTTTATTCTTCTTCTCTGATCGCATTATCATTATTATTTTTTAAATTATTATAAGCAAGCATTTGACCACAATCTCATCTGATGGTAAGTGACGATGAGGTCGAAGGTGATACATGCTTACTTAGATAGTACCTGTTCACTGTCGACTTGAAAAGATTCAAGTTATAACTATCGGGGAAGAGACCGGCCGGTATAGAATTCCACTCCTTGGCTGTTCGCATGATGAAGCATGAATCGAAGCGCTTCGTGAGCGCTGGAGGAATATCTACAACATAAGGATGGAATCCAAGACCACGCCTAAATTGTCTTATTATTCTCGAACTTGCCCCAGCTTCGACTTTGCTCAGTCCTAAATCAACTACCAAGCTTTCATATAGAGTAATGTAAATCGTATTCAATATTCTCGTTATTTTTTTTTCAATGAGCCAGAGATATATTGTTGTTTCAAGGGACTACTACTTCTGCCCGTGAATTCGCATGAACTATGCGATTTTTTTCCGGTATAAAATAGGCTATGTCCTTCCCTGGGACTCTCTCCACACCATCTAAATCGGTCCAACGGTTTGAGTACCTAAACTTTCCAGATAACCCCTCATTTTCTTCCAAATGATCGGGCCATGCGTAAAGAGGTAACAGATAGACAGACAGACAGGGTTACTTTTTCATTTATAATATTACCTACTAGCTGTTGCACGCGACTTCGTTCCGCGTAGGCTTAGAATTTGCGTAACCGATGATACTAAACATATTGTAGATGGTTTTAGTTGTAGAAGTCTTGAAAAAACTGGTTTGACCCGTACAAAACCCGTTCCCGTGGAAATATCATGACGTGAAGAATGGACAAACAAACAAACACACTTTCACATTTTATGGACTATGGATATGATATAGGACGGCTTTTGCAACCCAAACCGCAATATCAATTCAACAAACGACCAGACTTGCCAGCGCGGGCATGGGTTGCTAAATCACGCCAAAACCAACTCCTATGACCAACTCCGCGGCGAAATTTCATTTGGCTGGAACATTAATTGGGCGAGTTGGTAGTTCGAGATAGTTGCGACATTCTGTACCTTCGAGATTTGCTGATTTTCGTGTTTTAATACCTGTTCACACTTAAAAAGCTCGGCACTTCAGTTACCTTGGTGCTGACATGAAAGGAGCGTTTGAAATGCTTTCAAATAACGATTGAAATTGCTTTGAATACAAGCAATTTGAAACCTAATAAAATGTTGTAGTGTATCGTCGTAGAACTAGGGTCACCGACATAGCCCGAAGAATTGCGAGCCTTAAGTGGCAGTGGGCGGGGCACATTGCTCGCAGGACTGATGGCCGATGGGGCCGGAAAGTTCTCGAGTGGCGCCCGCGAACCGGGAGACGAGCTGTCGGTAGGCCTCCAACAAGATGGAGCGACGACCTCGTGAAGGTTGCGGGAAAGAGGTGGAAGCAAGTAGCACAGGACCGGTCTGAGTGGCGAGCCTTGGGGGAGGCCTAAGTCCAGCAGTGGACGTCTTTCGGCTGAAATGATGATGATGATGATGATGATGAGTGTATCGTCAATTGGAATACGACAGGGAAAATATTGATTGGGAGATGGTTGTATTGTCAATATTGCCGTAGACGACATCGGCTACAGTTAACAGCATAATATTCTTTTCTGGCTGTTGATGTGGTAGTAAAATTTGAATGCTACGATTTTTTTTCTTTGTTTTATGTCAAATGCCACTGACTTTTTACACTAGTTAAAATTACTTTTTTAATTTTCATTTTGGTCTATTCCATTGCAAGCATTTATGATTGTTTTATGTTCTAATAAACAAATCCCTTGAAGATGTTTAATTACTTAGTTAAACAGATCTTAATAAAGATCTTAATAAATAATAAATGGGTGTGGTTTCTTTGCGAAGTAGATAATTATTTAATCGAATGATAACATCTTAAGACCTTTAGAGGCAAACGAGTAAACCGTCATTGTATACATTCACTATATTTTTAGATTTTAAAACTATCTTCATAAACTAAGCTAAATTAAATAATATTAATATTTAATCTAAGTTTTGTTACTTTCAAAAGAAAAAGATTTTTTCTCCGGTTTCAATTTCTTCAGAACGGTACAAAGGGTATGAAATAATACAGATACCACCGTCCACAGTAAAAATGCCTTGAATTGACCATTTGGATTATCATCTCTTTACACATCGTTTTCACATAGCGTGTGTTCGGTGCAACAAGTTCTTTAGGTATTTTGGCTTTTTTTTACTCTGCTTAATTTCTCGATATTAGCCGTCATCTCAGAATTCACACCCTTTCAAAGCATTTCCACTTTCATACCAGTAACTGGACTGATCCGTCGACTGATCGGTCAAGAGCGTCCGGGCGCAGTCTACCGGCGTCCGGAGTCCGGGCTGACAATGAGCTGTAAAGTTGGCGTCCGGAGCAGCCCCCAACAATGAAAGGTTCCTGAAACTTCACAATGACTAGTTTCACAGCTTTCAATGAAATTATTAGCTTTAGCCTACACTGAGTTCAATTGCACATAAAACTTCCACCTTGTAATTAATCTCTTGTTTGTTAGTGGTAGGGCCTGGTGCTAGGTCCGTCCGGGGAGGTACCACTGTCTTTCCCCGCTAATCTGCCGCCAAATAGAAGCGGTAGGGGGTTAAGACAGCCCGTGAAATTTCTGGCACAGAGGCATTCCATCTTAGGCCTCCGGTTAGGCAACGCATTCGAGATCTTATAAAATAAATAAATATCTTGGGACATTTCACACATATTGACCTAGCCCCAAACTAAGCAAAGCTTGTACTATGGATGCTAGACAACGATATAAATACTTATATAGAGAAATATGTACATATATAAATACTAACATCCATGACTCGAGTACAAACATTCGTGTTCACACAAAGTTTGCCCCGAGCGGGACTCGAACCCGCGACCATCGGAACAGAAGGCAGGGTCACTACCAGTTGGTACCACCAGTTGGACCAATCCAGCCGTCATTATGGTTTCTTAATGGGGGATCATAGGATTTCGGTGTCCATGGGCCGCAGTCACCTCTTACCATCAGGGGGGCTGTGCGCTCGTTTGCCTATACCATCGACATAAAAAACACCTTTTTTGACGACATGACCTACATAAATCTTTTCAACGAGAAAAGTCTCTAGGGTAAGCTAAAGGGGAAAAGCCTAAAAGCACTACGCTTTTTTCTACATCCAATAGAAAATGAAAGTTGCTTATCAATGTTGGGACACTCAAGGTTATAAATACACTTGAAGTGAGAACTCTATCTATTATGACCCACACTGATGGTAGTGAGACGTCGAGAGTTGTTCATGGAACGGCTGATAGTTCAGGACAACAAACTACGCGGTATGAGGTGAACCGACAATCGAATCCACTAAAAAGAATCCAGTGCACGAGAGCACCAGAGGCGCAGCCTTGAGAGCAGAATGGCGCCGGGGCGGGTGGCAAAGCTCGCCACTTAAAAGGGAAGAATACCTACTACGTCCATACAAAAAGAGAAAACGTTTCTCTACTTCTAAATATTTTGCAATCTCCATGATTTTTTTTAGTATGTTATTGACACAATAAAGTACTAGGTTTATAGGTTTTCCTTTTTTTTGATTTGCAATGGATTCAAAGTTTTTGCAAATTAAAAAAAAAGGAAAATCTATAAACCTAGTATTTTATCGTGTCAATAACATACCAAAAAGTCATGGAGATTGGAAAATATTTATTAGTGGAAAAACGTTTTTTCTTTTTGCAATTTTTGTATGGACAAGTACCGTAACGGCCGAGTACTATTCTTCCCTCTTAAGACACGACGCCCACGACCACTCTGCCAAGAGTGTAGCGACAAAGAAGAAGGTTCATCAATAGTGAGGAAAGGATTGAGCAGATGTCTTATTAACCACCACCACAATAGCCTATTAACGTCCCACTGCTGGGTGCAGGCGTCCTCTCATCGCGAGAGAGCAGAAGTACATTAGAACAAATTGACAAGATCCAGCCTCCACAAGAACAGATTTCCCGGTCATTTCCTCCTTGCAATGGGTTGGCGTTATCTAGAGAAAAGTTTTAAGTAGTTTGAAAAATACTTTGCCAACTTGCGCTCTTTTGTTGAATCTTTGTGAAGAAGTTTTGTTTAGCTACAGATATGCCCTAATAAATAGCAAATATAATTCGGGGCTGTTGCAAAAATTTCCTTGATGATGTAAGATGTCGACATATTACGACAATGTGTGATGATTTATGTACAAGAACAATTGAAATGCTGCTAGTCAAAATAGAACCCGGATGTTAAACTTACATAAACATAATCCAGATAATACTTTGTATCTTAAGATCAGGGTTCGATTACCTATCTGAAATTTGCAATATACCTACGTAGGTATTTCTTTTTTACCTTTTTAAATATCTTTCTGACATTAGTAAGTACCTATTGTAGTCTCTTACCCGATTACTTACGCGTATAACCATTTACCATTAAACTATTCCTGTCTTCTCAATTCGCACAGCCCAACATAGTTAGCTGACGTAAAGTAACAACAATGCCAACATTCCCGCGGGACGGATTGTGGGATAAACCGTTTAGCCATGAATTGTTCAACTATTTCCGAACGCCATTGTTGTAAAGTGGATTATGGCTGGCCATCCGACGGCGCAATTCGATTAGGGCATAGATATAGTTAAAATCAACAGTTTAGTGAAGTTAGGTAGTTGGCAACGGTGGAATGCCAATTGAACGTCGATTGTATTTAATCATGTTGAATGTTCCGCTTCAGGCGCCCTCTGTCCGTTTTAAGGTTAACTATTTTTATAGCCTCCTGCCGATTATCCTTTTTAAAGGACAAATCGAAAATTATTTACAGCTTTACACGCATAGCATTCAAATTCCAAATAAGATTTCAAATCAATGAAACAAATTCGGCAGGACGACGCTACGAATACTCATTCACACTGATTTTTCGAGAATTGAAGCAATTTTATAACAACTTGCTTTTTTTTTATTCCAATGGTATAGATCGCACAGCCCACCTGATGGTAAGTGGTCACTGCGGCCCATGGACACCGAAATTCCATGGATCCCCATTAAGAAACCATAAGATCTCGAATGTTGCCTACCCTGAGGCCTAAGATGGAATGCCTCTGTCATGACTTTTGTTTAAGGTATAGCAGTAAAAACTAAGTATTGTACTTTTTTAGGTTTATTAAGTACTCATAAAAGCTAAATAACTTGCATACGAGTACGAGCGATAGTCAATAGGAGATTTAAGAACAATCGTTCGATTATGATCACGTGTTCTCGCTAAGCACTCAGACTTGTGCACTTGACTCCCGCAATTCGGGAATGCCGGGAGCGCGCAGGATATTAAACCCGAGATTTATGATTGTGTAATTAATGCTCAACCTGCACCGGATATTGCGCGGCCGCGATGTCTAATCTCGACAGTTTGAACTTTGATTTCGGCATTGGTTGTTCACAGTTAGGCGTCTTATACAAACTAGGGAAATTACTAATTTATGTGAACGTCTATTATAGTACGGGACTACGTTACATATAGAGGCTCCGAAATGTGTTGTAAATAACAAGGAACATATGTGTTCATAAACCGGCAGGTTGTTTTTAGAAGAGGTGTTATATTTTAAGCCCTCTTGTGATGAGAGGAGGCCTGTGCCCAGCAGTGGGCCGTAAATAGGCTGTTGTGGTGGTGGTGGTGGGTTATATTTTATAGTTGTGCTCTGCGACATTCGGATTGTACAAAAAAACCAATAGACAATATTTTTTCCCAACATCTGATTTTAATCAAACAAAGCCTATCTTGTGCTCTAAATGACACGCTATCCACCTGTGAAAACCGTCTCCACGGAACTCTGTTCATTACTTCCGGAGATTAGCTCTAACAAGCAGAGAGACAAAACGTGAAAAAACAATTAAACTCTTTTATTATAAGTATAGATTTTGTTAATTTCCCCTTAGCTCCGAGATCCAAAAAACTTCACCTACTTACCCAATGAAAACACAATACCTTTTCTTTGATAAAATACGTTTTCCTATTAAACATGAATTATTAGATATCATAGATGATACAAAGCCTTTGTTGTAAAAGCCGGTAGGTATCCGTAATTATTAGGTAATAAATTACAAATATTACGATACTGTTATGGTTACGATACTGTATGAATCTTTGTGTCGGGGGCACCAAAAATTTGCTAGAAAACCAAGTTTTCTGCTTATTTGGCACAGGCGTGGATTGCTTAGTTAGGGCATCGAGTATGTTTCATCATCATCATCATCAACTTATTGCTGTCCACTGCTGGACATAGGTCTCTCTCAAAGCACGCCAATGAGAACGGTCCTCGGCAACTCGTATCCAGTTCTTGCCGGAGATCTTACGAAGATCGTCGCTCCACCGAGCCTATATAAGGGCGTCCCACACTACGCTTACCGAGAAGCGGTCTCCACTCCAGGATACGTTTGCCCCAGCGGTTATCAGTCCTGCGACAGATGTGACCTGCTCACTGCCACTTCAGCGTGCTAATCCGGTGGCATTATGTCCACAACTTTGGTGCTATGACGAATCCCCTCGTTCCGGATTCGATCTCTCAACGAGTACGTTTACCTTAGTCTTATTCCGGCACTGTTTCTACTTCATTATATAAGTAAGGTATTAAATCTTGTCCATTCTGGTCTAAGGTATGATAACCGGTACCTACCTATTACAAATCTTGGTAAGCGGAGTCAACTTTACTGTTTATGACTCTAAAACATATTCGAGAATAATATTTTTCAACATAGGTATACCTACAAAAATTGAATAAAAATTGGTCGTCTGTAAAGTCAGTTTTCGGACGATAGTTTCATACGTGATTACGTCACGTGACACTACAACGCTACGTAACGCTACAATGCTACAATTGCGTCATGATTTTTTTGTGGGCACAGCCAGCGTTCATCAATTTATAACACGTTATCACGTCAAAAAGCCGTGGTGGCCTAGTGGTTCGACCTACCGCCTCTCATGCCGAGGGTCGGGGGCTCTAAGTTTACTTACGTGCGAAATTCAATTTGAATTTACCATGAGCTTTTCGGTCAAGGAAAACATCGTGAGGAAACCTGCACGCATCTGCGAAGTAATTCAAAGATGTGTGTGAAGTCCCCAATCAGCACTGGGCCCGCGTGGGGACTATAGCCCAAACCCTCTAATGATGAGAGGAGGTCTGTGCCCAGAAGTGGGACGCAAATAGGCTGTAGTAGTAGTAGTAGTAGTAGTATCACGTCAAAAATAATGTCTGGTACAGATTGATGCAATGCAAGCTGTTGGCACGTTGGCAGTTAAACTTAAAACCTAAAAAATAACGCGGTTACATTGAACGTGGTCTGAGATAACCACATAAATAATTCAATTTAAAATTCGATATCGAGTTATTGAACATAAAAGATACATATGGCATAAAGACGTAATTATACGTTCGTTTGTTGCGGGCGCCATCGATTGTTGCCCCGGGTTGTTCCGAAACGATTATATCACTGGACCGGGAGCTACGGAGAGAGATATTATATATAAATTTAATAATAATTGTTTTGAAGTACTTAACTGGAACGTGGAACGTACGTGTCTCACCATTTGAGATAAGATAAGATAAGATAATGATTTATTGCCACAAACAAAATTAAATAAAGCATGCACAAGGTAAAGTAGGTGGCAATAGGACCGGACTCAGCATGTGCTGCGAGTGCGGAGCACGACCGCGCAGCGCTGGTTTTCAGCCCGACCTTTACACAGAGCCACAGTAACATTTCAACATGGGGATGAGTAGACCTAAAGACCAAAGAAAAAAAAAAACATTTTAATTAATTTGGGCGTGCCTTTCGTAATTACAACCAACCACATTCGTTTTTTTTTCATTTTCTTTCAAAAATAGTACATTACAGACCTAGGGTGGTGAATTCGTACATGACCCAGATCGCAGGTTTCATAAATATGCGATCTGGGGCTTTACGAATTACCGCCCGTGGTTTGTCAAAAGGTCTAGTGAGATTTTCTCTCCGCGTAGCGGGCAGAAAATCCCACTTTATGGCAAAGGATGATGTAAAATACATTAACAATCAAGCTTTCAACGACAATTTCATTCTTGTCAAGTAAAAAAGAGAGACGTTATAATCATGACTTCGTAATCAAAGAGTTGCTAGGAAATAAATCCTTAAATCGTAATCGTACATTATTCCCCAATGTATCCTGGAACGTTCCGGGAAGTAAATTAAGGAATTGAAATCGAAATCGTTGATTAAATAAATCAATCCGGGCTTATATATACACTGTGGGTCAGAAAATATGGCAAATAATTAACCCACAGTATCGGCTATCGATTCTAAGTATATTGTATAGGTCTTTATTTTTTTTTGAGTTGGTAAAAAAAAATTGTATATGGGATTGGTTGTGTGAGCGACGCCTGAATCCTACACAATTATTTTTTTTACCAACTCAAAAAAAATTAAAGACCTATACAATATACTTAGAATCGATAGCCGATACTGTGGGTTAATTATTTGCCATATTTTCTGACCCACCATGTATATAATCATTTGTGACGTAATATTCAAATTGCGTGAAGACTAACGATTGGAAATGGACGTATTGTTTGGCTTAAGCGTATATTTTGTGACATCAACTATTATCATTTACAATTTATAGAAATACAGAATAAGCAGTTAATCTAGACGATGACATTTTAATATTAGATTCAATAAAATGAGAGCTCTGATTACTTAGTTTCTTTTTGCTGTTTTCTGTGTATGTACAGTCGAGTTCGCCAATATATACACACTTTTGCACCTTACCACTTTGTTAAAGGTCCAAAAGTGTACACATATTAATGAACTCGACTGTACCTACCTGGCAAACAGGAATCTGACCCACCTGTGGAACTGGACCTTTATTCATTTGATAGAAAAATTAACATTGAAATGAAAATGTAATTCCTTTTCCCATTGTCTATAAACTTGAATAATAATAATAATAACAGGTACTTATAATCTTCTTTAAATACATAACAAATTTAAGAAAGCTGAACATCAGAAGAAAAAACCTATTTAGTTACAACGTGGCCTTCAAGGCTTTAATTCGTTATTAAAAAACCCAAATTCTCTCAATTCAGGTTTTCAAAGGTTGTTTTCAGCCTCATATTTCACGAGATTCAGCCCTAATTACCTACCTGGCTCGTAAATCTCTTTTTTTCAACTATTACGTAACAAATTCTTTTGTAACTCGTTTACTCTAAGTTTTACGCTATTATCAGAGTAAACTAATCTTGGTAATAAATTAGGGCTTGGCCTAGAACAACAGTAAACAGAAGTGTTATTGCAGAATAATTAACAGTAGGAATAACAGCTAAACAATATGATGCTAGTAAGAGTACGAAGAAGCCGTGGTGGCCTAGTGGTTCGACCTATCGTGCATCTCATGCAGAGGGTCGGGGGTTCGATTGCGGCTCGCACCTCTAAGTTTCCTTATGTGCGAAATTCAATTTGAATTAACCACTGCGCTTTTCGGTGAAGGAAAACATCGTGAGGAAACCTGCACGCATCTGCCAATTAATTCAAAGATGTCTGTGAAATCCCCAATCCGCACTGGGCCCGTGGGGACTATAGCCCAAACCCTCTCGTGATGAGAGGAGGCCTGTGCCCAGCAGTGGGACGCAAATAGGCTGTAGTAGTAGTAAGAGTAAGAGTTGCCGCGACCATTATATGACTTGTTTTTGCTATTTGGAAAGTATGTAGTTTCGAGATTTGGTTGGATCGGGATGTTACTGTGACATACGAATACACCCGTCACCCATGGTATATTTAACCCACGTACTTAGGTCCCATTTTTCGCATTCCCGTAGATGTTTCGGTAAATATCGTCTCTTACTGCCTCTCTAGAAGGAACTAAATAATAATAATAATAATAAATTTCATTTCAGGCATCTAGGCCTATATTACATTTACCTTAAAGACTAACATATATATTAAAATTAATCTTAGAAACTAATACGATAACTTCTTCGTCGTGAGGCGCACTCTGGAATCGCTGTTCAGTCTTCCACGGAAGCGACGGAGCACGACTCCCCTCGGCCAAAACTCCTCTCTCGTGAAGGTTGACAGATGTTCGGTCGGAACCCTCACCACGAACGAACTAAAATTCACGCTGTGGCGTGACTCCAACCGTTCAACCCTCAGGGTGAATTTGGTCTTCACTCGTACATACTCCACAATCTAAACTAAAGTCCCCAGGACGCTTCCTTTCTCCATACAAACGTAGTTACGTTTTATTTCGCAAAGTACCTACTTTATCAGATTGGCACCAAATTTTACAAGTTATAGTGGATAGGTATATAGGTAGCAGTGGGACGCAAAAAGGCTGTAGCAGTAGTAAAGTGTATTTTGGACACTAATATCACTTATTAGTGTCCAAAATACACTTTACTACTGCTACAGCCTTTTTGCGTCCCACTGCTAGGCACAGGCCTCCCCTCATCATGAGAATACACTTAAAAATACCAAAATACACTTTAATTTTGCCTAAGAAATTGAATAAAAAAGAAACTAGGACCATTTTAGTTTTCTCCATACAAACTTCAAAATTCAGTTTTTTTGCTTTTATTTAACTGCGTATTATTTTACCACGATTTGTACTAATTTTAGACAGTCATAATAATGGTTTTATTATGTGTACCAAATTTCGAGTCAATCTGTCAAGTCGTTTGGGAATAAAAGCGTAACTACGTTTATATGAAAAGTCGAGAAACTCCGTGCGTGCTGGGGACTACTAAATGCCGGAACATACTTTTCGTCTGTATTTATTAACTTGGTTTGGGGAAACAAGTCAATCTTCCACCACCTATTTCACTCTCTTTGGTATCTATGTTATTTCTTCTTTGCCATTGAGGGCCATTTTCACTTGCTTCTTATAAATTTCCCATATTATTACACAGTATAAGCACTTTGTCGCCTTTTTAAGGATTAGTCCGCCCGCCTCATCGAGGCTTCTGGTGACCAAAGGGCTGGCCACTACTCCGCTCAGCGAATAAGTATTGCCATCCAGCGCGGCAATGTTGCCAGCCTTTTGGGAACCTTGCCGACGACACTGATCTGTGCCAATTTTTTTATTTATAAGTTATTTTTAGTTCTAGTTTATAGTTTTATTTTTATTGTATTTTAAAACTAATTGGGTCATGCATTATTAAATGATTTCATTACCATATAAGCACAGTTTTCGTGATGCTTCTCGTATTTTGTCGCGTGAACATCAACAGACTACACAGATTCGTCACTGTAGCGACAAACGGCCAAGCCTGTATGCACTTGCAGTTGAAGTTGCTCTGAGGACCTCGAAATTTGGCCCCTCGACGCTTTCGCCTCGATGTTTGTCGAGCTCAAAGGAGTTTGTCAGCTGTATTAGCACAAGTTAGAGATTTGCTCAAAAGGATGCGCTTAGTGAGACTTTTATCAATTTCAAGTTTGTTTCGTTACTTCTTCCGGGTTATGGTACAACTCCAATTGCCGTTCGATTTTCAAAGCCTTGAGATCGGAAATGTATTTTGTTGAGACCTATCACAAAAACATTTAATTTCCGAGAAAAAAACCTACCGAAAAAGCAGTCTAGTGTTGTAACATTTGTATTAATATCTCTTAAATTTGACCGCCTTTGATTTTGATTGAATGATCATTTTAAGTGTTTTTTAATCAAAATTCCATTAGATTTTAAACATACATAAACATGACTCCTTTACAATACGTAAGTAATCATGTGAGACATCTAAAATACTATTCAACTCTATCGTCCATTCGCCATCTCTTTTGAATAAGATGAATTTTATATTATTTGTTCTTTGGTTAGGTATACTGGTATACCTTCCTAACAAAATAAAAGAGTTTCAATTGCCTTTCGACCCGTGCCTACTCGTGGCTCTTCAAAGAAAAAGAGTTCAGAACAAAGGTTACTTAACGAGTCTACTGGATACAGTATCGTTTGTTCCCAAAGTTGTTGTAACTCGGTAAGTTCCGAAGTTGGCTACCAACAGCCGATGGCCAATGTTTGCCGCTAACTTCCGCCCAAGATGGCCGCCAAGCCGATTATTTTTACTCTGCGTAAACAAAGCTTCAAAATACAATCAACAGCAATGAAAACGAGTCACTCTGTATAAGATATTCCATACAAAGTTACCCGTTTTCATTGCTGTTGAGTGTAGTTTTAATGGCTGCCAGGATTTTATCTTTCAACTTGACCATGAGTTATCTTTAACGCAATGTTTAGAGTGTAAAAAGTTTTGTGAGATAGTTTGGAAGGGCAGTAGGTCGTTAATTTATACAAACTGGTGCCATAGCAAGATCGAGTTAAGAGGGTTTAACCCGAAAGTTGGCAACGTCGCATATAGCTGTCAAATGTTTCGCTGTTTTTAGTAATTTCTCAATATTACTGAATTAAAAAAGAAGTTATCATTCTATGGTTGAATGAGGCGTCTCATTTTATATTTGTTGGTTAGGCATTCGAATGATAAAATTACATTAAAAGGCATTGTTGGCGACTGGTCGACGTGCCGCCTCCTCTATGTTAGCCTTTTCACTTTTTTATAATTCTGACCGTCGCCTGGAGACGGTTTGTTTAGGTGTCTTGCTTTTCCTTGATTGTCAGCAGTGAGGTTCCATAAATTATCTTAATCTTATTATATTCTTAATTCACTCCTACTTGTCTTCATTTCACATTAAGTCATAGTAATCATACAGTCCACCGCTCTCACTAACATGCATGGAAAATGCGATGGAAAGTTTTCAGAAGATAATAATTCCATAATCCTAAAAATTTCGTGTGCCTATGATAATTGTTGCAATCCATACTTAATGTTTTATTCAACCATAGAGCGATAATTCATGTTTTCATTCAGTAATATTCAGAAATTAATGAAAACGGCGAAATATTTGACAACTATTTGCGACGTTGCCAACTTTCGGAGTAAACCCTCTTAAACTTCAGCTTGCATTTTCGCATAAGATTTTACTGCTTAGATCCGATTTATCCGTAGTATACAGATATAACATCCGTGATATCAGCCGTGGTGGTCTAGTGGTTCGACCTGCATCTCATGCAGAGGGTCGGAGGTTCGATTCCGGCTCGCACCTCTAAGTTTATTTATGTGCGAAATTCAATTTGAATTAACCACTGAGCTTTACGGTGAAGGAAAACATCGTGAGGAGACCTGCACGCATCTGCGAAGTAATTCAAAGATGTGTGTGAAGTCCCCAATCCGCACCGCGCGGGGACTATAGCGCAAACCCTCTCGTGATGAGAGAAGGCCTGTGCCCAGCAGTGGGACGCAAATAGGCTGTAGTAGTAGCAGTAATACTAAGTAGTAGATATAACATCAAATGCCATCTCACTCTTACTTGGTGTTTGCGACATTTAAGGTTGTCTATGTGCAACCTTATCACGTTCTTATTGACGTAATGTAATATAAAGTAATCTCAACTTGCCCCAGTTGTGAAAAGTGATTAATGATTTTCTTTCTTACCTGTTACAGTCAAGGGAATTAATAAATGTAAAGACAACGAAACAGGTTTGAAATGTGTATACATATTATTGCCTGCGACTATACGTTAATTTTCAGTATCTGGTTTCTTTAATTAATTGCACTCGCAGCCCATTTCTGGAATACCTAGAACGACAGATCTTTAACATTTGTGGCCCCACATTAGGAATATTGACAGATTTACAAGCTCTCTATGACCCGCCGTGCGTACGGACAGATGAGCGGACCGAAATAGAAGGTTACGATATTACGTTTAGAGTTTACTAAGTAAGCCGTGGTGGCCTAGTGGTTCGAGCTACCGCCTCTCATGCAGAGGGTCGGGCGATCGATTCCGGCTCGCACCTCTAAGTTTACTTACGTGCGAAATTCAATTTGAATTTACCATGAGCTTTTCGGTGAAGGAAAACATCGTGAGGAAACCTGCTGTAGTAGTAGTTACTAAGTTAAGTATGCATTGCGCGCCTTGGGGGAGGCCTATGTCCAGCAGTGGACGTCTATCGGCTGAAATGATGATGATGATGATGCATTGCATAAATAAATATAGGTAGGTCAATCGACTATTTCTTGTTGTTAACCTGTCCCGTTAGCCAAATGACAAAATGAGAGGAATTACCTACATATAAAAACTGTTACGAAATGGATGATTAAAAGTTGCCTCATAAGGAAAGAGATTGAAAGTGGCAAAGAAATCCCACATTTGGTGAAATTCGATAAGTACTAATATTATAAATGTGAAAGTGTGTTTGTTTGTTTGCTTGTCCTTCCGTCACGTCGCAACGAGTGGACCGATTTGGATGAAATTTGGCATGAGACCCGGGCAATAACATAGAATACTTTTTATCCCCATATTTCCACGGAAACAGGTTTCCCACGGTTCAAACCAATTTTTCAATACTTGTATAACTATGATCTATAACTATACTTCTATAATTATGATGTAGGTATAAGTTCTATAACTATACTTCTATAACTATAATCTATAACTGTCTATGTATAGTATCATCGGGTACGCAATTTCAAAGTCTACGTGGGACGAAGTCGCGGGCAAACGGCTAGGAAAACCCATAAAATCGCAGTTGTAAAAAGTGACTCAGAAGATCGTGACTGTATTGTAACTCTATTATTAAATATTGTAAAAAAATCATCACAAATGGTAGTAAGTTTGGTTTTGAAAGGGTTTTCAAGTGTAAACTACTTTCTTAAGCCATACACACAAAGATATGTTGTAATATTATTTTCGTGCATTATTTTTGTGTATTTTTTGCTCTAAACTGTGTCTTCTGTGCAACGAATAAATGTCTTTCTTCTTCTTCTTCTTCTTTATGTCCGTAAGTATGAGCGGTATTATTATAAAGTTTCTTTTAAGCTTTGCATTTATTTTGATGATTCTTTAAGATAGCTTGAATTGAACTTGGTCCGTTTTAATCAATGCGTTTTAATGATTTAGTTCTACTTGCTTAATGATCACTTTCAATTATATACCTATCAACTTAAAATATTTTCAAAATAAACAGCGTTTGCACAAAGAATTATTTATTAGTTAATAGATAACTTTACAAAATTAAATACTAAACGTTGGTTAAATATCGATAACGCCCGTCACCTGTCAAGTGCAATTAAAATGGACAATTAAGTAATTTGTTGAATATTTATCAGTTCAAATGAATCCAGCGATTTGCGATCGTTGCGCAACTGAGGGCTTACACGAATAAAATAATGCCTTTGTGGTTCAATGTTTTTTATTCTCGTTATTTTATTGAGAGAATATACAAATAATGTTTATTTATATTTATATATAGATATAGATTTATATTTATTTGACAATTACAGAGACAATTACAATTTATTTTTTCTGGGCGCTTGGAGACTATATCCATCTCTAAGATCTTAGGTTCAAGTTTAATTTAGGGACTATACATCCTTGAAATGTAATTTTAGCACTTACTTATATGTTACTTGTATATTTTACGTGAAGTTTGTAATTGTTTTTTTTTTTTAAAGGCCTTTGCTATAGCGTTTCTTCTCAAGCAATGGGTCTTGGAAGCGCTGGTAAATTATTTTCTGACGTAGGTATAAAACTGCCCGACTGCAGATTGAATTTGTCAAATCAACTCAGAGGTTGGAAGTACCGGATTCTTACAAATTATTGATCCTAAAACAAAACAGCAAACTTCATCAACATTATTATGTTTATCAACGGTATTATTATACCGCTTTGAATACAATATTGCAACTCTCATTATATTTCGGGTCGTTTTCCGTTGTCGAGGTCATCTACATCAGCATTTAGGCTGTTTTCACACCTCCGCTGCGGATTTGAAACAGCGGTACCGCTGAGCATTTGCCATCGTTTGTCCATTGTACACATCTTTGACGCCGTTCACATCTCCGCCGCGGAACTGAAATAACGGTTTGAACGCGGAGATGTGAGCGGCGTCAGGGATGTGTATAATGGACAAACGATCGCAAATGTTCAGCGGTACCGCTATTTCCAATCCGTGGCAGAGATGTGAAAACAGGCCTTAATTACGGGAATCTATCACGGCCGAGACAAGTAGCCAATTGATTAACTTATTTGAGTAATTTTTTTGGTAAGAGGTTGATAGTGGCCAATTTGTCTGTGATACTCGTATTTAAGTACTTCAAAGACAATTTATAAGATGGTTTGGTGGCATAAGGTCTTACTTTTACGAATATTGTTGAGACATCATCCATACTTCCATACTAATATTATAAATGTGGAAGTGTGTTTGTTTTTTGTTTGTCCTTCCTTCGCGCCGCATGGAGTGGGCCAATTGGGGTGAAATTTGGTATGGAGATAGTTTGAGACCCAGGGAATAACATAGGATACTTTTTGTCCCGCAATTTCTACGAGTCACAACAGTTTATTTCAATACTTATAACTATATGTATAACTAGTTGGCCCGGTGAACTTCGTTTCACGACGGATTCCCGTACAATTATTTTCGTGTTCCCGAATCCCGTTTTCTTTTATTTTTAAACCTTACCTGAATCACGGGGAATCAAACAAAAAAAGAATCAGTCAAATCGGCCCAGCCGTTCTCGAGTTTTAGCGAGACAAACGAATAGCAATTGATTTAATATATAATATTAGTTTTTTTTTGGTATGAAAAATAGCTTACGTCCTATTCTCAGACCTACTGAACATACACTCCAAATTTTATAAGAATCGGTCGAACCGTTTCGGGGGAGTTTGGTTACAAACACTGTGACACGAGAATTGTATATATTAGATATTAGATATAGATATCATCGGGTAGGTACGCAGATTCAAAGTCTACGCGAAACAAAGTCCGCTGGAAACGGCTAGTGTAGTTCTAAATGTGACTACTGTACTTATTAAAAATCAAGTTCATTGCTTTTGTGTTATTAGACACAGTGAACGAAGACTCAACCTTCCACATAATTACCTGTTTATTATAACCATGCAGCCGTTCGTAGTAATTTAGCGTACAAACCGGTGCAGTTGCAGTTACCGCCTCCATTTATCCAGGGCTGGCAAATAGGCCAATCAATCCGAGTCGCTCGTCAAGCGGAACGCTTCCGCGCCCGCTTCCGCTGAGCGGAACTTCGCCAGACTCCCCTAACAGCGGTTAACGCTGTTTGTAATAGTCTGGCAAATCGATGAACAGACATTTTTATACTTTTTATTTTAAGCACGACTTTATCCCACGGTCGGCGTGTTTTTTTGTTACTCCGCAACAAGAAAAAAAAAACTGTGTTCAGCTGCTTTCGTTGTAGGTACATGTTTTGATGGATATTAAAGAGCAAATAAGATTTTTGCTTGTTTAGTAGGTACGTAATACTGGGTTTTCATCGTTTCATCATTTCAGCCGATAGACGTCCACTGCTGGACATAGGCCTCCCCCAAGGCGCGCCACTCAGACCGGTCCTGTGCCACTCGCATCCACCGCGTTCCCGCGACCTTTACAAGGTCGTCACTTCATCTTGTTGGAGGCCTACCAACAGCTCGTCTACCTCTGGCCCCATCAGCCATCAGTCCTGCGAGCAATGTGCCCCACCCACTGCCACTTTCATCGTCTATATTTTTTAAATAAATAATATAATATTATGGTGAATATAAATTATGTACTTACTCGAATGCGAAGTTTTTTCTCTATTTTAGATTATGAACATCAGAATAGTTTCTCTTTATATTTTTTCTGCTCCATAGAGCTTATTATGCTCCATAGAGCGCCTGGTAGTTCAGGGCAGGGTAGAAGAGAGCAGATCACGTAGGAGGTCACCCATGCGATGGACCGACCAGATCAAGTCTGCTGTTGGCGGGCCATTGCATGAGTGCACCAGAATGTCTGCCAATCGACAGAGATGGCGTGATATCATACGGCGAGTGACATCTGCGCCTAGCGGTGCTAGCAGTTGACCACAACTACTCTGTAAAGAGTGCACCGAGAGAGAAGAAGATGAATTTTCTCCAAAGAACCTAATTTAAGTGCGCGTAGAACGCAATAAAAAGATATTAAATGTGAAACATAAACAGATCAGCATATTAGTTTGTGAAAGCGGTACATTCATATCGTCTCTATCTGGCTTCCGAGATTACATTTAACACTTTACTGCCGCTGGCCTACTCCACGGTTAGTCGCTTGCCTGGGGAAAACGCCGGCATCGGGCAAGCGTGGCTCGGCAGTGAAGCGTTAAACGGGTAGAGCAAAGTGCATTCGCAATTTCCGTACTTGGTAAACATCGTTGTAATATTCCATACGTTTATAGGTACTTGGACTACGTTTAGAGCAATATGAAAGCAGTTTAAACATCATTTAGTAAATTTCCACTGTCGTGGTATAGTTTTATTATAACACAAGTATATCATTCATGCCAAACATTTAAATCTTGATGAAAATGTTTTTACAAGTAAAACTAAATCAAATTCGATTTTTCATTTGATCCTTATTTTCTGCCATAGATAGGATAGACAGGACACATTACGCGAAAAGTACAGCTTCTTTCACCCACACTGTTTTTCTTCGATCCCTAATAAAAATACTTTTAAAGCATTGATCTATTATAAGTAACATGATGGAGTGACGACCTTGTAAAGGTCGCGGGAACGCAGTGGATGCGCGTGGCACAGGACCGGTCTGAGTGGCGCGCCCAAGGCCTATGTCCAGCAGTGGACGTCTATCGGCTGAAATGATGATATTATAAAGAAGCGTTATTAGCATATTGGAACGTATTTTCTAATGTCAGTTTGCTCCATATATTTTGACACATTCTGTTAGGCACTGTTCGTC
Organism: Aethes cnicana; assembly: GCA_963971205.1. Lineage (NCBI taxonomy): Eukaryota > Metazoa > Arthropoda > Insecta > Lepidoptera > Tortricidae > Aethes > Aethes cnicana. Next base: position 16,248,296 of record OZ020274.1, read on the forward strand.
CATATGTTATTACTTATTATAGGTCAATGTAACAATCTGGTCCTTCCACGGTAGTCTACCGTTACTATAACAGATATGTATATGTGAGGCATTTATGAAGCCTTAATCTGTTTTAACATGCACACAGTTTACCATAATCTACCGCGCCGATACTGTCGAGCCGTTCGGAGATTGATCGGTGTTGTTCAGCTCATGTATCGGTTTTGACGTGTAGATATACTACTCGTACACTTAGGTAATCCATTGATGGACTATCAACTTTGCTACGTACTATCTCACCAAGACATAAAAGTCGACTTAATTACACTATCCATTCATAAATATCTTTGAGAACTAATTCAAAGTTGTGTGAATTTCTCAACGGGGCCCGCATGGGGACTAAAATATAAATGAGAGGACTGCACCCTGCAGTTTAGGAATAAAATTTGACGATGTGGATGACTTGAGAAAATAGATATGTGTATGGCTGGATACCTATACCTACATAGGTAGAGGTAGAAGAAGTGACGTATGTATGAATAATATTGTGTGAAAGATGAAACTGCGTATGAAAGACATTTAATACACAGTTCCGTGATAGACCTCCTTAGGTCTCCCTTGGATAAATTGTGAAGTGACTTATGGGTAAATGCGTTAGAAAGATATACTAAAACACAGCTGTGTATTCATGTCTTTCATACGCATCACGCAGCTCACTTCTTAGGTATGGTTATGGGCTATAAGTAACGGTCGATAGGAGAGCGAATGGAAAAATAATAGTAGATTGTGTGACTAGGGAGCAAAATGGTATATTGGACTATTGGAAAATGGAATTTTGAGATAGCGAGGGATTCAAGCTACGTCACCCAAGGTTTAAATAATTTTGCTACCGTGTTGCACACTCTGCTTTTCACTCCTCCTATGAGAATAAAACCAGTAGCAGCAGGGAACAAAATCGTAATTTGCTCCCGAGAGAGCAAAGTCTTACTTTGCTCGCTGTTTGCGGGGTAGAAATGGAGAGTGAGCAAAATCGCATTTTACTCCCTCTAAACGGGGAACAAAGTACTCCTTTTCGAATAGTTGGAGTGAAAAAGAAGTGATCCCGTGTTACGAGGCAATAGAATTATGACGTTGAATCAATTAACCAATGTTCGTTGTTTCAGTGGCTAGCGACGTGGCCGGCGGCGCGCCGCTGAACTCGTTGGGCGGCGGCGCCGCGCGGCCCGCGCCCTCGTTCGACGCGGCCAC
>OZ020274.1:16249722-16550294 GCA_963971205.1 Aethes cnicana
CAAACATATAGCTTATAGCCTCCAAATGATACTCTATCTACCTTTGAAAACTGCATTCAAATCGGTCAGTAGTTCCAGAGATTAAGGCCGTTCCCTGACCCAGCAACGTCAATTGCTCATGTAAGATCATACTTTTCTAAGAAATGTTAAAAGTTAAAAATTTGAAAAAAAACCATATGTTATATTTGATTATATCATCCTTACATTGACAGCTTTCGTTACACGTTTCACGAAACTTCGCTCGATACAATTTAATTCCAAAGTAACCACTAACTCGGACCTTTAATCCAACTTTACTCCAGTTTATTATATCAAACAGTGTAAAACTAAATATAACAGAAATATTATCCATATTATATGCATACATTGTTGCTTTATAAATGCCATGTGTTTAGACGGTATTTTTATAGAAATTAAAACGCGTTAAATACTAACTAAATCGGGCGTTCTGTGCGACGGAACGAGTCGAGAACGGACGAGTGACAGTGACGGCTGAGCTGGGTATAGGAACGGCCTTAACTCTAACAAACAAACAGACAGTGTCAGAAATTAAGGACGAGATAGAAAAATATTCTTTTACTATAGTAATATAATAAAGATTCATCATATCAGCCTAAATCCACCCGCTGCTGAGTAAAAGCCTCTCCAGTTCATTCTTACGCCACTCTTTTTTCATGCAAAAATGCACCATTAGTCGTTACAATTTTGCATCTAAACCTAGATCTCGTTTAATGAACGTCTCGAGCTGCGTTACCGCTCCGTTTGCGCTGCGTTTCCGTTGCGGGACGTCGCGGATCGCAGCGCCGTCTAATTGTTCGAGATAATTGCAACGATCCAGTGTCCTATTGCTTTAGAGACGGGGAGCAAAAATTAAAGCGTTCTATTTAGATTTTCATCCAAGCTTTGAAAGCTTCACATAGAGAATTTAGGGCGGTTATTTCATCTTTTAATAGTCATCAAACTCATCTACCTACTCATCATCTATTTAAACCTCATATTATGCTTTAGGTACAGGATTTTAAAAAAATGCAGATTTTCTATGACACAATTTTCTGTTATGTATGCTTTGTTCAAAGCACAAGCAAGTCCCCAATCCGCACTGGGCCCGCGTGGGGACTATAGCCCAAACCCTTTCGTGATGAGAGGAGGCCTGTGCCCAGCAGTGGGACGCAAATAGGCGGTAGTCTTAGTAGATGCTTTGTTCATAGATTTTGAAGCGAAATAATTAGAAACTTACTTGTTTTCTCACTTTAGTAGGAAACTTTGCTTACTGTTTTAGATACTTGCAAGGTTCGAACTCTACTTTGAGTTCGATCTCAACTGTAACAAAGATCTAATGAAAAGAACTTTTAGACGAGACATGTACTAAATAGAAAGACTGTATTTGTCCCAGGGGTAGGTAAGCTAAGAAATATATGTCTATTAAGACGATTACAATAATGTGAATCTATGACGTAATTTGGCTGAAAATGAGATCGTAACACATGTAACGATCTCTGTTAATTACGCAACAGTATCCGCATATCAAATTTTCGAACAATTCGATCCATGATGATTTACGACGAGGAATCGCGATCGGAATGATTAAAAGATAAATTGATTTAAAATCCATTTGTCCTCGCAAACAATCATGAAATGATTTAGGTACAACCGGATTTTTATTACATTCTCGGAGACAATGAGCATAGTATTTAAAAGGACACTTTTTATGAGTATAAAATATATCTCTAATATATATAAAATTCTCATGTCACAGGGTTTGTTTCTTATGAAATTTGGAGTGTATGTTTAGTAGGTCTGTTTTTGGTATGAAAAATAGCTTACGTCCTATACGTAAGCTATTTTTCATACCAAAAAAATCTAAGGCGGTACGAAGTTCACGGGGTCAGCTAGTTATAAAGTAATATCAGTATTCAAAGACTAGTGTATCAACATTCAAAACGCTACAATATGACGAAGAGAGAGAGAGCATAATAATAGGAGCCATGGTGATGACGTATCGAAATTAACATCCGACTGTTGTAACCAACCTACGAGTATAACAAAGTATTTACAAGATTTTGACTGACTTAGGGTGAGTTGATTCATGCATAATTGACGGACTCCTGGTTGTTAAATATGGCCGCCAAGCTGTCCATACAGAAACATCATTTTATCCCTTAGTAAAATATTAAACATTAACGTTTACTTTAACGGACGGTTTGAATAAACTCACCCTTAAACACGCTTCATATCATATAGCGATCAATCAAACGATTGTTACGTTCTTGAAACAAGAGACTATAGAGTTCGCTAGTACATGTACTCGCAAGACCGCAGCTCAAAGAGGAAACCGGCGTCGGCTTTCCGCCTGAGGCCCCCTTCCTGCTCCGTGGGAGGTTCAGGCCCCCCAGCCAAGGGCCCCCGGTGTGACGTCCATTGCACGACTAGAAACTGATTCAGGAGCGTTTTGTTCACTGCGGAAATTATATGCATCGTGGTCCCGCCATTGTTGCTCGAGATACCTTCTTTGTGAATGCTTTTAAAAATGAGATTCTTTTATATCTTTGCGGTCGCTATTTTGTTTTCGGTGGCTGCTTGGATACAGGTGCTGTTTATTTTTGAAAGGATCGTTCCTTAATTGTGAAGGGAAAACCTATCGTACTACATAAATAAAATTCTAGCTGTTGTAGGTACTCGTGATTTTTCTCGTGATGGTTATGGAGGGTTGAAGTAAAGGAGCGCAATCTTTATAGTTCCAAAAGTGGACACCAAATCCGGTAGATCGGGGGCGCTGCGGTCGCCACTCCAGTCAAGCTACCTAGGCGGATAGTCCGCAGTAGCGCCTTCAGATGGCGCTGCTGAGGCGAAAACGCAGCGAAAACGGTTGTGAGGAGAGTGTGTTTTGTTTTGTTGCTGATGAATTCCGCTGGACACGTTTTCAACTCTTTCGCTATATAAGATTGCGCTCCTTATCAAAACACATTCCACACTCCATAGTGATGGTGGTAATGAATGACGGATGCCTTTTCTACATCATGTCACAAAAGACTCATGAAAAAATGACGCTGACTGAACGTTAACGTTTTTCAACGTTCCATATCGTGACAATTAACCGACTGCGTGCGACTGACGGCCATAAAAAACATGATTAAACAAAATTCAGCGAAACACTGCGGAGAACAGATTACAAATTACTCCCTGCAAAGGTTTTGCGCAGACCTGCGATTTCTGGTCGTTACTTGAAAAAAAAGACTATGCTTAATAAGGTTAGAGAACCTTTTATATTACAACTAGCTGTCCCCGCGGACTTCTTACCGTCATAGATTTTTTTTGGTATGAAAGATAGCTTACGTCCTTCTCAGACCTACTGAACATACACTCCAAATTTCATAAGAATCGGTCGAGCCCTTTCGGAAGAGTTTAGTTACAAACTCTGTGATACGAGAATTTCTTGTATTAGATATAAAATCTTGCAACACAAAATAATAAAAATTAAATAAAATAAAAATTATTTATTATCAGATTTCAGAGATCCATAGATTGTTAGTTACAAAAATATTTACAAGACTATGTTAGTAAACTAATATAAAAAGGTACTTATTATTTATTTATTTATTTTATTTTTTAAAGATATGAAGGTGGGTGTATCGGCGTAGAATATCCGAATCCCACCTCTCTGCTATCATTCTCAGAATGCTATTCGTGCTCCCCCTCATCGGCATCACCACAGAGGCCGTCTTCTTTCGCACTATGGCATAAAAACCCTCCACGCTAGCATCGGCAAACATCCCAGAGGCGCTGCAGAATCGAGGAAGCCTGAACAGCATCCTGAAAATGTTATTATATTGGATTCGCAGGGCACTATAGGACTTCAACTTGAAACTGGCCCACAGGCCGCACGTATAGAAACTTTGACACTACGCTCTGAATAACGTCAGCTTCACCTGAGCACTGCAGCGTGCGAACCTGTGCACCATGTCGAGATCATCTTTCAGGTCCTCGGTCACAATATGACCTAGGTATTTGAAATGTGTGCTTCAAAGGGGTTCCGTTCAACATTATTTTGGGCGAGTAGGCTGGACACTTAATTTTACCTTTAAAGAAAGACCAAAAAAGACAAATATGCAGAAAGGTATTTGATCAAACATTTTGCAAAACAAAAGCGTCATTGATACGCTGCCTGTGTCACAAATACCTAATGACTCCTTTTTATAACTGTTTCGTACTTAACGTTTAAACTTCCAAATTTCAAATTTCTATTTTTTATCTACTCATACGATGCAACGTCTGATTTAGCCAATCAGAACGATTTCAAATCGAGCTTTCAACCAATGGGAACGCCCGGTCTCACCGGAGCGCATGCGTTGTACAAACCGACGTAGACGCCAGCGCCTCTGCTGGCGAGAGTGAGAACCCTCTTGACAGCGCACGCGACGTTTTCGTGTTTCTTTACCGAAAATTAGAAAAACCCTGAATTCACAGACTGTTTCAACTCCAAGTGACCTAGGTGTAATCTAGAAAGCCGGCCGGCTCGTGTTTTATGGTGGAAGGATCGTTCGTCGAAGCCAGTACAGCAGCAGCTATCAGGTGAGTACTTCGCATGATATTCTTATTGGTGGAAGACCGTTTTTGTATCGTTTTTACCGGCGAGTATTTAACTACTGACAGCCGTTGCATCGTATATCTTCATCAAGTCAGCTACAATAACCGTATTGCAGTATTTGAAGCAGGTCTCAGAAAGGAAGTTCGAAATAATGATGTTTCATTAAATGGCTCGTTTACAATCGTTCTGAAGTCAGAAGTCTGTGTAAAGACTAATTTAAAACAGAGCAATCCGGCGCAAACAAAAACATTTTCATATTTATTTGTTCCTCTTTATGATAATGCGGGGTATGAATATTCATATTGGGCTGTTTACTCAACTCATATCATTTATTGCCAAACCATGGTTTTTACAAGATGTTACAATATTTTCTTAAGTACTAACATGGACCCTGTGAGGGTGCAGCAAAATATTAAAACTAAATAGACGTTGAAAACTAGATTTAAGTGCAACTGGTATATAAGTATATATATACCTATTACCAAATTCAACTATAAATAATTGTCCTTATAGTTATGTTGGTTGTCACTACACATCTTTGTCATGGATATGGATATTTATTAGGTAGGTATTATTTATGTTGTTGTATGTGCGTGTGTGTGTGTTTACGGTCTATGTAAGTGTGTATTATTTGTATTATTTACAGTATAATAATGTATTGATAAGAGATAGGTAGCAGTTTCTTGAAGCTATAATTGAATGATGATCCCCCATTAAGAAACCATGAGATCTCGAATGCATTGCCTACCTACCCTGAGGCCTAAGATGGAATGCCTCTGTGGCAGAAATTTCACCGGCTGCCTTTACCGGAACCGGTGAATTTTCTGCCACAGAGGACTCTACCGGAACACAACGGTGCGAGCACTGCTATTACTTATCCGCTGAAGAGGTTTAAACTATCATCTAACGACGGAATCTGAAACGCTTAATGGATTTTGAACCTGTCTCCAGCAGATTCCGTTTAATTTTAGTGCTGCACTAACTATTGGAATCAGGTTCTATCACTAAACGGCACTCTCGAAAATTGGCTCGAATTATAACCATTTAATGTCCTGTTTCAAATTCATAGGTTCATCTGACGTTAGTTGATTGATTGGTTGAAAAGAATAACATTACCAGTTCTTGATCAATATATTAGAATGTGTACTTGCGTCTTTAATTTACTGATAGAATCATCTTGAGAGCTGCTTATTCTTCATCAATTTGAACTTGTCACAACTTGAACTTGTTCGACTAAATGAAGATCATCGCTAGTGAAAAATCAGACATTGGCCATTTTGTGCGGTTTTATATTGTAGTTATACATTCCTCCAATCAGCACCTCAAACGCAGTCTGCAACGCCAGTGGCGCCCGCTGGTGAGAAAAAATACGTCGGCCCTTATTGCATAGGCCGCGCGGTCGAGGGTAGGCTGCCTCTGTGAAATCCTCTTCGGTGGTGTCGTAATACTGAACTACCCTCGACAACTTTTGTTAAGGAACTGTCAAGGGTCTGACAAGGGAACTATCCCGACATGACATACTACTTTGTGTAATTACATTATGTCTACTGTTCCTTGATTGTGTGGTGTTCAATCAAGTATATTGTATTGTATTGTAGTTTGTAATTTATTGTAATCAAGAGGTATGATTAGTTTTAACATAGATATCGTCAAGTCTCTGTGCGACAGTCAGTTTAGGAAAAAAAAAACCGGCCAAGAAGCGAGTGAAACTCGCGTGGAGAGGGTTCCGACCCTTGATTATTTTCAATGACGTCATTTTCAAACCGTTTCACAGGATAAGCCTTTTATATGATAGATTTCAAATACCATGGACTTCTTAATAATTTTCCTGTAATCTATAGACCAATAACTAAAATTCGTATTTTTTTCAAAATTTTTGTCGGAGATAAGAGAGGGGGGGGGGGGGTAATTTTTCGTCTATTTTCTTAAAAAACTCGAAAAGCATTAACCAAAAAAGAAATTAAAATATAAATTTAAGATCCCCATAAGAAGTACTTTCATTTGATATTAAATTAATTTTGCTTCCAAAAATAGGGTCCATGTTTAAAATTCATTTATTTTCGTTACACGTCAGTCTTTGGGTCACAGACTTACATATACGTACCTTTCAACTTAATCGGTCCAGTAGTTTCGAGAAAATCGACTGTAACAGACGGACGGACAGACACACGAGTGATCCTATAAGGGTACCGTTTTTACCTCTTGAGGTTCGGAACCCTAAAAACATCAATTTCGTTGGCTATCGTGAGAGCAATTCCATATTGATTTTTTATACAAATTAGCTTGATAATTTGAATCTACAAACCTCAAACTTACTAAAATTAAACGTCCACAGAATCGTAGATAATGGTAAGGACGTGGTTTGTTTTTGAAATAAATAAATTACAAGCGTAGGTCCGCGTCCTTAATCCGCCAAATCAATCAAACCCGTTAATATCCATTAATTACGGTGGAGGCGGATTTTCACTCGCAACGAGTTTTGTTTTACGGCTTCGTTTGTGTTGAAGGGTGGCGGAGAGGGAATCCTTTCGGTAGGAGAAAATCGAGCGGTTTTCAAGACGATAGTTGGTACTTAGAAAGTCGTGGTAGCGTAAAAGTTTTACCTCCGACCTATCATGCAGGAGGTCGGGGGTTCAAACCTTAGCTTAGCATCTACTACTACAACGCTGCAACAGCCTATTTACGGCCCACTGCTGAGCACACGCCTCCTCTTATCACGAGAGGGTTGCGCTATAGTCCCCACGCGGGCTCAGTGCGGATTGAGAAATTCACACACATCCTTGAATTACTTCGCAGACGCGTGCAGGTTTCCTACACCGATAAGCTCAGTGGTAAATTCAAATTGAATTTTGCACATGAATAATTTTAGAGGTGCGAGCCGGATTTTTAACCCGCGACCCTCTCTGCGTGGGAGGCGGTAGGTCGAACAACTAGGCCATCCCGGCATAGCATCTGAGTACACTTAATAGATTGTACCTCAATTTCGTAGGTACTCGTACCTATAGGTGGAATTCCATTCGAAACTTTTCACATTCTCCATCCTCTTCAAGGCTGATTTCCACTTTTAAAGCTATCTTATATTCATTTCGGGGTCTAATACTACTGTATTTCCATGCCCAATTAATAAATCTAGAGTCTTTAAAAAATCAAAGTGATAAAGAAATAAATATCTTGTAACATTTCACACAAATTGACCTAGCCCCAAACTAAGCAAAGCTTGTACTATGGGTGCTAGACAATGATATAAATTCCATGACTCGAGTACAAACATTTGTGCTCATCACATAAAGTTTGCCCCGAGCGGGATTCGAAGTATTCGAACCCGCGACAGTCGGAACAGTGGGCAGGGTCACTACCAACTGAGCCAAACCTGTCGTCAAAAAGATAGTCAGATTTACTTTCACATTAACAATGTTAGTATTAATAGTCGTCCAATTATTATTGGATTAAATTTAGACGAACCTTTCTTATTCAAGTAGTAGAGATAAAAAGCTCGTTAGTTGTTATAGTTAGTAGATAGGCTTAAAACAAAACAAATACTTTTAAAGAATTACAACTTTTCTTCAAAGGACGTAGGTCGTTATATTTTTGAGTGGCTTTGATGTTTTCGTTATAATCAGTTAAGTTTTTTAATGCAGTTTATACGAAAAGTAGTGTTTATTAGTAGAACTTCACTCCGATCAGAAATTTAGAACGAAATTGACGACTTTTATAACATAACAAAATAACTGACTGAAACGAAGGCTTAGTTATTTTTGAACACGGTTTTAATTTATATGTTAGCTATAGGTAGCTTTTGCCTGCTTGTATGAAATCTTGATGTATTCATTTAAACCATATCTTAACACCAAATGAAAAGGCAGAAAAAATCCACGTTATTACTTGTATACTTATACATGGTGGGTCAGAAAATATGGCAAATAATTAACCCACAGTATCGGCTATCGATTCTAAGTACAATACAATACAATACAATACAATATACTTTATTGAACACCACACAATCAAGGAACAGAAAACATTATGTAATTACACAAAAAGGTATGGCATACAGCAGGCGGTCTTATCGCTTAATAGCGATCTCTACCAGACAACCTTTGGATAGTAAGTAAGTTTGGTAAGTATATTGTATAGGTCTTTAATTTTTTTTGAGTTTGTAAAAAAAAATTGTATAGGATTCAGGCGTCGCTCACACAGCCAATCCCATGTACAATTTTTTTTTTACCAACTCTTAAAGACCTGTACAATATACTTAGAATCGATAGCCGATACGGTGGGTTAAATCTTTGCCATATTTTCTGACCCACCGTGTTCTTCTTATTTGTGTTTTTCTTATTTTTCTTATTTGTATCATTCCAATGTTTTAAACAAAGCATTTGTATAAACAGCACTGCGCTCGGATCAGCGGTCGTTGAATTATTCAGGTACCTAGTATTTATCGTGGATTTCTCCATGGAACGTACATTATAAATGTGAACCCTTGCTTCGGATCCTGTTCCAGGGTTGTCACGGCTTTTTAGCTAGCCTTAGCTACAGAATTCTGCTGAAAAAATATTCAATAAATCTTTACTACCTAATAATAAAAGTCTGTAGAAGAGGTCGCGTCAGAAACTTTAAACTTAAAATAAACTATCAAGCCGAGAAGACTATACTTGTATAAACGACACTGAACACAAAATAATGTTTTTTTCTGAAATATTGTCTGTAGGTATGTATGTATGTCCGGATTTAACTCGAAAACTACCTACTGGACGGATTGCAACAAAATTTGTTTATAACACTGGTCAACATTATTATAGGCTACTTTTTATCCCGAATAAACGCATAGCTCCCGCGGGAATGTTAGTAACGAATTTCACGCGGACGAAGTCGCGGGCAGAAGCTAATTATTTGTAACGAATGACGATGGAGGGCAGTGGAGAATGTGATTCAATGGGTGAAAAACGGTGAAAATCTACGATATTAAAAAAGCAACTCAAATCCGAATCACAAAACGATGTATTTTTTTCTCTGTCACACTGACTAATAGAAAAACAATGAGAAACGTATCAAAATTCAAAGCTTGAAGAATGTAAAAGGACTAAGGAGTTTGCAACATTATTTGTTAAATGAATGCTCATTGTGGCCATCATTATTGTATTAAAATCCTCAATAATTAACATTAGCATTTAGCAGTAGTGCTGGAAATGAGGGAGCTACTAAATTAATTAATTCTATTTCGCAGCCTCGTTTCAATTTGGGATTAGTATCGTAACATGGACACTTGAATACATTGTTTGGATCATTATTGACAGCCGATGGGGGAGCTTTTAGCGGTGGATGCCATTCGCTGTAAATGAAGAGGTGATGATGATTTTTGGGCACTACAGCAGCAATGCAGCAGTATATAATTTTTATATTGGTATATTTAATATTTGCCAGAAAGTTTGAAATTTAAGGAGGTGAGTGTCACCTCACAATCAATTCAATCGTTTATTCAGTAAATTGGCCACATAGGGGCACTTTTAGACGTCAGAAAAAGACTTTACCAGCGCTTCCTAGACCCATTGCTTGAGAAAAAGCGCCGCAACAAACTCAGCAGAAGTCCTTTTTTCAAAAAATCCATCTAAGGACATAAGGCGGCAAGGGGCTTATAGCGGTTGAAACGCTCGTGGGAAAACAGAGCCCTATCATACAGTACCTATAATGGTCGGTTGATTAAGAATAAGAAAGAATAAAGAATAAAGAACCTTTACTGTCACACACAAAAATAGCGAAATAACAAAAAAATACACAGAAACCGGAGCAATTAAAAAAAAGAAATGCCTGTAACAAAGTAACGGGCTCAGCGGGTGCTGTGAGTGCCAAGTGATCGCGTCAGCAGCGCAGCGCTGGTAGATTCAAACTTCAACAAATTTAACTACCAGGAGTTCCGTCAACTATGCATGAATCAACTTACCCTAAGTCTACACTGATGTAGATTGAGAACATGATACAAAACCTAAAAGTGCACATTTGCAAGATAGAAGTTAAAATTTAAACAGTAAAGGGGTAGGTTAAATCATTACGAGTGGGATACTTTGGTACGAACATAAAGAAAACCTAAAAGTGTACATTTGCAAGGTGGAAGTTAAAATTGAACCAGTAAAGGGGTAGGTTAAATCACTACGAGTGGGATACTTTGGTACGAACATTAAAAAAACCTAAAAGTGCACATTTGCAAGGTGAAAGTTAAAATTGAACCAGTAAAGGGGTAGATTCAATCACTACGAGTGGGATATTTTGGTACGAACATAAATAAAACCTAAAAGTGCACATTTGCAAGATAGAAGCTAAAATTGAAACAGAAAGGGGTAGGTTCAATCACTACGAGTGGGATACTTTGGTATGAACATAAAGAACACCTAAAAGTGCACATTTGCAAGGTGGAAGTTAAAATTGAACCAGTAAAGGGGTAGGTTAAATCACTACGAGTGGGATACTTTGGTATGAACATAAAGAAAACCTAAAAGTGCACATTTGCAAGGTGGAAGTTAAAATTGAACCAGTAAAGGGGTAGGTTAAATCACTACGAGTGGGATACTTTGGTACGAACATAAAAAAAACCTAAAAGTGCACATTTTCAAGGTGGAAGTTAAAATTGAAACAGTAAAGGGGTAGGTTAAATCACTCTACGAGTGGGATATTTAGGTGCGAACATAAAGAAAACCTAAAAGTGCACATTTGCAAGGTGGAAGTTAAAATTGAACCAGTAAAGGGGTAGGTTAAATCACTACGAGTGGGATACTTTGGTACGAACATGAAAAAAAACCTAAAAGTGCACATTTTCAAGGAGGAAGTTAAAATTGAACCAGTAACGGGGTAGGTTAAATCACTATGAGTGGGAAACTTTGGCACGGATGACTTTTGACCCTGAAATAAATGTATGATAATGAAACAAATCATTAAGTACTTGAGTATACTCGTATTGTGGTTTTTGTCCTGCAAAAATAAAATCGCCGACTCACTAACGACCTGTACTTACTCGAGGGTAATTAGCCAAACTCTGTCAATTAGACGACCGACATCCGTCGATGAAACGGGTTTTTGCAAAACGATTTTATGAGTTTCATAGACTGTGTAAATTAATGATTAATGACCAGGTGATATGAAGTCCCCAATCCGCACTGGGCCCGCGTGGGGACTATAGCCCAAACCCTCTCGTGATGAGAGGAGGCCTGTGCCCAGCAGTGGGACGCAAATAGGCTGTAGTAGTAGTAGTAGATATGAAGTTAGTAAGTAGATTCATTACGTAGAAGTGTAAACTTTATCGTTGTTATATTAAAATCTGATGGTTCTTTTTATTCATATAGGTATGTAATATGATCAATGTAAAAGGCTGAAATTCCTAATTCCTATACTGGACTTTCGTGTAACATCTCAATTTAAACTTTTCAATCTTTTCATATTCATATTTCGAATCATTTTAATAAACTTCAGCGACATATTTACTGCTGATAAGTATATCTTTATCAACAGATCAACAACATCACCTCATGCGAAGCAATACCTAACACTGTCGAGAATTCCAGTCAAGGTCACGTGGCCCAGGATTCAAATTGCGAGGCGCCCGCAGTTACGCTCTTTACGAGCCGTTCTAATCCATTTGCATGAGAAATACCTATTTTAGGGTGAAAACCGCCATTCCTAGAGGTTCATTTTAATGCACACATAAAACAAAATGTTCAAATTTAGTGATGGGGAATTTCTGGTATATTACAGAAAATCTGGTATATTACAGAAGTAGACCCCGACAGAGATGGCGGGACGAACTAGACGCCTTCCGCAATGATTGGCCGGATGTCGCAAGAAACAGAAAAGCGTGGAAAATGAGAGGGAGGCCTTTGCCCAACAGTGGGACACTACAGGCTAATATAGTAATAATAATAATAATTACATAAATGTTGCTACTTATTACATAACTGTTTATTTTGTAACTCTAACCTCTGCCCGCAACTTCACCCCTGAAATTTTCGCCCGTGGAATTTCGTTATCGCGTTCGGTTTTCCGAGATAAAAAGTAGCCTATGTCCTGCCCCGGGACTCCGACTATCATTATGCCAAATTACATCTACGAAATATAAATACAATATTTCGAAATTTCAGCGTGTGCTCTGATCGTTGGCCGGAGCCTGCCGTGTCACAGCGCTGGTTTTAAGTCCATCCCTTACATCATCAGTTCACATTCCCAAAGGCTGCGCAGTACACATATCTTCTCATCATGACAGAAATTTGACAGTATTAGTCACCACGCGGGTCCAGTACCGATTGGGGACTTACACGCACACCCTCGTCGTATCATTTCGCAGCATGCTCACTGGTTAAGTTTGTTGCTCTCACATATACGCAGACACTAAATAAATAAATAAAAATAAATATCTTGGGACATTTCACACATATTGACCTAGCCCCAAACTAAGCAAAGCTTGTACTATGGGTGCTAGACAACGACATAAATACTTATATAGAGAAATACATACATATATAAATACTAAACATCCATGACTCGAGTACAAACATTCGTGTTCATCCACACAAAGTTTGCCCCGAGCGGGACTCGAACCCGCGACCATCGGAACAGAAGGCAGGGTCACTACCAACTGGACCAATCCGGCCGTCAAACACTGATTTAAATATTACACGTGAATTGATCATCCTGGTCACTAACTTATTTTATTTTTATCTTTGGATTGTTCCTATGTATACTCGTATGTATGTATTTATGTATTTATATATCTGTATTCTGTGTATATATTCATTTATTAATACCTATGTAGTGTTGGACGGATTCTTAGCCACTTCACTACTAGTAGTTTGACAAGACTATGAGTAGAACGAACGAACTTATGGTTCCGAGACGTGGGCGCTTACGATGGGCCTCTTAAGAATGCTCAAGGTCACCCAGAGGGCAATGGAGAGGGCTATGCTCGGGGTTTCTCTGCGTGATAGAATCAGAAATGAGGATATCCGCAGTAGAACTGGGGTCACCGACATAGCCCGAAGAATTGCGAACCTTAAGTGGCAGTGGGCGGGGCACATTGCTCGCAGGACTGATGGCCGATGGGGCAAGAAAGTCCTGGAGTGGCGTCCGCGAACCGGTAGACGAGCTGTCGGTAGGCCTCCAACAAGATGGAGTGACGACCTTGTAAAGGTCGCGGGAACGCGGTGGATGCGAGTGGCACAGGACCGGTCTGAGTGGCGCGCCTTGGGGGAGGCCTATGTCCAGCAGTGGACGTCTATCGGCTAAAATGATGATGATGATGATGATGAGTAGAACGGGGCGCAAGGTGTCAGTCACACTAGCGGCACCTGTCAGAATGAAATAGGACTGTCATACGAGACTTGGCGTGTCTTCTACGCGGCTCTAGATTGAATTTACCTTACGAGTGGAAATTGTAGTGGTTTACATGAATAAGATATCGTATTTATTATAATTGGTGCTTTTAATGACTTATTAATAGATATACGTATTTGTTTTGTTGTGTAATTCTCTCTTCAACCTATATCCACCCAATGCTGAGTGTAGGTCTCCTCCATTGCACTCCATCCCTTCCGATCTTGGGCTTTTTGCATCCAATCTTTTCCAGCTACTTGGACAAGATCATCTGTCCATCTTGCGGGTTGCCTGCCTACATTTCTGCGACCAGTCCTGGGTCTCCATTCGAGTACCTTCACGCCCCACCGGCTGTCCTGCCTTCGACAAATGTGCCCTGCCCACCTGTGTTTTCTCTGAGTGATGACCTTGGCCACATCTACGAGTCTAGTTCTCCTTCTGATCTCGGTATTCCGAATTCTGTCGCAGAGGGAGATCCCCAGCATGGCTCGCTCCATTGCTCTCTGTGTGACCTGCATCTTCCCCAAAACTTGTCTCGTCAACACCCATGTTTCTGATCCGTACACCATCACGGGCAGGACACATTGCTCAAATGCACGCCGCTTCAGGTTCATAGGAATAGGCCCCTTGAGTACATCCGACAATTTGCCAAAAGCAGCCCACCCTAACTGGATACGGCGCTTTATTTCCAGCTCCTGTCTGTTGCTACCCAGACTCAAGGTTTGCCCGAGATATACATATGAGTCCACTTTCTCAATTTTCTGGCCTCGCACTAGTATGTGATTAACATTAGCATTACTACACATCATTTTTGTTTTGTCGATGTTCATTTTGAGTCCTACATTTATTGAGACATCATAAAGCTCCTCCACCATCACCTGCAGGTCCTCTAAATTTTCAGCAAGTATGACTATGTCATCTGCAAAGCGAAGGTGAGTGAGGCGGTCTCCGTTAATATTCAAACCCTTATTTGACCATTCGAGAAGTTTAAAAATATCTTCAAGGCAGGAGGTAAAAAGTTTTGGAGAAATAGTATCACCCTGCCTTACACCCCTCTGAACATCCACTGGCTCCGTAAGTTCATGCAGCTTCACCTTCAAAGACGCAGCGTTGTATACACTTTTAATGGCTTCAACATATCTTGTATCCACTTGGCTTCTCTGTAAGGAATGGATAACAGCCCAGTGCTCTATGGTGTTGTGTAATTAATAGCTACTTATTGGCTTTCGTTGCACCGCTACTACAATTACTGCTTTGCCCAAAGGTTTAACTGGTAGAGAATGCCTTATGGCGTTAAGTTCGCTTTTTGTATTAGTTTTTACTAATCTAAATATATAAATCTCAAAGGTGACTGACTGACTGACATAGTGATCTATCAACGCACAGCCCAAACCACTGGACGGATCGGGCTGAAATTTGGCATGCAGGTAGATGTTATGACGTAGGCGTCCGCTAAGAAAGGATTTCCCGAAATTCCCACGGAAACGGGAAAAAAAGGAATTTTTCATTTTAATATTTCTGCGCATACGAAGTTGCGGGGAAAAGCTAGTGTGCAATAAAGTTTAAATAAATAAATAAATGTTAAGTGTGTGTGTGTGTAATGTACCTCAGTGTACGCAGATGAAGGTGAAATTTTCGCCTATGAAACTAAGTCCCATCACTACTCGGTATATTTCAAAGCAGTGTAAACGCCCAGTCTTCACAGTCCTTTGAGCTGAATTACTTGCCATGAGATTTTAGCTCCGAATGTAACTGCGTGTAAAGTTTTGCTACAAAATGCGGAATGACTGCTCATTCGGTATTTCTGCCTTAATCATTTCAGCCTCGCCGTTATCTGAATTGCCGATAACGGTACTATACTAGCCGTGGTGGCCTAGTGGTTCGACCTACCGCCTCTCATGCAGAGGGTCGGGGGTTCGATTCCGGCTCACACCTCTAAGTTTACTTATGTGCGAAATTCAATTTGAATTGACCACTGCGCTTTTCGGTGAAGGAAAACATCGTGAGGAAACCTGCACGCATCTACGAAGTAATTCCAAGATGTGTGTGAAGTCCCCAATCCGCACTGGGCCCGCGTGGGGACTATAGGCCAAACCCTCTCGTGATGAGAGGAGGCCTGTGCCCAGCAGTGGGACGCAAATAGGCTGAAGTAGTAGTAGTTATCTGAATTGAACCATAGGAATTGATGACAGTTTTGGCTCAGTTGGTAGTGACTCTACTCACCTGTTCCGACGGTCGCGGGTTCGAATCCCGTTAAGGGAAAACTTCGTGTGATGATTACCTACGAATATTTGTATCAGAGTCATGGATGTATTGGTAATTTATATAATCTTAATTATATAATTTATATAATCTATTTGAGTATTTATGTCGTTGTAATAGCACCCATAGTACAGTCAAGGGCATTAATGTGTATACACTTTTGGACCTTAACACAACGGAATAGGTTGCAAAAGTGTACACATATTAATGCCCTTGACTGTACAAGCTCAGTTTAGTTTGAGGTTAATTGAGCTTGTGTTAAATGTACCGAGATATTTATTTTATTTTATACTAGCTTTCTCCCGCAACTTCGTATACGCAGAGATATTAAAATGTAAAATCCCGTTTTTTTTCGTTCCCGTGGGAAATTACAAAAATCCTCTCTAAGGGCCTTGCGATTTGCGAGCGAGTTGAAAGCGTTTTTCAATACAAAACTCGTACGCGGCGAACTCGCGGCGTGTTCGCCTCCATACAAAACTCGCTCGCGAATCGCAAGTGTGATAACGCTCTTAGTGCTCTCCTACGTTCTCTAGGGAACCTGCATGCCAAATTTCAGCTCTCTACGACCAGTAGTTTCGCCTCTGCGTTGATCGATCAGTCAGTCAGTCAGTCAGTCAGTTTCTTGTTTTATACATGGTGGGTCAGAAAATATGGCAAATAATTAACCCACAGTATCGGCTATCGATTCTAAGTATATTGTATAGGTCTTTAATTTTTTTCGAGTTGTTAAAAAAATATATTTTGTCTAGGATTCAGGCGTCGCTCACACAACCAATCCCATATACAATTATTTTTTTTACCAACTCGAAAAAAATTAAAGACCTATACAATATACTTAGAATCGATAGCCAAAACTGTGGGTTAATTATTTGCCATATTTTCTGACCCACCGTGTATATATAGACTAGTTGACCCGGTGAACTTCGTATCACCACGGATTTTAATTTCATTTTGCCAGTTTTTTTTCTTTCTAAACCTTCCCAGAATCACGGGGAATGAAACAAAAAAGAATCAGCCAAATCGGTCCAGCAGTTCTCGAGCCTTAGCCAGACTAACACACGGCCATTCATTTTTATATACACTCAACAGGGTCCTAATGGAAAATCCTATACTTTTGAGTTTCATTGCTGTTGAGTGTATAAGAAGAATATGTGGACTTTAACATTGTATTTATTGTTATTTTTTGTTCTTTTCATGTAGGTATTCAAGGCAGGAATGATGCCAAGACAGCCACTGCCCATAATTGGATGGCGGCATTTATGGAAATTCCTACCGCAATATGATATGACGTTAAGTTACATACAGTGTCAGATTTCCAGTTTCAAGGCATGACGCTTCATCAAGTTATGTAGGTATGGTATTTACTTAGCAGAATAGGGATGACGCCATTTTTTTTTTTCTTAATCTATCAGGAATATTATTGAAAAGTATTGGACACGTATTTTTTCTTTTTTCACGTAATCAAACTTATACGGAGATATATTGAGTTGAAATGTCGCGGACGTCACGGTTAGGTACGATTTGTACCTAAAGGTGACGTAGTTTGCCCCCACTCTCCAACTTTAATGCGTTTTAACTTAGTCATTCTTTGTTAATTTGATAAAACAAAAAATACGTGTCTAATTTTTTTTATTACGTTACTGGCGGACTAATTAGAATTTCGATTTCTTCACCCTGTCGTCATCCCTATTGGTAGGTGGTTATTGAATGGTATTCATTGTCATTTGCCAAATACCAAGTGGGGAAGCAACATGAAACTTTATATGTATTTATAAATTATCAGAAAGAAAAGCTTTGAATCCTGCTTGACACCGTAAAATTTTACCATTTTTCTTCGTTTTACATGAATATTTAGTAGCTGGCAATTCTTATTTGGGTTATGGGTACATTCATTGCATCGTTATCACGACTCTATCCACCCGACTGCAACAGAAGAAGGGTTATGTTTTCCGAGTGTGTGTATGTATATTTCTTTGGAACGCCCGGTAGCCTAAACGGCTCGATGGATTTTGGATTTTGAGATGTCGTTAGATTCGTCTTGATTATGAGAGTGACACTGGATATGTCAAAAGTTTGTATGCCAGTCGGGTTTTTCTAATCTTTTCGAGTCAAAAATCGAGTTATTTTAGTAACCTACTAGACTTGAAAGTCAGGTGGAGAGCGTTTTTGAATAAGTATTAGGTATATGAAGAATTCTAAGAATCATTATGAAAACATTTTATGTTTTATGCAAGTACCCAAAAACGTTTTATTCGCAGGGCGACGACCTCCCTTATTTACCCTTTCTTTGTGACTCGTACGAAGCATAAACAAACATGTGCCGAACTTGTTAGGAGTTCGTAAAAAGCGAACAATCTTCGCTAGTTAGCAACTCCGCACGTGACCGTCTCCGGCGCAATTAGATTGTCAACTGGATCTTGTTTGTCTCGCTATCTAATGAACTGGCTCATAGAATCTAGTTGTAGTGATTTCATATTTTAAAAAGTAATTGCGTTTCTTTAGCCTGAAAATTACTTGGTAGGATACTAGCAGCATGTAGCTATCTTGAGTCTTGTAATCTTGGGATGCGTCCAGATCTGCTCAATGCGCGCCCACTATCGTATTAAATTTATCAAAATTATTTTTTTCAGCTATGAAAGCGTAACAGACAGACAAAAAGCCAGAGTTACTTTCGCCTTTATAAATGTATTCGTATAGATTGTTTTCTTTAGGAACTTGATGTATTCGCCTTCAAACGCTCAAGACATCTAGATCATTATTTATACTTGCTCTAATTTGAATACCTTTAGCTTCTATAAATTTTGTTGACTCTAGGTCTAAGAATTAAGATAATTCTCAAGACCATTTACTTTAGTGTTAGATCAAAGAACTTTTTTTATTCTATTTTTTATTTTCGTAGCTTTAAGCATACTATTACTTATTCTGTGCTTTAAGTCAAAAGCATAATGGACCGACTGGCGCGGAGAAAACATGTGCAACTAAGTTCAGAGAGATATGCATTCCGCCTGTTGACGTTCTTTAAAAGTTTACCGTACTGCGAGTTGTCTGAGGGTTGAAGAATTCCATTATTTCTTGTTAAGTAATTATTTTGTGAAGATTTTAATATTTAATAGTACCTAATGGAATGGCTACCCAACGGCAAGCATTTTCAAAATGCTTTCTCACTTTACTTAGTTAAAAAGGTTTTTTTTAAATTATATTATGAACTATTATTTTGTACGAACAGAAACTTAACTACACTCATTATGATATCACGAAATAAGTAGACACCTTCATAAACTCTTGAAAGGAACGGAATCAAGACTTAATGTCTAGTCATGAATCATGAAAAAGGATAGGTATTAGGTATATGAGCAACAAACTAAACTTGTAGTAAAAAATTATACAAAAACCAATATTAAACAACACCAATAAAGCCTCTGCGAAAGCAAGAATAAAAAAAACCGAATCCCAATCATGACAACATATTACTTACCTTATGTTGCGATGAATTATACACCATCCCCCCCACGTTATATCTCTATCAGAACAGAAGTATCAATAGATCGACTGGCGTTGTCCGAGACATCAGAAATGGTTAAAGCGTTGGAACGTGTCCAACCCCCGTTCCCAGTCGACCGCGACTTTATGCGACTAGGAACATTTTTCCAATACATTGCGCGGTTAAACTGCTCGCTTCACGAGTGGTTGTTGGCACGCACGCAATGTATGAGGAAACGCCCGCCGTAACTGTTCTGTCTCGCAAAACTAGCCCGATCCGGGTGGGAGGGGTCCCACATCGATCCCAGTCAACACTATCTTTGAGTTACCGCCTCTCCACGGTAGATACAGGTTGTTCAATGTTCATGTTGAAGATAGACGCTTTGAGAACTGATGCAGGTATTTAATGGCTTGCTTCGAGTACTGTAAACTTGTAGCCTGGACTGCAGTCTATGTGGATGATATCTTGGTAGCTCAATTCACAAAGTGCTATTTTAGCACCTAAAACTATCACTCTCTAAAGGTTTATACAACTAAGTCGAATATGGAATACAGTGGTAAGACTTATTATACACAAACGTTATTTAGACTATGTTATGCTACCTATATTCTTTTGTTTTGTTCACATTGTTGACAAGAACTGTTCCTATTGAAATATAGCAATAAAGAGCATGTCTTTCGTTCAAGATTTTTGGAAGAATTAATATTTAAATACTCAATCCACTTTACCAATAACTAGACATCGAATAAGATTTTTGTATTTGGAAATCGAACATCACAATGTTCTAGCCCATTAAGCCCAAAAAAATCCAGTGTAAAAATCCACATAAATTCGACAACATTATACCACAGAAACACCAAATAAGTAACACATTCATAATCTCGAAATTTTTATTACGCGTCTTCTAAAAGAGTTCGCTTCAGCCTCAAGATAAACAGCGAGCAAGCGGGGTGATTTATGCCGCGCCCAGTTATCTCGTGTGTGGTTTTTAGATTAAAAAAATAACGCCCTTGCTTCCCTTGTTTTTTGTACGCGCTGTAATTCAATTTCCGAACTTGGTAAGACTTTTTAACGGCCACATTGGATTTTGCGCTTTAATAATTCTGAAATCACAGAGAATTTGGAACTAATTTTTCGGTCGACTCTCCTGAAATCTGACTGTGAACGGAGTACAAAGGTTTTCGATGTTACATGGTAAAACGGACAAATGTAATGCAAATACCTATATACTACTACACTACTACTACAGCCTATTTGAGTCCCACTGCTGGGCACAGGCCTCCTCTCATCACGAAAGGTTTTGGGCTATAGTCCCCACGCGGGCCCAGTGCGGATTAGGGACTTCACACACATCTTTGAATTACTTCGCAGACGCGTGCAGGTTTCCTGACGATGTTTTCCTTCACCGAAAAGCTCAGTGGTAAATCCAAATTGAATACCTATACACTTTGACACAAACTGACCTGGGTTCAATTTGAGCTACTATTAAAAAAAACTAAAATGATGAATCTCGTGTTGAGAGGAGGCCTGTGCCCAGCAGTGGGACGCAAATAGACTGTAGTAGTAGTAGTAGTAGTAAAACTAAACCAGAACTAGACGAATAGTCACATTTTGAAATTCTTCCATACAAAAAGTACCACAAAAAAGTCAATCGGTGTGTATTTCCAAGGGATAGTGGCGATGGCGTTGCTTATTGAACCAGCAATGCATATTGCGTTCTTGCGTTATTAACCGCAATTCCGGGCTGTATATGCCATATTAACAAAACGAAAAACCGGCCAAGTGCGTGTCGGGCCACGCGCAAAGTATAGGGTTCCGAAGTTGACGATGCCCACAGTACCTTTCTAAGACTTATGTAGCATCTTAGCTAGCCTGTGGTATAACGTGCCCGCCCGACGCCCCTGCCGCTCGAGAAAAATCATTGTTGTTTTAATCATTTCATAAGTCGACTATGACTCGTAAATTTGTACAGCCTACTTAGCTGTGATAGTTTTCCTTTCAACTACGTTATATATGCCACAACCGTGATTTTTTTCAGCCATCCAAATATTTAGCTGGCAGGGAGGGGGGGGGGGGGACACGTGACTCTAACAAAAAATTGCACTTTAAAGCTTAATATTTCACAAACGCATCACTTAATCGAAAAATGCTTTCAACAACAAACCTACAATATTTTCTTAAGAACTATTCAACACACATGCCACACCATGGGGTACGCACCGCACGCAAGAAAAAAAAATTACATCCCCACTTTACGAGTAGGGGAGGTACCCTATAAAAAAAAATATTTTATTGTACCACTTTGTCATCGTAACTAATATGTATATTCATGCCAAATTACAGCTTTCTAGAGCTAAGCATCTCCGAGCAATAGTGCGGACAGACGGACGGACGGACGGACGGACATGGCGAAACTATAAGGGTTCCTTGTGGACTTCGGAACCCTAAAAAATGAAAATATAACTATGTCAATCGGAAGTGAACGACATGAGGTAGATATGTATATTCCATGAACTTGCACGCGATTTCACAAGAATATAGAAATAGTCATATTGGATTTCGGTTGATTGGAAGGTTTTCCAATATTGGTATAAATGCTATTTGGAATAGGTACGATACAAAAATTTAGTGCACTATATTTTCCTACGTGAGGTATGTCGATGTTGCAGTGTCGTGCTTTTAATAAATTCCTGTAGTATAAAAATGACCATCATCATCAAGCCCAGAATTCACGCTTGTTCTAAGCATATCGTCTTTCGTACAACAAACAATCCTAACCTTACCATCAATTTTTCAAGCTATCCAGATGATGGCCTTAAAATAAACGTAACCCTTTCTTGGTAACCGGATAAAATATAGCACCAATGTTCGTTTATAAAGAAAACTTAGCTAAAAAAACTGTAATTTGTGATCAGAGCCACGACGGGCAATAAATATGTCATTTTTATCCGGTGTTGATATTCGACCCTCTTCAGCCGTGTACGGGGATGAGTTATTTCGTTCTTCATCTCATCTCAACGATGTGGGAAACGTACGTGGACTCACAAATAGTTCTTTTTACAAGGCCTAGCTTGATTCGGAAATATTGGATCAGGTCAGTAACAATACTTACATTGCAAATACTCTAAGAGTTGGTATACCAAAAATAGTTACTTAACGAAGAGGAGTGACAACCAGGCGGTTATCCCTAAAGAGCAATCTCTTCCGGGCAATCTAAACTAAGAACAGCGAAGGTTTGGATTTAGAAAAAACAACATTATTAAGAATAATAATAATAAATTTTATTTCGGGCATCTAAGGCCCATATTACATATAAATTAAAGACTAACATACATATTAAAATGAATCTTAAAAACTAACACGATTGCTTCTTCGTCGTGAGGCGCACTCTGGAATCGCTGTCCAGTCTTCCACGGAAGCGACGGAACACGACTCCCTTCGGCCAAAATTCCTCTCTCGTGAACATTGTATCTCTCATTGCATAGTGTACGGTACGAGTTATTGTTTTTTTTCTGACTCTGTTAAATTGACTTATTTACTTAGATACTTTTTGGCCTGTCACGAAGTTTCAGAATTAAACTTTAGGTGCCAATATTTTGTTCTTGTCAGCTTAATAACGTACACAACTAACTTAAGGGTTAAAAAGTTCATGTCCACCCAACACTTAGGGGCAGTGTGTCTGGAGCTCCAGCCATAAATCGACGCTGCCGTGATACGGCTTATCGCCCATAACTCACTCACGGAAAACAACTCAGTGTTCATCGCCACGGATTGAACTTTGATAAAGGTTTGATAAACTTATATACCAACCTAAATTGGTTTCAGTAAAGTCTGGAGAAGAATTTCTTTTGTAACTAAATTAGATTTCCTTGTTCCATCCTGTTGTGTAAAAAGCTCTTGTCAAAGCGAACTAAAATACAGAAATAAGAATAAAGACAGTCACAGTTGTCGAAAAACCTTTATATTATAAAAATCACTTGTACAAATCATCATGATTAATTCAGCCGAAAGACGTCCACTGTTGGGCATATGTCTTCCCCAAGGAGCGCCACTTAGGCCGGTCCTGTGCCACTCGCATGTGATTGAACAAAAATATCGATATCATTTTCAACAAATTTAATTAAACTTGAAAATTATTCGCTGAACGCAATCACAGCTTTCTAGAAAACCCATTTCAGGACCAAACACATTTATCGATTTGCAACCAAATTCTAAAGAGACAATTCAATCACCGCAAGAACAGTCAGGATCAAGCCGAAGATTGGCGAACCGTTGTCATTCATTGTTAGCAGTCTCGACTCGGCCCTGAGTTGGCCTGAGTTCGCGCGACGAGCGCCAGCGGCGAACGCTTTGAAATTGGTAAATCATCATCATCATCGCTTCAGCCGAAATACTTCCACTGCTGTATATAGGCTTCCTCCAAGGCTCACCACTAAGACCGGTCCTGTGCTACTGGTTTCCAGCGGTTTCCCGCAACCTTCACAAGGTCGTCGCTCCATCTTGTTGGAGACCTACCTGCTGCTCGTCTCCCGGTTCGCGGATGCCACTCGAGAACTTTCCGGCCCCATCGGCCATCAGTGCTGCTCTCTTAATTTGCAGCTAGTTGAAATGGCAGACAGGTGTGACAAGTTATCTTCCAAAAGTTCTGATTGAAAAGTTTGAATCTACAAGACGGTTGGTAAATCGCTCACCGCTGTCGTATGTCGCGAATTCGCGGTCGAGCCATACTTTGGTGGCTGTGATTAATGACCCGAACATTATCGGCCGTGTCTGGAGAGTTTAATTGCAATGGATGGACAATGCCTTCTAATGGATTCTTTTGACATCTCATCATTCATGAGAATTATGAGATATTGGATAATTTGAATTTACATTGTATCTACCTAGGTTAGGTAGGATCTAACTCAGGTTATTTTCATTGCTAGGTTATTTCAGTACCAATGTTTTCATTCTTCATAACTACTACATATTATATGCATTTAACTAACACATCCCATCCTTCAACACTACACCTCTTTACACCGATTACATGATAACAAAATCTGGACTATTTTTCTCCCAATGGGTACCGTTAACAATTCCTTTTGCTTTATTTTAAAGTAGATTCCGTAAAGTTTGATTCGAATTAGCAGTTAATTTTACAAAAATAACTCGCTTATAGTTACGAAGGATAAAGGTACGAAATCCTAAATTAAAATGCTCTCCGGGGCAGAGTTTAACTTTGTACGTTCAACTGTGAGAAGCTGAAAAGGGTCGGCAGGATTGTTCCGACGCGTTTCTCTTTATTATGATTATAGTACTGTAGTGTTACTGACATGAGGCATTTTAACTTTATAAACAACAAACTATCTATGTATTTATTAATTATCTCTTCAGATGTCCATTCTATTTCTATGACTGTCCGAATTCGACCTTTTTCACTGTCAGCCTGACTGAACTTTTCACCAACAACGTCCAAACTCCAAGTTTCTGGTATTCAAATCTTTTTTTACCCGACTGCGCACCGCAAAGGAGGGTTATGTGTTTACCTGTCTATGTATGTATGTATGTATGTTTGTTCCTTTGTGGCACACTAGAGATCAAACGCGTGGGTCGATTTTAATGAATCATACGTCAATCGATTCGTCTGAATCGCGCGAGTGTCACTGAAGATATGAAATTAATCAAAATTCAAAATGGCGGCCACCAGACGCCATATTGTACAAAATAAAAAAATAAAAGTCAACCAACTATGGCATGTGAGGTATCGTTGAATAGGTATTTATTAGGTTTCTTTGACCATTTTTCAGACAAAAGAACCGTTTATGATTTATAACGATTCAAAGTTCCTTTACTAACCACGTAAAGTAGGTACTTACGAGTATATCCACCCAGTAGTAAATACGTTCGAATTAGCAACACAGGAAATAATCTAGATCAACGAGTCTTCAAGCAGGTCACGACGACTATAAAATAATAATAATGTTTTTCATAAATCTCAAACTTCAATCAAGTACGTACGCATGTGCAATGTAGTGTACCAGTAGCGTCATCTATCCGTTGACTTGAAGACTTTTAGTTTCGTTATTACATTTAAAGTGTCAATAGTGTTATTTACCTACTTAATACAGTAAAATATAACCTATTGATTATAGGTACCAATTACACTAGTCAGTACTCAGCGCTCGTAAATAAATAAAATAGCTACCTAATACTCTAATGTAGTACCAGTAGCGCCATCTATCGGTTGACTTGAAGAATTTTAATAGAGCCAGCGTTTTGAGCCGGGTTAAGGTCGGTTTTGGATGTCTCCGATCGATCGCTGCGGCTTGCGGCTGCGGCTGACGCGTGCCGGCGATGCGGCCGGTGTAGTATGGGAATTATGGAGACGTTTTCGTGGGTTGCGACTGACGCGTGCGGCCGACGAATGACTGATCCGTCCGATATGAGTTTCTATCATTTTTATAATTAGTAAATTAGTAATTTTGGCCCACCTGATGGATAGTGAGTTTTGAAATGTGTTCCGTCGGCTCGCCTGTTGGAAAGCAGGTAAAGTATATGCATAAATAAAGTGCAATCTCAAGTTATAAATTTTAATATAGGTACTTAGGTATAATTATAATTCTTCTTACGTGTGTTTGCAACCCTGCTCCTCCTAAACGACTAGACTGATTTGGATGAAACTTGTGTGCTTATTTGAATGGCTTCCTGGATTAATTTAAAACACAATTGGACCCGGTAGGTGGCGCTGCAATCGCAAATATTTTTCTGTTGGTGCTTTTCTCAGTGACTGATTATGATCTTACGTAATGGTAATGGTGCGTTTACACGCTTGGCAAGCTTCGGTAGCTTACAGGTACCGGACGCAAGTATACGTTAGAATTACTTCATCATACTTTCGCATTTATAATATTATAATAATATATAAAATAATAGTTCTGAAAATTTAAAAGGCAAAACTGATTGACTGATGTAACAACGCACAGGCCAAACCACCGGTTGTAGATATCAGAAAGTTAGCATGTAGGTTCCTTGAGGAGTGTAGGGGTGCACTAAGAGAGGATTGCTCGAAATTCCCACGGGAACGGATTTTTTACATTTTGATGTTCACGCGCGTACTAAGTCGCGGGAAACAGCTAGTATATAATATATAATATAGACTAGCCGTTGCCCGCGACTTCGTCTCGCGCAGATTTAGACTTTCCGTACTCGATGATAACTTCGTGCTCGATTTAGATTAAATTTTGTACGGAGATAGTTGGATTTCGGAAAAAAGACATAAGCTACTTTTTATCCCAGATAAACTCATATGCATTCACGTCTTTGATTTCAACTTGTAGATCTTGTACTGTAAACGCGCCTAATCTTGTATGTTTATTTATTTATACAAGCGATTTCAGAATCGCCTCTAACGTTTTGGATGAAATTTGGAATAGGTACATGAGAAAACTCGGTGTCGAGCAAAGCTTGGTCGCTAGATATTGTGCTGGGGTGTTACTGTACATAAGCTACAAGGAACTACCTGGGACCGAGCTGTGGTTGATTTAGGTACACGCATTTTTGCGAAGGGTCAGGCTTATGTAGCTTTGAGCCGGGTTAGGTCTCTAGAGGGATTAATAATCAGTAATTTAGATCATCGCAAGCTACTTAATAATCCCCACGATAGCAACTCTCTCCATGAAATGACAAGATTGCGGAATTTACGGTCTGATAATCCCTAACTAAAAATAGTAAAATAAAAAAAGTTAATTTAAAAAAACAAAAAACCCGACTGCGTAAAAAACTAAAAAGAAAAAAACAAGATTACTTAGTTCAGTAGTAGCTAGGATTATGTTAAGTAATTGTTAGCCGATTTTTCAAACGCGCGGCTAGTTCCAAAAGCTGCCGCCAGGGCGCTGTTCGGCGGCGGCGAAGGAAGCGTCTCAGCGGGCAGTCAGTGCGGATCAACCAACGCATGCGTCGGAGTGACTAAATATCGGTTGTACTAGTTGATGGTGCCATTACAAGATTTCTTTGTTTTTTTGTGTATTCATTTGAGCTCCCGTTATAGCTCAGAAGTGCGATGAATTCGCGCGCCCGCGATTGTGATAAAACGGCTTAAATACCGATAGGTATAAAATACGCGCGACGAACGGTCGGCGCCCGCGTACCTAGGTAGTTCGCGTTGGAACCTAGTTTCAACGGTTCGGGTGTTCTGTGGTGTTTTGTGCACGTTATTGAAAAGGCTAAACTTTATTTTTTGTGTGAAAAGTGTGATAGTTTTGTGAACGATAATGGGTCGTCACAAAAACAAACATGAACGGCGGAGCAGTGAGGAGAAAGAAAATCGTTTGCGTCGTCGTTTATTGAATGAGATCGAAAGGCGTAGATTGCAGGAAAGAGTGCGATCTCTGGAGAATATAATGTTCGATGGATCAAATTCGACAGCTGGTCGGTCAGCGCGACCACCGTCGCAGCGACGGCCAGTAGAACCGTGCGATCGTTTCCCCTTGACGGAGGATGGAGCGACGACGCCACCAATGCCTACTTGCATTTTGAATTCGAAGAATCAACAAAGGGAGTTAGATTCGAGTGTCGCTAGGACTGTGGGCACTTCACCTTTGCCTACAGAAGTGATAAATACGCCGCCTTCTTCGATACCTACGCCTGTTACTACGTGCGCGGCGGCGCCTTTGATCTGCGATCGCGCGCCGCCGGCGCCCGAACTGCCGAGCGGCGTCATCGGGGCGACTGCGACCGGTGTTATTGTTGGCGTTGGTGCTGAGAGTACATCATCAGGACCTTTGGTGGGTGGCACAATGTGCCCACCTATCAGGTATGTCGGACGTAGTGACCCTGTACCGGACTTTGATCCGCAGACATCGTTGATTACAACGGAAATATGGATACGTAAGGTGGAAGGCATCGCTAATATGTATAACTGGGATGAAAAAACACTGATGTTTAATTGTTCATCGAAGTTAAAAGGTTACGCGCGGCGATGGTACGATCAACGTAACGATTTTGATTCATCTTGGGCCGAATTTAAAAACAAATTGCTATGTGCTTTTCCATCCCACAAAAGTAAATTAAACATGTTACGTGATTTGGTTAATGTTGTTAGACATCCCGATGTAAGTTACCTACAGTTTTATTATGACAAGCTAGCGCTCGGCAACGCGTGCGAAATACCCCCTGCCCTTATTGCGGAGGCGATTATTGGTACTATTGGGAGCGAGCTGATTGAAGTAGGAGCAATATCAGCTGGCTGTCGTGACCCAGGTTCGCTCTTAAATTACTTATCTTCGTTACACACTGCAAATAACACGAACGCTATTTCGGTGCGTTCTAATCTACCGCGGCTCGGTACAAAGGACAAACATACCTACGGTGTCAAATGTCATTCCTGCAAGGGGCGAGGTCATGTTGCATCGCGTTGCCCATCCAATGTACATGATAGACAGTCGAAAACGTGTTCATTTTGCAACAAGCAGGGTCATACTGTTGACAAATGTTTTCAAAAAATACGTAAGTGCTCATACTGTAATAAGATGGGCCATGTGAAGGATGAATGTTTAAAACTTAAGAGTCGAAATGTACATAACACTAACTCGACCACCGGCGCTCCGGCGGTTCGTGCCATACAGGACGTGTCAGGTAACACAAAGTATTATATGACCGTTAAAGTTAATGATAAGCCTATAACCGCGTTCATAGATTTTGGAAGTACTTGCGTTACCATAACTGAGAATGCTGCACGGCGGTTACAACTTGACATTCGCGAGTGTACAACCACTAATGTTATCAAAGGTTTTGGTGGTTCAAAAAGAATTCCCCTCGGGGAGGCAATCGTTCGAATATATGCGGACGAAGCTAGCTGTGACAACATTAGGGCTTACATAGTACCTAACTCCGCTCAAGACGTAGGGCTTATTGTAGGTCAGCCGTTTACCGAATACAGTGACGTATACGTCATTAAAACGCCAACGACTTTGCGGATCTTTAATGCGAATTATTTATCGCTCATGCCGGATGTAGCTGAAAGCATTGAACGTGTTAAGTTGATCGCACAGGAGAGCATCGAGTTACAGCCTGGTGTAAACAAAGTGGTGCTATCTTGTAACGAAGTGTCAGGGCCCGTACAGGTGCACGCTGCTGAATACTCTAAACCAAGGTCCGAGTGTGTTGTTTTGCGTTGTACTACGGAAGTGTTAGACGGTAATGCGGCTATTACTATTATTAATTCGGTAAACGAGCCGGTGACGATTCCCGGCGGGTCTTGTGTTGCTCGAGCCACTGTTGCGTCGGATGCGGAATCGTATAGGGTTGGCAAGGACTTGGAACCTGCTGTGCTGGAACAACTGGAGGGCATATTAAGCGAGTATTCCAATTGTTTTTCGGATCAAGATAGTAGTAGAATAGGTAAGTGTCCTGTAAAGATGAAAATAGAAATCACTAGTGATAAGCCTCTCTACTACCGGCCATACAGAATGTCGGCTCAAGACCGCGAAATTGTTCGAAATATTGTTTCTGATCTTTTGGAAAAGGGTATTATTGAACATTCTACGTCAGATTTCGCAAGCCCGGTTTTGTTAGTAAACAAGAAAAATGGGGAAAAGCGCATGTGCGTTGACTATCGCGCTTTAAATAAAATGACGAAAAAGGAGCGCTATCCATTACCACTAATTCAAGATCAGTTGGATAGGCTATCGGAACATCGTGTATTTTCGTGCGTGGATATCATGTCCGCGTACCATTGTATACAAATGGATGATGACAGTAAGCATTATACTGCATTTATAACTCCTGACGGCCACTACCAGTATACTCGAATGGGATTTGGCCTTGTAAACGCCCCGTCGGTGTTTCAAAGGGCAATAGATAACGTTTTGGGGCCACTTAAATTCGAGTGTGCGACCGCGTATATTGACGACGTGCTTATATACGCTAGGGACACGGAAACGGCCTTAGCAAATCTGCGTGCGGTGCTAAGTCGGATCTGTGACGCAAATATGACGATACGCTTAGATAAATGCTCATTTCTTACGGACACGGTCGAATACTTGGGTCATGAGATACATAAAGGTGAAGTTCGACCAGCTGAGCATAAAATAAATGCCGTCAAAGACTTTAAAACCCCAGAAAATGTGCATCAAGCACGACAGTTTCTTGGTCTCGCGAGTTATTTTCGAAAGTACGTGCCAAATTTCGCGACTTTAGCTCAGCCTATTACGATGCTTACAAAGAAAGATCAGCCGTGGGTCTGGGGTACTGATCAACAACAGGCATTGCACACGCTCAAGTCCACCCTCGTTAACCGTCCGGTGTTGGCTTTATACAATGCATCCTACGAGACACAAATCCACACCGATGCGTCAAAAGTTGGTTTAGGGGGTATATTACTTCAAAAGCAACCAAATAATGCGTGGAAACCAGTAGCCTACGCGAGTAAGCAGACCACGCCCGCTGAGCAGCGTTACCACAGTTATGAATTGGAGACGCTTGCAGTCGTGATGAGTCTTCAGAAATTTCGAGTGTATATAAGCGGCATCAAATTCGTGGTCATTACTGATTGTAACGCACTGCGATGGACTTGGACCAAGCGGGATTTGAACCCTCGTATCGCAAGATGGTGGCTTGAGGTGCAGGGTTACGATTTCGAGGTCGAATATCGAGCGGGGCGTTCTATGGCTCATGTGGACGCGTTGAGTCGCAATCCCATCAGTGTTTCGGTTATGCGTTGTGTCGAAAAAGATCTTATTGAGAGTTTGCAGCAGGATGACGACTCAATACGTGCCACTGTCGACCAATTAAAGGACGAGGTATTGAAGGGTAATAACAGCGGCCTGGCTGCCGATTACGTTACGGAAAATAATATCTTATTTCGTAGGGTAAATGGACATAACAAGGTAGTAGTTCCTAAACAATCGCGCTGGTCATTGGTACATACCTTTCATGACAACAACGGACATGTTAATTGTGATAAGACGTATGAAGCAATAAAATCTAAATACTGGTTCAGCGGCATGCGTCGTTTCGTTCAAAAATATGTTCGTGGCTGTATTTCTTGCCAGTACGCGAAACGTCCGACAGGTCGTAAGGTTGGTCTTCTTCACCCAATCGAAAAGGTGGCAGTGCCATTCCATACCGTTCACACAGATCATTTGGGGCCGTTCTGTAAGAGCCCAGGGGGTAAAATGTATATCTTGGCCATAATAGACGCGTTTACCCGCTTTATATGGATTGAAGCAGTTCGAGACACCAGCTGCTGTAAAGTCCTGACCTGTTTCGACCAATTCACGAAGGTTTTTGGCCTCCCAAGTCGGATAATCAGTGACCGTGGTAAGGCTTTCGATTGTCACGAGTTCAAGAGGTACTGCCGTGACCGACAAATTAAACACGTTTTAAATGCCGTAGCAAGTCCTAGGGCGAATGGCCAAATTGAACGCTATAATCGGACGATCTTAGACGCCCTAGTCGCGTATGTGGGGAATGACCAAAATAATTGGGAGGTATATATTCCTATGGTTCAGTTAGGGTTAAACACGACAATAAATAGCATTACTGGAAAATCACCCGCTGAACTGTTGTACGGGTTTCGGCCTCGTTTGTCCGGAGACATTTTGGCCCCACCGCGTCAGAGTGACTTAGATCAGTTGCGTCAGCTCGCTGCTACGCGCTCTAATGATGCTGGTGCGCGAGCCAAAGAGCAGTTTGATAGGCGTAGGCGAACGGCATCACCGTTTAACATTGGAGATTATGTCTTAGCCGAAAGAAGAATAATCCGGAAAGGGCTTCGGAGTGGCAAGTTAATGCCAAGGTACGATGGCCCGTATGCTGTTGTTAAGGTGTTGCCTCACGACCGCTATGTTATAAAGAGTATTAAATGTCAAGGTCGGCCATATGAAAGTGTCCTAGCCAGGGACAAGCTTAAACCCTTTGTAAAGGCTGTATCAGATGATTCAGATTAAGATTTGAAATCTAAATGTTATGTTTAAATTTTAAGTGCCACTTCTTGTGTTGCTAAATATGCTGTGTTAAATTGGATTAAGAACCAATTCATGTTGTTTTAAAATAAATACTACTAATTTGAATTAACGAATGTTGTTTTATATAAAACAGTTCAACCATCACCTTTTAAAAAGCTTTGGGCCGGGCAAGTTCACATTGAGAAGTGGGCCAACCGCTAATGCTAGATAACAAAAGTGTTCTATTACATTTCACCTTAAAATGTGAATTACAAAATGCATCTTGCCGGTCAACATGCATGACCATGTTCTGTGTAAAATTCGCCTTAGGAGGTATGGGTTTCAATGGGCATTTTATGACCTGGTTACCCATTCACGTTAAGATGTGAACGGCCTTAGTTATGATGCTATTACTTCCAGTGTCACCTTAAGAGGTGGACTAATACCAGACATATGAGACCATGTTTCTCGAAATAATTCATTTCACCTTAAGAAGTGAATTATCTATGCCACACTTTAAGAGGCTGGCTTCCAATCGACTTTGAGAGGTCGATTAATCAAGCGCAGCGGGAAACGTTCAGATGTTTCTCGAATGTATTGGTTTCGCCTTAAGAGGTGAATTACCTACCTTTGCCACACCTTAAGAGGCTGGCTTCTAATCGACTTTAAGAGGCCGGTTAACTCTCGTAAATAACTGCGGAAACATTCAGATGTTTCCCACTAGGTGATCCTTGAAGAAGTCTTGAAGATCGAGCTGCCCGAGACGTGCAGCAGTTCAGAATGGCCGACTGTTAGCCGATTTTTCAAACGCGCGGCTAGTTCCAAAAGCTGCCGCCAGGGCGCTGTTCGGCGGCGGCGAAGGAAGCGTCTCAGCGGGCAGTCAGTGCGGATCAACCAACGCATGCGTCGGAGTGACTAAATATCGGTTGTACTAGTTGATGGTGCCATTACAAGATTTCTTTGTTTTTTTGTGTATTCATTTGAGCTCCCGTTATATAATATTTACCGTAGCCATCAGATATATGGTAGCGAACAATGTGATCATAAATATCTGGACACGATCTTACTGTCAAGACGTTAGACTACATGCTCAGATATTTCTGATCATTCTTGCTTGCTCATATTACGTCTAATGGCGATCGTACCTACTGAGAAAATACACCATGGAAATAATTTCATGTTCGACACTAACATAAATCAAATATTGATTGCTATTGAGGAATCTAAAGACGCCTACAGTCGGGACCCATTTAAAATCTAGGGTAAAATGTTACAAATAATGGGTCCCGATAGTAGGCATCTTTAGATTCCTCAATAGCAATCAATATTTGATTTATGTTAGTGTCGAACATGAAATTATTTCCATGGTGTATTTTCTCAGTAGGTACGATCGCCATTAGACGTAATATGAGCAAGCAAGAATGATCAGAAATATCTGAGCATGTAGTCTAACGTCTTGACAGTAAGATCGTGTCCAGATATTTATGATCACATTGTTCGCTACCATATATCTGATGGCTACGGTAAATATTACTTAACATAATCCTAGCTACTACTGAACTAAGTAATCTTGTTTTTTTCTTTTTAGTTTTTTACGCAGTCGGGTTTTTTGTTTTTTTAAATTAACTTTTTTTTAAATTCTCAGTTGCACTGACTTATCCCAATATCCTAATTCGAAATTAACTTCCTCGTATTCATGAGAAAGCCGGCGAAGAATAAATCAACTCCGCGCACTCCACGGCGCCCCAGCACAAATTATGCCTTATATCACGAACATATATTATTAGCAAAAGTTGGGAGGGTGTTTTTCCCGGCTAATTTATATTACTGTGGGATAAACATGGGAGGAATTTTCGGCAGGCTTTAATATCTTTATGCTATACATTAATGGTCGGTAGCGATGAATTATGTATTTTAAGTAAACCGACTTTTACAGACAGCTAATTTTTTGCTTGCTTTGTAATTGCTTTTCCAGACAAGATCACTTTTCTGTATGACGCAAACCCGTTTTATTCACTAAGACATTCTTTTTACGATATTGAATCATATAAATATTGTAATTAACTATTTATATCCTAATATTTTATATGTAGAACTTCTACTATCTAAAGTCCCGCGCCTTCACATTTCAAAACGCTTCATTGTATTTGAAAAGCACCACCAACACTCTCAACACATGTGTGCGTGCTGAGGCAGCCATCAACTATGCGTTGAGAGTGTTGGTGGTGCTTTTTAAATACTAATAAATAAAAAAGCGTTTTGAAATGTGAAGGCGCGGGACTTTAGATAGTAGAAGATCTCTACAGTGAAGTCAGTTTAGTGTCAGTAAGTTAGCGTATAACGGTGTTTTCCACGCCTACCTCCAGTCTAAGTAATCTACGTTCGTAAGTCCTTATGTGCTATATGTCTCGAAATTGGTTTCAAAATCACTAAATTGTACTTGACATCCAAATGTTTAGAACATTCTTTGACCCTTTAGAAGTGCTTTTCCCTTGCACCTAACTTTCCGAACACCCTTTGAGTTGGCACAGAGCACTTTCCCGGCGGCTCTAATTGTGTTCCGCGATGTAGTCTCATTGTCTGTTTTTAACGAAACCTTTAAAGCTCTCTCAATGGCTTCCTGAGACCCCTCGCGTCTCCTGAGCCCAAACACCGAGATAATGTGTTCCTTTTGTCTATTGTGCCCTGTGATACTTACCTATAAATCGCTTTTTTTAAAAGCCTCTGTTATTTTTCTCGTGACTCCACGCCTGAAATTCTGCTTTTCGATAATTTTAAAAGCTTTTGTCGTTTACTGTAATTAACAAAGTTGATGGAGCCGTTTTTCCGAGCCTGTGGAAAATCGGAACGGCACTTTTAAAAGTATTGTCACTTTTAAGGAAATAATAAGCGTTTGTTTTAAAGGCATTGTTATTGTTGAAAAATGACGATGGTTTTTGTTACTTAAAATTATCGGACTTTTAGTGCTTTTTAGAAGAAGAAAGAAGAATACGTTTTTTTTTGCTACACACAAAAGGAATACTAGAAATAAATAATAAATAAATCTAGAATATATACACAGTGGCAATATGCTCAGGACTCGGCATTCGCCGTGAGAACGCAATCTGAACAGCGTTGGTTTTCAGCCTGCACCCTCTGACAATAAATTAAAATACTTACCTACATTCCTGAAGTACTATTCTTTAGTTACACATTATGAATAAAATAAGAATATGAATAAGAAATCATTTATTTGTCACACAAAAAAAAGAAGAAATACAAAAAAAGAACACAGGTACATGGTTTAAAGTAGCATGATTATAAAAATTGCAAACAAGATACTATTACCTACTTCTAATAATTAAGTGACAAATAGGAGACAGCTCAGCATTTTCTGCGAGTGCGTTCATCGCTCTGCGCAGAGCTGGTTTTCAGCTGTCCCCCTAAAATCAGAAATCTTCACCAATACATGTTTATTTCGAATCTCCATCTATGACCAA
Source organism: Aethes cnicana (assembly GCA_963971205.1). NCBI lineage: Eukaryota > Metazoa > Arthropoda > Insecta > Lepidoptera > Tortricidae > Aethes > Aethes cnicana. Next base: position 16,285,807 of record OZ020274.1, read on the forward strand.
ACTTTTTGTCATAGTTACGTTATTAATACTTATCCATATTCCATATCGAAGAGTCCATAACACGCGTTATTGTCTCATCAAACTTGCCGAAAATATGTAGTGGCTAATTTGTCGATAACTTTGCGTGTGGCTCGTTGTGACTTTTTCGTGGAGGTATATTTTTGTGTAGGTATATGAGTGATTAAGTTTTGGAGGCATGCGTTGGATAAAAGAGAATTAGTATCTTTTTTTTTGTAATATTTGCCAACTTTCCTATCAGGCCCATTGAAATTTTTATTCCACAGCAAGAAGTCACTGAGGCTTGAGTCCGAAAATTTTACAAACATCGTCGAATTACTTGCTTCATAGAGGCATGTGCGATGTTTGCCCTCACATGATCAATGATATGAAAACGCACTTAGATAGATTCTTGCAATTCTGTAATCTTGTAGAAGTAGCCGCACTGGCTTATTATTTATTTATTTATGGAAGGCAAGCGCAAAAATAGAGAGGTGCTATAAGTTTGACGTATGGGTCTGTGTGTCTGTCTGTGTGGCCTCCTAGCTCCCCAACGGGTGAACCAATGTTGCTGTAGTTTTTTTAGACTACATTTGTTATTAATAAGTTACTTAGAGTTAACATTTTGTGCCGACCCCACATAAAGTGCCCAGATGTGGCCTATTTGCTGAATAAATATTTTCATTTTTACTTATAACGTGGGAAAAGGGCAAGAGAATGATCAACTTATTTCCAATTTTTTTATAAATATAGTGAGTATATATTTTGACCCAAGTCATCATTATCATTGTCATTGCCCTTGTCCCATGAGTTTCCTTTTCCTGTTTTCCTCCGTCACCTGTCATACTGTAGGTACCTTTCACGAAATATTTGCACCCAAGTCATTCACGCCTAAGTAATTAACTTTTGTAATTATTTGCAATTATTAGTTCCTCTAAATTATTACAAGTATTATTCGAGAAAATTGGGCAAACGAATGTTCATGAAACCAATGTTATTTTTGCCATTGTTTACCTCACAGTTGCGTAGGGGTCTTTGCCTTTATCGAATAAAGGCTACGGTATCCACTTAAGATCGGCGGGCAGTTTATATAAAAAAAAACATAATTATATTTACCATCTGGATGTTTTTCAGTGGATCAAATCATAAACCTATTACGGTTGATTACTTATTTATCAATATTTTATTAATGGAAGGGTGTTCAAAGTTCTTAGCCACCATTTTTAACCATTTACCTCTATGGTTCATGAATCTCACTTTCCGTCAAACGTTAACTTGATTGGACGGTCTTGCTTCGACTCCAGGACCATCAGGTTCGTTAGCAAAACTACCCACTGCATCGATACTATCGTTTGGACCCTCCCTAATTGGACGTACAGTCAACGGCATTAATACGTAAACAGTTTCGCACCCTGTTCCGTTGTCTTAAGGTCTAATAGTGTCCATATTAATGCCCTTATGTGTACTTCCCAAAATCGTTGTTCAATTTGCAACCTTTTTTCATTTGGGATCCTTTGACCCGTGCTTCCTGGAGTCTATCGACGTTGTCTAACAAACCCGTGTTTAGGCTCGAGTTATTCTAAACACGTGTGATGGAAAAAGATGAGGTAAACGAGAGAAACATTCCACACAAAATTACATTAAAATGTTAACCATTAAAACGTTCAATCAGGAGCGGAGTTTTTTTTTATTAGACGGCATCTTGTAAAGTTCTACTTAGTACTAAATATTAGGGAACGTACCCATACTACATGACCTTTTTTACCATTTTTTTACCCCTCTCCTCCCCGTCTTTGTTGCAGACGTCTATAGGTATATGATGCAATGGTTGATATCTGGAACGTTCGATATACTAAGCCATTCCCTAGGTTGCTCGCTAGTCTCTAGGCGCTAAGTAAGCCGCTTTCTACACAGACGTAGCCGTGTTATGTCACGAAGCAACGACCCGCTTGTGTTCTGACATTATAAAAGTAACGAGCTCCAGTTCCCCGTCCGAGTCTCGAAACTAAATGGTGCCGATCTGTTGCAAACGTCCGTGTATGTTGCGACGGTTATGCATATCAATGACGGCCAGTTTCGGTGCAATTCGCACTCTGTTCTGACCGATCATTCCTTTAATTGCCGATCGAAGCTAAGCCTTGTTTTTCATGTTTTTTGGTAGGCAAACGAGCACATAAGCCACCTGATGGCAAGCGGCCATTGCGCGCTTGATTCGGGAATTCATGTCCATTCGTTATTTCTTAGATTCAATATTTGACGTGCTATATTTACATATCTTCTTCGATGCGTATATATTTTATTGCCCTTTATTGACGGCGACGATATAAAACGTGCATTGATTCATAGTTTTGGTTTTAAATGCTTGTGCTTTCAATGAATATTGAACTTCGGATTTGAACTCGGAATATTGCCAAAAGATTTCATATTAAAATCCAAACTCTGTCCTTGTACCTATCTATGATTGCAATATTCTATGGAAAGGGTTTAAAAAGAAAAGCAAACAATGGCCGCTCATATTCAACAATACCCGAATGTAGGCAGAAAAAGGAGGCAATCATTGGAGATTTATTTGACATATCGTCGATATAAATCCCCGTATTGTCGCGCATCGGTGGGCAGAGAAAGATTTCATCATTTACCCTGTTTTATCTTCCGTAAACGCTTTTGAGACAAATCCTTGAGCTTAATTAAGACAGATAAATCTAGTCACTAATAAATTGAAATAAACAGGTCCGAAATGCAAATCAGTTAAGATACTAAGGGACTCGGGATTGAACAAGTCTCTTTAATAGCGGGTTATCGCCCGGGCACGTAAAAGGGATGTGACCACCTATAATTAAAGTTGGGGAGTGCGGATCGGGAATATAGCGGAAAGCGAGTAGAACAGTTTAATTTTTTAGGTATGAATAAAGGTGTCCGTCGAATCTACTAAGGTCGAGTAAAGAAAAGAGCAAATGCCAAGAGTCATTACCGCTTTAAGCGGTAGAGGGATTTTGCAATTACTTCTCTGACGAGAACAGAATTAAACTTAAATGAAAGAAGAATTTTAGCGGTATTTATAACGACGTTTGAAGCTTTGAATAATGAAAGTGACCCACATTATACAAATTAAATATACAATTAGTTAAACTATCCATAGAATCTAAATAGACAGTTGTAAATACAACTTATCAGGACAGCCGAAACACGCCCCCTATACTGGACATAGGTGTATATCCCTTATTATTATTGTACTCTGTAGCTACCCGATTGGAATGTTTTGATATTGTATTATTTTCATAATACAATTGACAATCTGACGCGTCTTTGGTAGAAAAGGACGACTCGCCCAATATTCAGGTACAGGTCTAAATCATACAGTCAGTTGACGAAGTTCTCTTGATAGAGCCATCCTGAGGGGGTTAGAGACGTGACAGGGGAAGAGGGGTTCGAGCTACTAAGCACGCTGGCATATGCAGCTCGGGACTTTTCTCTCACTCCCTGAGTAGCATTTTCACGACATCAAAAGCGTTGAACTACGTCATTGTGTTTGTTAAAGGACGCCATTGCACTTTCTCTACCCGCGCGTGCACGAGACTGCTTTACCTAAATAAATAAGTAGGTCGCCTATCACCCATCTAACGCGTCCATCCCAAAAAACCCCGCTCACCTGCGCGCTGCGCTCTAATGGAGGCAACAAACAAAAGAGTTTTTCGCTTATCTTTAAAATGTAGGGACGAATTAAAGCGTTTGACCCCAGGCAGGGTCCAAGGTAATGAGATAAAAGGACGCACAATTGTCTGGAGAAATGTCAGGGACTTAATTTAATTGGTGAGACTAAATAGGGTAATTCATTCATTCAGGGAATTTTAAGTCTAGTACTTACAAGTGGGAAGCTATGAAGTATGAAGAAATCCGAGATAAAAGATAATATTTAACCACTTAGCAAGAGAGTCAAACGAAATTGGTGGCGGAACAAACTAGACTCCTATTTTAAAAGGATTAGTCAGATGCCGCTGACGATCGAGAATGGTGGGAAAAGTTGAAAGAGAGGCCCTTGCTCAGCAGTGGGATACAGTATGTACAGCAGACTATTACATTATTCCGAATCTAGATTAACTTTCTTCACGCTTAGCCATTACGAAAATGATTGTGTTTTTGAGTTTGCTATCTATCGAATCTACGTTCTATTGTTTTCTAGGTAATATAATTAATTAGCACCAATAATTTGTACCTTATCTGCCTCAAGCTACTAATTATATTTATTATTTTGTAGATTATTTTCAATAACTCTTAATTCTCTAATTTGCAGGTAAGCAAACGTACCTACATTCATGTCACTGGAGACACCGGTAAGAACGGATAACTTGAGTGGGTATACTTTATGCCTAGTTTTAAAGAATCCTAAAACTGAAATCGAACTAAATACGATAAGTACCCAAGTAACATTTTGGCCCTATAACTTGGGTTATCATCACTAAAAGGTCGAGTAAACGTCGTATAAAGGTCTTAGCGGTGACTACCAGTTGTATAAAGGCGTTTGGGAACACATTCTTGCTCTATAACCTAAAGAGCCAAATTATCCTATAAGTTGTTGATGTAAAGGTTTATAGAACCATTTTATAGGGCTATTATAGTCAAGTGCTATAAAAACTTCAAATATAGCCACTAAAGAGCTATGTTACTGTATAAAAGTGATTGAAATCACCATTATGTATCTAAATTGCGCTATAAGGTTTCCCGGACAACCGCTATAAATCTTGCGTTTTAGCAGTGATGAACGTTCTACTATACAAGGATTTTACGATATTGTGGTTCCACAAATCACTGCTATAGTACATGGTCTTTAGTAGCCATAATGACGCCGTAATAGAGCGGTTTTGTTTTATAATCGATTTTTAGGACATTTTTATAGTACTTAAAAGTGTTCTAATTGTTTTTGAATCCCTATTATAGGCTCGTATGATAGTTGTGACTATGACTCTTTTATATGGCCGAAACTTTCTATAATGGAGTTTGTAGATCCGTCATAATACAAAGAACTCTAATTTTACTCAAACTTTGACATGAAAGGAGTCGGTGGTACTATAGTGAGCCGATAAGACCCACGGATGTACTTATTGGCTCTAAAGTAGAAATGACTGTGAATTTAATTTTATAATATCAATATATTTTATTCAAAACCCAATTAATCGAGGGCGCATTGAAAATACTAAGCAAATCAAATACTGTTCTATCAGTAAAACTTTAGTCGCACGTGCTTTTTGCAGCATTGATCGAAATATTAAATGTCTAAATAAGATAACATAAACTTACCACGATAGAATAGAACTCCTTTATATAATTGCATTATTTTTGTTGGCCGTCAGTGAAGTTCACAGCAAAAACACACAATACCAAACTTTGCCGAGAAAGCGCCTCAATAGGAATCACGGATTCTACTATAGACTAAAATAGGACTATAAGGGAATCAACGAACGCTACTACAGTATAAAAAAGCACTATATTAGCGTTACTGTGGCCCGTATATCACTAAATTGTAATACGAGTCATCATTACATCACCTTTACAGACCTAAAACGTCACAACTAAAGCTGCTACGGTTCCACTATATCACTAAATGGAGATATAACTGCGCCAGATCGGCGTTACTCAACCTTCTATGGCCTTTTATAGGGCTAAGGTGGTGTTTTGAGAAATGTTCTATGGGCTACTATAGAACCAGAAATTGTTACTTGGGTAGGTAAACATTATTAGTATTAAAAGTTCTTTGTTAAAATTATAGCTAGAAATTAAGCCTTAATAAGGCTCCTTTTTTAAAATACAGGCTATTTATACCGAAATATACACAAATAGAGGTATACACAGAGGTGTGTTAGTGCCGACACTTATGTATGGTAGTGAAAGTTGGGTATGGCAGAAGAAACACGAAAGTAAAATCAATGCTGTAGAAATGAGAGCATTGCGGAATATTCCAAATGTGAAATTGAGTGATAGGGTAAGGAATAGCGTGATAAAGGGTAGCTGTGTGGTATGAAAGGGGATGTAGTGACAAAAATAGAAAAAGGTATGCTATATTGGTTTGGTCATATGGAAAGGATGAATGAGAGTAGAATAACAAAAAGTATTTATATGGCTAGTGTGAATGGAGGTGTTGGAAGGGGAAGACCGAGGCGATTTTTCTTGGATCGAATTCAGGACAATCTGACTAAAGGCCAGGTCAAAAGTACTCTAAACCGACGAGCATGTATGCGGAACGGGATGAAAGTTGAAGAAGCGAGAGAAGTATGCAAGAGTCGTAGCAAATGGAAAGAAGTGGTCTCTGCCTACCCCTATGGGAAAAAGGCGTGATATTATGTATGTATGTATATACACAAATTGAAAGGACGTTGAACAAGCAAAGTAATTTGCGAGTAGATACTCGGAGCACATCGTCAAATGTACCTAATTGGGGCCCATTAAAGGGTCCATAAAAGGCCCTTTAAAGGATTACCCGTGGCATGGCGTCCGCGATGTTAATTCTCATCATTAACATTCATCATTTATTGCTGCCTCCAGTCTTCGTACGTCGTGGACTCCCTGTGTTTACGCTGGTATCCCAAAAGAGGGTCATAGAACACCTCGTTTTGGGACGGTTCAAATTTGAAAGATTCTTAATGGAACAAATGTCAAATTTTAACCATCCGTAAGCAAAACGAGGTGTTTTGTGGATATAGATTACGTAGGAACCGCGGGCCTTAGGGCCTTATCACACTTGCGATTTGCGAGCGAGTTGAAAGTGTTTTTCAATACAAAACTCGTACGCGGCGAACTCGCGGCGTGTTCGCCTCCATACAAAACTCGCTCGCGAATCGCAAGTGTGATAACGCTCTTAGAGGATGGACGGTTAAATGCGTCAGGGCAAATTTTGTGGGTCGACTTCATATTCTTATTCTGTTAGGTTAGGGTGACTTCATGGAACAAACTTGGTAATTTAAAATGAAATTTCTTATTTTAGAATGCTAGGTTAGAAGACCATACCTATAGTAATAGGACTAAATCTATACGATAATAAGTCTGTAGAAGAAATCGCGTCTGAAACTTGAAAATTAAAAGAAACTATCAAGTCGAGGGGACTATATGGACGACACTGAACACAAAATAACGATTTTTAGAAAAAAAATCTGTATGTATGTCCGGATTTATCTCGAAAACTATTGGAAGGATTGCAAAAAAAATGGTTTGGGGGTAGTTTATTAACACTGGTCAACATATAGGCTACTTTTTATCACGGAAAAACGCATAGTTCCCGCGGGAAGGCTATTTCCGTATTCCACGCGGACGAAGTCGCGGGCAGAAGCTAGTTATACATAATTAATTATGTAGGTACGTATTATTTCGTAAAGTAGGTAACTTAAATAACATCATTTGCTATTTTTTTCACTAACGACTGGGTTTTTAGTTTTAATAAACACTACACTGTAATCTTTCCCGACATACAGCCCTTTCGTGACTACGGCCGTCGAGGATAAAGTATCGAGAATAAAAATAGTATTACCTATTTACGCGATTAAATCATTATAAAGTCGAATACTTAAGTGTAAATGAAGGAACAAATGGAACTATTCCATTAATACAAAAAATCATTACGAGAAATCAAATTCTGTTCCGTTCTGCGATTTTGTAAATCGGAATCGCAGCCGAAATACCCTGACAGAACCTAAAAGCCATAAAAGTCAAATAAATTGTAGGTGCATATTCAATAACGAATGCACCGAGATTCGCACAAGCGATAACCATCTCTATTTCCAGAGGCGCAAAGTCCAAGATCCCGAAGACAGGGTGATATTTTCGTGGTGGCTCCGCGGTCTGCGCCCGTTACGTTACAAATGTGTTTCGTTACAGATAAAATATTTACACGATTCTGCTAAAAGATTTTGTGCATTTGTTAAAGTCTGCCGTGTTTGCTTGGCATTCGTGAATTGCAGGCCATTTATTATTTATTCCGGTTTTAAATTACTCACAGATGTCGGTAAACAAGGAATACGTTTGAATTGAATTTTTAATTCTTTGTTTGATTTTATAAAATGAACTAGCTGTTGCCCGCGACTTTGTCCCACGTAGACTTAGAATTTGCATACCCGATGATACTATACATATAGATAGTTATAGTTATAAAAGTATTGAAAAAACTGGTTTGACCCGTAGAAAATCCGTTCCCGTGAAAATATCGGGATAAAAAGTAGCCTATGTATGGTCTCAAACTATCTCCATACCAATCCAAATCGGTCCAGTCATTACGACGTGAAGGAAGGACAAACAAACAAACACACTTTCACATAATATTAGTAAGGATTTATCTACTTTTCAGTTGTTAGGTTTACTTACCTACATGACAAAAAATCTTTGACGAATTTTCAGCTATCATTGATTCTATCAATACAAACTATGCATGGGACTAATAAAACTGGTCATCTGTTTACCCTAGTATTCCCAAAGGATTTTCCTCTTGTTACATGGGGACTCGCTCATAGTGTTATTATGAGCTTTATTGAACTAAAATAACATCATTCATGCTTTCGAGATATACCGATATACAGGTAGCTATCAAATCATGTATACTACTACTACAGCCTATTTGCGTCCCACTGCTGGGCACAGGCCTCCTCTAATCAAGAGAGGGTTTGGGCTATAGTCCCCACGCGGGCCCAGTGCGGATTGGGGACTAATCAAATCATGTATATGATTACAAAATTGGTAGCAGAGAAATTCCCGTGAGATTCAATGTCATTGCTCGTAATATTACCTATTTGTAGGGATGTGTATATTATTGGTGATGAATTCAGGACAACATGAGGTGTCTGTTATTTTATCTTTTATCTTTTTAAGCCGAATTTATGAAGAAACTAGCCGATGCCCGCGAACTGCGTCCCGCGAAAACTTAGAATTTGCGTACCCGATGATACTATACATATAGACAGTTGTAGTGATAGAAGTATTGAAAAATTGGTTTGACCCGTGGAAAACCCGTTCCCATGGAAATATCGGGATAAAAAGTATCCTATGTTATTTCCCGGGTCTCAAATTATCTCCATACCAAACTTCATCCAAATCGGTCCACTCGTTGCGACGTGAAGGAAGGACAAACAAACAAAGAAACACACTTTCATATTTATTATATTAGTATGGATTTTATTCAATTTGATTTCTTATTTGGTTAGATTTTATTCATTGTGGAATTTGGATAGGTTTTATTACGTTCATTGACGGTTTGTAATTTTAATATAGGTAGGTACTCTGTTTCTTTAGTTGACTGTCTTAGGCCCGGTTCCTATATCCACGAAACGCCTCGTTTTGCCTACGGACGGTTGATTTTTGACATTTGTTCCATAGAGAATCTGTCAAATTTTAACCGTCCGTAGGCAAAACGAGGCGTTGTTTGGATATAGGAACCGGGCGTTAAACTATTAAAACTTAAACAATTACTTACTTACTTAATTTTGCAAAACGATTACCTAAGGGCGCATCGTAAATATTCCCTTTCTAGTTAATTTCTTACAAAATAAAATTTCATTTAACATTTCATGATATTTCCATGAATCCCATTAAAACTCCTTGGCCTCGGGCAGGTAGTCTTAAATAAATTATAATCTTTCGGTTTACGGATGAAATAATGTGGAAGTTTTTATTTTGCTTCGCATATCCCGGTATCTGTCTGCCTGTAATAAAATCTTGCAAATTTAATTTGGCCTACTTTCTGTTGTTCCATTGGACTCAAATTTGACACACTTGCTTATCTTCGGTGCTGGCAATGCAATAATAATGGTACCAAAGATCTAGTCTGGTGATGGAGTCGGAAGGTGGCTATGGGAACTCTGTATTCAACCGACGCCCTAGAATGGTCTCGACGCCGACGAGGAGTTAATAAGTTTGTGCACAAATGAAAGAGCAGTCGACACTTAACGCCTGTCGTATTAAATTTACAGAATATTTTTTAATCTTTACGCCTCTGCATGGGAATCGGTATGAATTTACCTAGAAATGCAAACATTCAAAATCCATTCATTTATTCAGCAAGTTGGCCACATAGGGGCACTTTTACACGTCAGAAAAATAATTTACCAGAGCTTCCTAGACCCATTGCTTGAGAAGAAGCGTTGCAACAAATTCAGCAGAAGGCCTTTTTTCAAAAATTCCACATAGCTATAAATAACATTTGCATTACATGAATAATATATGTATATAATATACATACGTACTAAAATTACATTGAAGGGATGTATAGTCTCTAACTTAAACTTAAACCTAAGACTTTGAAGATTTATAGTCTCCAAGGGTCCAAAAATTATAATAAAAGCATTGGAAATACCCTCAAAAATCGTTGACAAATAAAAGAATTGTGCATCGTTTGAACGCTGCAAGCTCCTACAAATGGTCTAGAATTGTAGTGGGAGAAAATAACACTCCCCCCCTTGTTATTACGGTCTGAAAGGATTCCTGGTACGTGCGATACGGCGAATCGTAATATCGTTCTGTGAAGTCGTTGCAATTTATTATTTTGTTTTTATCGTTACGCTTATGTAGTTTACTATTTTGTTAGTTTCCGCTATCTGAGCTTCAAATACTAACATACGATTTTAAAGCTGTCTTAAAAATTCACGCGCAAATATATCTCAAAATAAAAAAGTTAATACTTAGGCATATCAGGAAATCCTTTTTTAGTGGTCCCCTATACTCCCCAAGGAACCTACATAGCAAATTTCAGCTTCCTGTAACCAGGATTTTCGCACGTTGTTATCAGTCAGTCAGTCAGTCAGTAACGTGATAAAAGTTTTATATACTAGTAAATATTGATGATGATGTTTTGTAGTCCGTTCTATTTATATCAAAGCCAGGCTCTAGGATAGAAGCAGTAAAACTGGGACACAAATTGCGCTTTGCACCGGTCGTTCCAACGTTTATGTAGGACGACTTTGATCTGAAATCTAAGCGTACAATTTAAGTAGGTATCGTAGGTCGATCAACTTCCAATTCAGAGCATTTGTATATTGAGGTGGTTTAATAACTATATTCAAGAATTCATTCAGATTCAAATAGGCTTTTACTATTACGTCGATCTTCTTCGTCTCTTTTATATTTACAATAGCTTGTGTAAGACAATTTCACCCATGATGGTAATGATGATAATTTCAAACCAAGAAAAATTGAGGTGAGATAGTTTTCGTTCGCAGTTCTTAAACGGATTTTTGTCTTGGTATCTCGCTATGAAATTAGAAAAAGAGAGATACTTACAAACCTTTTACGCCCGTCACCCCCGCGCACCTGGCACTTTGGATCACGTGGTAGTTTCAGTTATTACTTATTGGTTACTACTTCCATGATTTCGCCATTGATGTTAAATGTGGTATTACTGGCTGACTATATCGTACGATGTACGATGTAATGTATGTTATGTATACCTGGGACAAACAGTCCAATTAGGTAGGTCCAACTTCGAGAAAGAGATCAATCGTCGAATCCGACTCGGCTGGACAGCGTTCGGGAAGCTTCGCAGTGTCTTTTCGTCCAAATTACCGCAGTGTCTAAAGTCGAAAGTCTTCGACTAGTGTGTGTTGCCAGTGATGACTTATGGTTCCGAGACGTGGGCGCTTAGGATGGGCCTCATAAGAAGGCAACGGAGAGGGCTATGCTCGGGGTTTCTCTGCGTGATAGAATCAGAAATGAGGATAACCGCAGTAGAACTGGGGTCACCGACATAGCCCGAAGAATTGCGAACCTTAAGTGGCAGTGGGCGGGGCACATTGCTCGCTGGACTGATGACCAACGGGGCCAGAAAGTCCTGGAGTGGCGTCCGCGAACCGGTAGACGAGCTGTCGGTAGGCCTCCAACAAGATGGAGTGACGATCTTGTAAAGGATGCGGGAACGCGGTGGATGCGAGTGGCACAGGACCGGTTTGAGTGGCGCGCCTTGGGGGTGGCCTATGTCCAGCAGTGGACGTCTATAGGCTGAAATGATGATGATGATGATATCGTACGATGAAAACGATAAAATATGTATGGTATATAAAAGCAACTATTTAATCGACAACTACCGCAAACAAACGGTTTTAGTATCCACCATTTGATTGCTTTGTGCAAACTTCTCCCACTTCCTACCTTACCCCAAACTTGTGAAATTAATGGAACCCGAGATGCGGGTAGTCTCATTTTTAATTAAAACAGGCGGTAGTTTTTTTACCCGATCGATGCGGAAACTTTCTGTAAACGTCTCGGCGAGTTTCAACTTAATTACGATCAGGATGAAGTTGGTTTTTGAGCTGATTGTTCGAGTAGTTTCAAGAGGATCACTGAACTAATATGTATAGGTTTTATAACTCTTATTCAGATTTCGTGGAAAATGCGACCAGAGTATTGTACGTTCGTCTGTATATACCGCATATTTGATGTAAGATTGAGTTTTTGTATGCAATGAAATCATATCCGCGTGGAATTCAGGTCGTTACGCGTTTTTTTTAGATAAGAAGTAGCCAATTATGTTGATCCGTGTCATAATCTCTCCCCTTATCAAATTTTGTGACAATCAGACCAGTAGTTATTAATTAGCTACCCTTTGACTACAATTAACGCTTCTACTACTACTACTACAGCCTATTTGCGTCCCACTGCTGGGCACAGGCCTCCCCTCATCATGAGAGGGTTATTAACGCTTACTTAACGAAATTGGCCGTTTAGCCCCACTTACACCAGGCCGCTAACCTCAGGTTAGCCTCTTATCCCACGTCAAATTTATTAGCGGTTAGAGTTAAGCGGTTAATTTGAGGTTAGCGGCTTGATGCAACTGGGGCTTAGGTTTAGATTTTCAGTAGGTTTTCACAAAGAAAAGGAAATAACTATTTTTCTAAAATTACCTTACGCTTCACATACATATTGCGGTTATCTTACATTCACCGGTTAGGGAGAGCACTTTTTATAAGTTACGTAAGATACCTACCCAAACCGAGCACAGATTAAAAATAGCCTCCCAAACAGACCGGCCACATGAAACAGGCCGGAAACCGCAACCGTGTACCTACACACGATGTTTGTTTATTTATACGGATATTATTGTTGGTTAACTTTCATGTGTAATCTACTGCGCAACAAATTTGGATTTCACCTTAAATTTTAGTTGAATAAAGGAGATTTTGCGATGAATAAAATAGAAAAGCACAACGAGATCTCGAGTGTAGCGTAAACACGGACTGTTGTTGTGTACCTACCTAACATGGAAGTACCTTTGTGACCAAATTTTGTGCCAGGTACGCGGTTGGTAATAAGCATACCTCGAACGAATCATGCGGATGACGTAAAAATGACGTACCTAATTTTGCACACAGAATGATGTCTGTATTGCAACATCCGTATGACATATTGCACGAAGTAACAGATTAACCGCGTATAATTTCAAGAAATCTATACAGAATTATCTGAATGATAGGATGATGTACTTAGTGAATAAAATAAATGTTGCGAGATTTGTTTACGTAAGTACGATAATTGATAATAAAAGTCAATATGTTACTAAAAAAAAATTAATGACATTATGTACACAACTATTTCTCTAACAAGTCTATAATTGTTGTCACTCACTCGTTTTATTAAAGAGGTTGATAATTGATAAGTAGTAATTGTTTATGAAAATACTTTTTGAAATCATCCTATGAGTGGTTTGACGTCATCCGCATGATTTGTTCGAGGTATGGCTAATAAGTATATGAATTGACATGTCAATTCATATATGTAGAAACTGACCGATTTTTTTCCAACAGGTGTTTTTTTTTGTTAAGGTCAAATACCAAAAGTTACGAGGGTGTCTTGTAGAACCAAAAAAAATCTAATTTCAACATGCATACCCGGCAAATAAATTGAAGTAACACTCAAAATCGAGCCCTGACAAAAACACATGCCCAAAAATGGTTTCACGAAGGCTCCACGCCGCGTTGAAACTACCTTTGACAAGTGACTCTCCCAATTTATCAGAAGTGGTAATATTTCATTCACCTGGTCCGTATTAACATAATGCTTAGTTCACGACTTTTTCTACAGGGGAATGGCTTTTGAACGTGGAAGTGCTCGAGTTTCTTGAAAGGTTGAAGGAAAATGGATTAAGTCTGGGAAAATGGAGGAAATGAGAGGAATTCCGTCGGGAGCAGGCAACTAGTTGAAATATAATTGTCAGCGGTGGAGCCAGTCAAGGATGGCGGCGTTTTAAATTGAACTAGCGTCAGCCCGCGTCTTCGCTCGAGTGGAGATCGGTATTAGTGTTATAAAAAGTAATTAGCGGTAGGACCTAGTGCTAGGTCCGTTCGGGGTGGTACCACCGTCTTTCCCCGCTAACCTGCCGCCAAATAGCAGTGCTCGCACTGTTGTGTTCCGGTAGGGGGTTAAGGCAGCCGGTGAAATTTCTGGCACAGAGGCACTCCATGTTGGGCCTCAGGGTAGGCAACGCGCATTCGAGAACTTATGTTTTCTTTATGGAGGAACATAGGATTTCGGTGTCCATGGGCCGCAGTGACCATTTACCATCAGTGGGCTGTGCGCTCGTTTGCCTATATCATAGTTATAAAAAAAAATAGCACGTCATTATCCTTCCCCGAGAATCGAATCTATCCCCAAACCAAAGTCCATCTAAATCGGTGCGACGGTTCAAGCGAGAAAAAGTTCCAGACACTTACTTCCTATGTTTTTTTCCAATGTCGTAGGCTATCTTTATTCCAAACTTTATCAAAATCGGAGAAGCCGTATAGGAAGGCAAACAGACACACTTTCACATTTATAATGTTAGTTTGTATATACAAAGATTAGCTCATTTAAAGTAAGTATAAGATAAGATTACATATCCTGCTGTATCCCCATAAAACCTGTCATGATAATTTCCGCTCCAAACGTCTCACGGTTTGTTCTAATCACGATGATTCTCCTTTTCACGACATCACTAATAGGGTTCAGGCTCACGACAGCCCTAAGCGAAAGGCAAGCAACTGATTCTTTCACATTTTCTGATTTAACTTCCGAAATTTTGTTCAATTTTTACCCGACTGCGCGAGAAGGAGGGTTATGTCACATTGTCTCAAACTTTCGCGATACACACTCATATTAAAAAGACTAAAAACGGGACTTAATCACGTAAAAAAACTATTCATATTTTACCTCGACGTTTCGGCCGCGATGCAGCGGCCGTGGTCACGAGAGTCTCGACGTTTTTATTGTGTTTAATATGAGGGTTATGTCTTTAGAGTGTATGTATTTATGTATATTTCTTTGGCTCGCTGTGTAGCCTAAATGATTTTATGGATTTTAGCTTGCGAGGTGTCGTTAGATTCGTCAATCGTGAGAGTGACACTGGGTATACGTATCATAATTGCAAAAAACAAAATGGCTGACTTTTGAAGGCATTCTAAACATTTCTAAAAAAAGTTTTTTTGTCAGAGCCCTTGTTTTATCGTTCGTGACACATGGTTAATATTTATACCTGCCTAATAAATCAAGATGAATATTTAACATCATGTCTTTAAATTGCTTTCATCACCAGTTTATCTGAAGAATTCTAGTCATAAAAATTCTCCATTTGTTTTTACTTTATAACTAAGTATGTTAAATAGTCAAATGAAAATATTTAGAATCTCCAGTTTTGACATACTTACTTTGTTTTAATATACACTTATACACTACACAACAATACACTTCATCGCTGTTGAGTGTAGATTTTTTGTTCTACTGTGAATTTATCAGAAATGAGATACTGGATTTAGTGTGAACCCTCATAAGTGGGTAAATCAAGAGTTTGGCGCGAAACTGTGACGTCATCGCCCTTTTTATTAAGACGGTCATACTGAATTTAACCGATAATGATATGGACAGTATAAAAAACGTAATTATTATCAAAAACGGCGCAAAGTTCTCAAAAAATACTTGGATCAAATCGAATCACTGCGAAACTCCTTTATTTATCATTAATTCAGTTTCCGATACTTTAACTTGGGCTCAATAAAGTTTAAGTAGTTTTCAAACTGTGTTATGTTGAAAGGATTTCGTACGAGTAAATACGAGTAGTTTCCATTTAAAATAACGTAAACATAAAGATGTCGGGGTTTACCGCCTGCCGACGCGGCGCCGTGCGGTGTAATGGTGGAGTGTAACCTTCCTCACTAAGCTACTGTTATTGTTATATATATATGGCTATATTATACAGTGTTTTGTGGAACGAGGATTGATAAGGATTGGGAGAAATTGAGGAGTGGCAGTAGGCGGGGCAAATAGGGATGACGACAGGGTGAAGAAATCGAAATTCTTATTAGTCCGTCAGTCAGGTAATTAAAAAAATATTAGACACGTATTTTTTGCTTTATCAAATTAACAAAAAATAACTAAGTTAAAACGCATTAAAGTTGGAGAGTGGGGGCTAACTACGTCACCGTTAGGTATAAATCGTACCTAACCGTGACGTCACGCGACATTTCAACTCAATATATCTCCGTATAAGTTTGATTACGTGAAAAAATAAAAAAAACGTGTCCAATACTTTTCAATAATCTTCCTGATAGATCTTCCTAAGGAAAAAAAGTGGTCGTCATCCCTATTCCACGCGGGCGAAGTCGCGAGCAGAAGCTAGTAAATTATAAATCTTACCGACAGCGGAAAAGTTATAACGACCAATCTGTACGTAAGCAAATAAAAACTATATAAATAATCACTACGGAATTATATATACAGATGATGATAATAGACGATTATGATAATAGATACTAATCCAATAAAAAATATTAGTAGTTAAAAACGCCTCCTATTATAAATTTATTAATTTATTGGCGGAATTAATGCCTAAAGGAATTCTCTACCAGTCAACCATAAGGCTAAACGGAAAGGAAAATAAGTAGATGCATTAATATCAGAAAGAAACAACAGAAAGATTTAGAATTTATTTAATTTTAGAATTTATTATGTCGTATATTCCTTTTACGAACGAATTATACGTTGCTAAAACATGTTTTTATAGTTCCCAAGCAGCAACGTAATAGCAGTGTTCGGAACATAAGGTCGTGCTAATAGTTATGATGCCTGCCACCAGGGGCCTATTTCTCAAAAGTATTAGTTTAATAGTCTATTAGTCATTAGTTACTAGTGTTTAAATTACAAGTTCTAATAATTCCCGTTTCTCCAATATTTTTTACTAGACTAGTAACTAATTGTTGTACACGAGTGAAAAATATTACTAATAAGTAGGCAAATTGGTGTGTTTCTCGAAACTATTAGTTTTACTAGTTTATTAGTAATTAGACTCATTATTTACTAGAGATCAAATTACAAGTTCTAATAATTCCTGTTTCTCCAATATTTTTACTAGACTAGTAACTAATAGTGGTAAATCAATGAAAAATATTAGTTAAGATAGGCTGAACGTAATGCGCAGCCTATGACTTATGCCAAATTAAAAAAAAAACAGCGATGTAACTATGTAGTTCTGGCGGGATCGTAAATAAGCAAAAGAGTGGTTTGTTATAAAGTACTAAATTTAAAAAGATCTTTATTCTTCGTAAATATGGATCTAAAAATAACGGTTTTAAAGACTACACGGCTGTCTTGAAAGCAAAATATTTTATTTGGGAGCTTTTCCAGATTGTCTCAGTCAACTGAGTCAACCTTTGCAACCCAAGCCCGATACAAGCTTGGGAACTTCCATTCTCGTGCCTAGTTAACTGAAACTTTTCATTGAATTTGAATGTTGCTTCTGCCTTGTAAGGGTTTCTATTCGGATATTGAGTACTGAATCTGATCATATTTTATTTTTTATCCGGTATTTTAGGTCTAATAAATTGTACTAATAACTTTTACAAGACTGCCGAGACCAATAGCTTTACCCTTGTAATTTACAAGAGTAACAATGAAATTGAATTTTCATGAAACAAAACTGGCTTTACTTGGGTAATATTAGCCAAATATTTATTAGCTGACAACTAGTAACTAATATCTACCATCGTAGATTTCAGAAACGCACACTAATAAAATTGTAAAAAATATTAGTTCCTGGGATCATATTATTAGTCTAATAAGCTTGGAGAAACAGGAACTAAGATAATATTTATTAGTTAGCAACTAGTAACCAATATTCTACCATCGTAGCTTCCAGAAACGCACACTAATGAACTTGTAAAAAGTATTAGCTCATGGAGTAATATTATTAGACTAATAATCTTCGAGAAATAGGCCCCCTTTTCCCGGAAGTAACGAGTCGTTTACCCTCTTTATGTTTACTTCGTTTGGGTATTTGGTTAACAATCGATGTATGTATTAACCTAAATTATATGGTAGGTACTAAAATAGCTTATAGAATACAATACCGTTATCATTTATGTGAGAAAATCTGTCACATAGAACAGATGTATATTGTATCTATAATTGAATGGGAAAACATTTTATTTTGTGTTAACTTATTTTATTACCAAGTCTTTTAAAATTACTAGCTTCTGCCCGCGACTTCGCCCGCGTGGAATTCAGTTATCGCGTTCCCGCGAGAACTACGCGTTTTTCCGGGATGAAAAGTAGCCTATATCCTTTCCCGGGATCCCAACTATCTCCATGCCAAATTTCATGTAAATCTGTCAAGCGGTTGAAGCGTGAAGAGGTAACAGACAGACAGAGTTGGTTTCGCATTTATAATATTAATTAATTATGGATTATGGATATAGTATGGATTAACTTTTCTATAAACATTTATCTACACCATTTTTCGCTTTATTTTATTACAACTTTATAAAGTTCATAAAGCGTACATTCATATTCTCCAAACATAAAATGAACTTCCATCTCTAATCGATACTCCTGAGATGAGGGGTAGATGTCGAAATTGAAAACCCTGTTTCAAGGACTCTAGGAAAAATTCTGGCTTTCATAAATATGAAAGACTGAATATAAATGCCTCTAAAAAGTTTTACGTCACCCTTGGCCGTAAACTGGAATTTTCTACCCTAGGGAGAAAATTTCAATTCCTGGCCAAAGCAAGGCGTAAAACTTTAGACAAACCACGGACGGTAATTCGTGCAGCCCTAGATCGCACATTTATTGCTCTCACCTTCTCGGTTCGGGCCACAAACACCTGAGATCTGGGACATTTATGAATTCCCCGACCTAGTTCTGTCATGTACTATTAAAGAACTCATGTAATAGTACATTACAGACCTAGGGTGGTGAATTCGTAAATGTCCCAGATCGCAGGATTCTTGCGATCTGGGGCTTTACGAATTACCGCCCGTGGTTTGTCAAAAGTTTTACGTCTTGCCTTGGCCAAGAAGTGAGATTTTCTCTCCGCGTAGCGGGCACAAAATCCCACTTTACGGCCAAGTGTCATGTAATAGTACATTACAGACCTAGGGTGGTGAATTCGTAAATGTCCCAGATCGCAGGTTTCTGTGGCCCGAACCGAAGGTGAGGGCCATAAATATGCGATCTGGGGCTTTACGAATTACCACCCGTGGTTTGTCAAAAGTTTTACGTCTTGCCTTGGCCAAGAAGTGAGATTTTCTCTCCGCGTAGCGGGCAGAAAATCCCACTTTATGGCCAAGGGTGATGTAAAACTTATTTAAATGCCGTTTCCCAACGTCTGGTCGATTAGAGGGTTCCAAATATATTTTTTGAGATGCGGTACCCTAAAAAATAGTAAGAAGCATAATTTCCCACCTAACTCCGCCGTCATCGAATCCATCCGATCCTCCCGTAGCATATAACGAGTGAAAAATCTCTCCTCTCACTTTTTGTCGCTCTCCTTGTCCCATGCGATTAATTAAATGAAAAAAATGGGAGGAATAAGACGTACTTAACGGAAAGATTAATGCGTGTAGCGGGATTATTAATCGCTGGACATTTGGTGTATCGTCGGACGTTGGGTTTTCCTCGTTTAGGCCTTTGTTTGTCTCGCATTTATTTGATTAAAACTGTGTGTGTAATTGGGGAATTTCCTTGACGACCTCGTTGACTTGTGAGAAGCGTGAGGTTAAGCTAGTTCTTTGTTGACCTCTGCCCTTTGCCTATTAGTTTGGCGGTATCTTTGATGGCTGTAGACCTTGAATGTTGAGGGATGTCTATCCCTCCCTTGTGTTGAAAAACTTGAGCATTCGATTTGAGCACGAGAATCGTGAAATAATATCTAGAATCGGTTTAATTTGCTGTTCAGCTCGTTGTTGAAGAGGATTACTGGGTAATTGCATTAAGGAAATTGAAGCACTAATTTCGTTCTAGCAATATTTTAGTTTATTTTTACTAGATTCGGTAGGTATGCGCGGAATTGGGTTATTGCGTGCTCGCGGGAATTATGCGTTTTTCCGGGATAGAAAGTAGTCTATTTAGTTTACTCCATACCAAATTTCCACATGTCAAACATTCTAAATATCAATAGGTAGGTAAGTACAATTAGGACTCGGTCACCGGTCTCAAAAAAATCATCACGGCCTGTCCTGATCGATCCCACGTCCACATATTAACATTTTAATCCGTAGTTCGATTTCATTACTCCCGGTTACATTTGCGCGGCTTGAAGCCGATGAAGCACTTTTCCATTTAAGAGTTACGACTCGTAAAAAGTTTTTGGTTTTTACTCCAGTGAGTCTGGAATTTCGTTAAAAGGTCAGGAACGTGTTCTATCGCAAATTTAGATGCATTGGACAGCTAAAGATAGGTAATATCCAATTACTGTAAAAGTCGAAGTGAGCTTTAAGTGTATTGTGTCCACAGAAATATTATTGAACTAAAAGAAACACGATGTTTTCCTTCACCGAAAAGCTCAGTGGTAAATTCAAATTGAATTTCGCACATAAATAATTTCAGAGGTGCGAGCCGGATTAAGTCGTGACATCGTGAGGAAACCTGCACGGATCTGCGAAGTAAATTCAAGGATGTGTGTGAAGTCCCCAATCCGCACTGGGCCCGCGTGGGGACTATAGCCCAACCCTCTCGTGATGAGGAGGCCTGTGCCCAGCAGTGGGCCGTAAATAGGCTGTTGTAGTAAAAGAAACAAGCGAAGGCGCTTGTATGAATACCAAGCGAGCCGATTTATTTGAAACCTACTATTCTTCAAGAGACAAATTGTTTGTGCTTTTGTCAAAACTTTATGATTTTGTATGGCACGCGAAGTACAAACATTTTTGTTGCGTTTAAATCACTAAATTCATGGTTTGTGATTGGGTCGATCAACAAGACATTTTGCATACATATCATCAAAGTTAATAAAAGGCCTTTACATCGATACCTTGAATAGTTCCCGGGGGAAACGTGAGGAAGTGACGCCCCAACCACAAAAAAGGGTGGAGCCAAAAATTCCTCCAGACTTTCTAGTATTCAATTTAAGTCATGTAGAATTTCTAACATTTTCAGCACGATTTAAATAAAAATCATGACGCATTGAATTCTATAGATCTAAATAAGTAGAAGATATAAAATTGAAGTAGGTATATTTCGGCTTCAATACGAGCCTAACTGCCTCGGCTGAATGTGATAATGACTCGCTCTCGCCCGCACTTGACCGATCCATTCTAAGACCGGAACGAATGAACTGAACGAATGGGAATAACTTAGGAATGCCGACGTGCCTGCTCTTACAATTAGGATGGAGGAAGATGCAATTGAAGATTCCTCTTATTGATATCTGTATGGTACTTATGTCTGTCTTAAGATACGTCGCTAAAAATAAAATATTGTACATACCTATTATAGTGATAATGATTACGTTACGATGATGGTGCTTCGATATCCTACAGCATTTTCGTACGTACTTAAAGTACTCTAATATTCTGTACTAACTTCTGCCCGCGCGGAAGTCTTTGATAGCATTCCCGCGGGAACTATGCATTTTTCCGGGATAAAAAGTAGCCTATTTCCTATTTAGTTGACCAGTGTTATAAACTATCCCCATACCAAATTTTGTTGCAATCCGTCTAGTAGTTTTCGAGTTAAACCCAGACATACCTACATATATACAGACAATTTTTCGTTCAGTGTCATTTATATAGTCCCCTCGACTTGATAGCTCCTTTTAATTTTCAAGTTTCAGACGCGACTTCTTCTCCACTTATTATTAGTATAGATTGGACAAAAGCTCAAAATCTTATAAATTAGCCATATACCTAACGCTATCAAGCAACCTACCACGATCCAGAAAAATGAAACGGAGTTTAATAAGACGAGGTAATCTTTCCACTTGGTCTTCGTCCCGAAATGGCCGCTTAAGTGTTTGAGATTCATTATTAATTAACTGGCGACTCGTAATTGCGCTTTAAACGTGTTTAAGAAATCTGTTTTTAAAGGTAAGTAGCAGCTATTGCTCTTAAGCTTGTTAATGTTTTTACAAGACATTCATTTCCTAGAAATTCTATCTTTGTCTTTATAAAAAAACAAACGAGGAGCTTGGAGGAGTTCGTATTTGAATTTATCACTTGTTATACATTTCTTTGGATACTGTTCAGAACTGTATCCGATTCAAAGGACCAATATTTACAGTTACATTAATATTACAATTTAAAAAATGATGAATAAAATTAAATACTTTCACCCTTATCTTCATTCTTTTACCCTTTTCTACATTAGGTAGGTATGTGGAATCTGTACAATATGTTCTTTTCTTTCAGTTTATTTTTTATTTTTTTATTTTTTATTATTATAAGCAAGCATTTTACCACGATCTCACCTGATGGTAAGTGACGATGCTTACTTAGATAGTACCTGTTCACTCTCGACTTGAAAAGATCCAAGTTATAACTATCGGGGAAGAGACCGGCCGGTAGAGAATCAGTCGGTAGAGAGCCAGTTTCCAAAAGTCAGGACATAAACAGCCACTAAATGTTCGAATACTCAACTCAACAGTATTATATCCATCATCAGTAAGTGCACTGGCTATCCTTAATGCCGACCCACTCACCCGACTTAGCTTGCGCAGTGAACACGCTGAAACGATTCCCTGTGATTTATTATGCACTTTCCTGGCAAGATAGCTAGATTTTCAAAACGGTAATGATTAGAAACTTGGCTTTTTTAATTTTAGCGACGTAAAAAAATTCAAATTGAAAAAGAGTGACAATATTATGAATACTAAGGCATTTTTACATCAAGATGGAATTATCGAACGTTAAGAGGGTTTACTCCGAAACTTGGCAACGTCGCATATAGCTGTCAAATATTCCGCTATTTTCATTAATTTCTGAATATTATTGAATGAAAGCATGAATTATCGCTCTATGGTTGAATAAAGCATTAAGTATAAATTGCAACAATTATCACAGGAACACGATTTTAAGGATTATGGAAGTACTATCTTTTGAAAACTTTCCATCGCAGTTTCCATGCATTTTAGTGTAATTTTATCATTTGAATGCCTAACCAACAAATATAAAACGAGCCGCGTCATTCAACCATAGAATGATAACTTCTTTTTTAATTCAGTAATATTGAGAAAATAATAAAAATAGCGAAACATTTGACAGCTATAACTTCGGTATAAGTAATTAAGAATAAGGTAAAATTTGTAATTAGTTTTAAGATAACATATGTGGAATTTTGAAATAAATAATTCTCATTCTCATATAACCCCTCTTAATAAGTTGGTCTATAAGGGTTGGCGTTAGTTTTTAGGAATCCTCGTAAAGAATGGAAGTTCTAAGAGTCCGAATAACGTCTTTGATAACACATAACTCTAATTAACATATTTTAAAACGATTGTCAAAGACACGTTCAATTACCACACTAAGCCTCTGACACGAAACATTTAAAAATCAGAGGCGGCTTAAAAATTCAAATGCTGTTCTGATACCTGGAGTTAATTATAACAAAGGGTAGCCGCACCCGGATAACAGGTGAGAAAGTTTTCATCCGGGCCGGTTAATTGGAGCCAAAGTGTTTGTTCATAATTAAACTGGCTTATTCCCAGACGTTTAATTTGAAGAGATTATTTTTGGACTGAGGGCTTATTTCGAATTGTAGTGGGCACCTACTAGAGAAGCAGTACCTGTGAATCTTTGTTATACCGGAGGGTAGAATGGTAGTGTTGTAAAACTTGTAAATGTCATTCCAAGCATTATTTATTTTAATTTGAAATATTATGGTTCTAACTTAACACAATTCCTCACTTTAGTGGTCTAAGGAGCGATTGAAGTCTATATGACATACCAAAATAATACTTATGTTATTTTCTAGTATATAAAATTCTCGTGTCACAGTGTTTGTAACCAAACTCCCCCGAAACGGCTCGAACGATTCTTTTGAAATTTGGTGTATATGTTCAGTAGATCTGAGAATAGGACGTAAGCTATTTTTTTTTCTAAGGCGATACGAAGTCCGCGGGGTCAGCTAGTTTTGTATATATATTATATGATAATTCATCATAATTTCAAATAAGACCAAAGTAATATATGTATACATATAAGATCCTCTTTTTATTCACGAAAATTTCTTATTAAATCTAGACCCACAAAACTACGATTGACGATTGAGCGGCTCTGCTCATCCCCACTACGGAAGGTAGTAAGGTAGTACACAGTATCTACTTTATTTACGATTTACTGCTATCTTAGGCCCACTTGCTCCAAGCCGCTAACCTCAGGTTATATTTCAGTTTATATTTCAATCCAACTGCTTATGACCTTTGGAGACACCCTACATCTCCAAATCTGTATCAAATTCGACGGTGGAGACCATCTAAATCTCCTTTAATTTTTATATTAATTTAGATTAATACTAATATTGCTATTTTGACCTTTGGAGACACCTTACATCTCCAAAATTGACTAAGGAAACCGTATACATCTCCTAAACTTGTGTTGTACTCGTATGTGATGTATGATTTAATTTTAGATACCGTGTACAACTTGAGGGTACCTAGAGACGTATACAATCTCTAAACATTTGCGATTTTTATTATTATTTTTAGTTATACATATTTAGATAAGCACTGTCATTAATTAATATTGATATTAATTTGTACCTAAAATAAGACCATCTCTAAGATCTTAGATTTAAGTTTAAATTAGGGACTATACATCCCTTAAATGTAATTTTAGTATGTACCTATATATGTATTTTTATACATATTAATGTAAATCTGTATGTTTAAATTTTGAAAAAAGGCCTTCTGCTGAGTTTTTTGCAGCGCTTCTTCTAAAGCAATAGGTCTACGAAGCGCTGGTAAATTAATTTCTGTTAAATTCATTTAAAAGTGACGTGTAAAAGTGCCCAGGTGTGGCCTATTTGCTGAATAAATATTTTCATTTTCATTTTCAACCCACGTCAAATACATACAAATAAATCAGAGTTAAGTGGTTAACTCGAAGTAAACAGCTTGGTGCTTAGAAAATAAAGTGGGCCTTATAAAATAATGGAAATAGATACACGACGTTGTCTTATGATGTGGTTGAACTGACCCGAAGAAATATACAGTGGATTCATCCAATCTCAGTGCTATTAGGTACTCAAATTGACGAACGGATATTATAAGCCTTGGTCTATTTGTAACTAATGAAAACTGTCTGAATGAAGGCTTTGGATTGAATTGAATTCCCCCCCCCCCTTTCTCCCAAGTCCGCTTGTACCTACCCTTCGTCGTATCTTTAACTGATGAAACAGAAAAGACCTTGTATTGAAGAAAAATGTAAAGGCTATCAATCATCTAGCTAACCTTTCTCATTCAGCATAGTGTTCGTGGCATACCAATCGGTTGATTGTTTTCTTTTCCTCGATAAGGGAACTTCGGAAGACAAAGACGCAATATTTTACCGCATCCATTGACAACATCACACCCCCGGGATGTTGGCGGGAATATTCAGGCCTTATCATATTTTTTTGTGATCGCTTTTAACTTTACCCTAAGAGTAACGTTTGCGTCTTTATGTGTTGGACTGATATCAATATCATGTCTTGCCTTATTTTTAACATCACATACAATGCTATTTAATATCTCTTTAATAATCTTCGTATGCGCAGAATCCCTTTTTTTTCCGTTCCCGTGGGAATTCTGGAAAATCCTCTCTTAGTGCTCCCCTACGTTCCCTAAGGAACCTGCATGCCAAATTTTAGCTCTCTACGACCAGTAGTTTCGGCTCCGCGTTGATCGATCAGTCAGTCAGTCAGTAAGTCAGTCAGTCAGTCAGTTTCTTGTTTTATATATATAAATTAACCAATGCATCAAGGTCATTATTTATTTTACTAGATATCTTTTATTTTTAGGGTTCCGTACCTCAAAAGGAAAAAACGGAACCCTTATAGGATCACTTTGTTGTCCGTCTGTCCGTCTGTCAAGACCCTTTTTCTCAGGAACGCGTGGAGGTATGAAGCTGAAATTTATATCAATTCCTCAGGTCTACTGTCCCTTGAAGCTGTGAAAAAATCAAACTTCTAAGCCAACGGAATCAAAAGATACAGCCGTTTATGCCGCAAATTTTCGACACTTGCAAGGGAATCAAAACCTACAGGGTGCTTCCCGTGAACTCAGAATCTTGAAATTTGGTACGAAGCAACGTCTTATAGCATAGATAAAGGAAAAATTACGAAAACCATAATTTTTTAGTTACATCACATAATATTTTTTTTTTTAATAATTTTAACCTTACTACCCATTTCCTCATAAACGCGTAGAGGTATTAAATTGAAATTCATACCAAATACTTAGGTCTATAATACCTTTAAGCTGTAACAAAATCAAACTTCTATGTCAACGCAATCAAAAGAAACAGCAATTTAAGCTGCATATTTTGAAACTCGCAAGTACTCGCAAGGGAATCAAAACCTAAAGGGTACTTCCAGTCGACCTAGAATCTTAAAATTTGGCATGAAGCAACGTTTTATAGCACACATAAAGGAAAAATTCCGAAAACCTTAAATTTTTAGTTACATTACAAAATATATATTTTTTAATAAATATAAACTTTGTAAACCTTGCAGGTTTGTACGGAACCCTCGGTGCGCGAGTCCGACTCGCACTTGGCCGGTTTTTTCTGTTTTAAATCACTTTTCACATTTCATCCACATTTTTGCCTCTTTTGACGAGGTATCTGATTATATCATTCAAAATATTAAATAAATGTGTCACAGGACACCAATTAGCCAATTTACAGATAACATAATTAGGTAAGTTAAAGTAAAGTAAATACAATCAGATAGAAAAATACTACGACGCAGTATAAATACCGTAAATGAAACACATAAGAAATATAAACACACGAGTAAAGAGTTTTTGAAGATCCATCTTTATTTCCTACCCTACCACAAAACTCCTTAATATATTACCCATTTTTACAAATTTTTTAACTAACAGCTACAAACCTATCGAGTTCTGGCTAGCTTCTTAGCTAATTTTGTAAGTATCTGGACGTCTAAATGCGGTCCGGAGCAGAACTTCGCGAATATTTTTCACTTCAATTCGAAGTGGAAACGTCACTTTTAAAATTATATAATTCTAGTTTAATAGTTTCTGGACAAACTTTGCTACTATCCGTCAAAACTGCATGTAAGATTCATCCAATTACGAACTTGAGCAACTTTGACTGTCTGTCAGACGGAGACTAATATTTTGAAGCCAGCTAAAGAACGATAGCGATAGCGAGCGACGTCTTCTTGAATGCGAAAACATTCAGAATATTACAAAGTAGCTTCGATAAGAAATTACTGCCATTTGTTGAAGCTGCTCACCGTAATGAACCCATCGACGCGACATTTGTCTGTGTCACCGGCTCGGACAATCTGTTCGAACCCCTTCAAAGACGGCTTTGGAATTTTAATTAAAAATAAATAAGGTTCTTATTTTATCTGCTTTCAGATAAAATAGGTTATAGTGTAACTTTTAATCTTCCTAGTAATTTAAAGTTCAATTTGGAGCTGCCGTTACATTTTTCCTGGTTCAAATAGATAAATGTTGCCTTGTATGGTTGCCACATCTTTACAGGTAGACATCAATTACTATGACTTTCAACACTATAAGTCACAAAACATCCATGATCAAGTAACTTGTGGCTTTTTAAAAAAAGGTGTCATCAAATAAGTATATTACCATCTAGATTGACATCGCATTGATGATGCCTCTTTCGTTAGAAATATCTATATGCGCCGCGGTGACAAAATACCATTAGGTGGGTCATCTGCTTATTTGTCAGTCTACAATATTGAAAAAAAAAACGATTCCGGCTCGCACCTCTAAGTTTACTTACGTACGAAATTCAATTTGTATTTACCATGAGCTTTTCGGTGAAGGAAAACATCGTGAGGAAACCTGCACGCATCTGCGAAGTAATTCAAAGATGGGTGTGAAGTCCCCAATTCGCACTGGGCCCGCGTGGGGACTATAGCCCTAACCCTCTCATTATGAGGGGAGGCCTGTGCCAAGCAGTGGGACGAAAATAGGCTGTAGTAGTAGTAGTAGTAGAGTCTACCAAGGATCCATATTCGGTACTAAACTCCATCTTCGAATATTTCTTCCTAAGCATGATGCGTATAATAATTATCGTTTTCTTGAGAATGAACTTCACTGAAAAATAAAAGATTAACAAGTTAGTAAATTCACAAAATATGAATGAATAATGTCGCTACCATTCGAGTGACAGTACCCTGTTAAACTAGTTTGTAATAACATGACAGCACGTTATGTGTCCCTTCTTAATATGAAATTAAGTTCTGAGCACGTACTATCCACCAGTTGTTTACAATAGCTCGTAAACCTGCCTGTTCCGACCCTGAAATTTTGATTAGCCCCGTAACTCTGGTGGGCCAATAAAACGATACAACCACGCGCCACCTGAACTACTTTCATTACCCACAAACAAAACCTTAATAAAAGTTCGCGTTTCAGTCCTAAATCTGTCAGCGCCTGAGAGTCCAGCTTGCCCACTTTGTGCCAGCAACGCACTTTTTAAACAGTTTTTTTTAATAGTAAAACAGTAGAACGTTGAACCAATGACAATGACGTCGTTGCTGTGACGACGGTCGTTCTTGAAACAAGACTGTAAGAAAAATATAGACATATAATACTTCATATAGACCGGGTCTACGCACATGACATATAACCCCACTTTGTTGGTGCCCAATCCAAGTTTGGTCACCAAGCGTGACACAGTGCTCAGCGAGACTCCGGCGAGTGCAGATGTCAAACAACATATACGCAACCCTTAAAAAATGCCGACTTGCGTGATAAAAGGCTGCAGGAATCATGTAGGCAAAGTGAAAAAGTGTCATGAAATATCGTTTCATCGGTGATTAACGTTACCTTGTGTTTATTCCATCAATCGAAATATTTTTGTTAACAATAAATTTATGACACGAAGTCGCCATATTTACGCCATGTTACGGAGTTGCCATGGTTACGGAGACTTCTTGTTAAAGTAACCTTGTAAGGACGTCATTTTTACACATGAAGAATTTCACGTGAGATGTTTAATTTGGACTTCTAAGGAAATATAAATAAATAATTATTATGTCAATAAATAAACAAAAGTTGATTTTTGAATCATGTTTTATTAGACAAAAGGATATTATGATCTATCAACGCACAGCTCAAACTACTGCACGGTTCGGACTAAAATTTAGCACACTAAGAGATCACATCGACATCCGCTAACAGGATTTTTATAAATTGGAATTTACAAAAATCCTGTCACAAGTCCTCTTTTACCTCTTTAGGGATGGATCCCTAAAGAGGTAAAAGAGGACTTGTGACATAAATACCTACATGGTTGTATCTTTCCAAAAAAAACGCACATTTTTTCAAACGAAGCTGGCTGTTCCCGACCAAGCCTAACTTAACGCCGACAATTGAACAAAGAGATAAGCACGGCCTTTATCCCGTCGCCTTTGTGCTTTGTTTGCGTTTTTACCCCGGGCCGTAATCTCGCCGACTGGCTCGGGATCGAATTAAACCCCTAATCCCGGTGCGTGTGTAATTCAATAAATTTGATACGCGAACCAATTAAAAGTTGGATTGCGTAGGAAATATGAGGGTAGCGGAAAAGCGGAAAAATTTATCTGTTGCTTGAAATTATGTAGGTTATTTGCTTTTAAAAATATGTTTTATACTTCAGAACCAGAATTAGGAAATCATTATTATTACAACCTTACTAAATATTGAAAAACATGCTTACAGATTAACAACATAATAATACCTACAACTAAGGTGTAATAATGAGTCAAAATCTCAGCATACTTACGGTTCGTTTTCATTAATATTTTAATGTATACCGAAAGGATAGTGTGAGCACTTATCAAGACACAAATTGACAATGACTGTTTCACAAGCAGCTATTTCATTATAGACTAGTAAGTTAAGTTTGAGAAGTGAGCTTTTTTATTTCATGGCTTTCTGTAGATGACCTTTTAACGTTCTGCTTTTTACTGTCACACTCATTCCACATATAGTACGAATGAGGCTGGCCAGACGTGAGACACTACTAGCTGTTTTGTTTGATGCTACAACCAACATCGAGGAAAGGCATAGAGGCATTTCCATCTTAGGCCTCAGTGTTGGCAACGCATTCGCAGAAACCACTTACCATCAATTGGCCTGCGTGCTGTTTGCCAACTAATGGCATAAAGAAGACTCCAGCTGAATAGACTTCAAGTTGCTGCCTATATACATTCATAAATAGGTCGCATATTTTCCGACAGAAAGCCTCTACAAACCAGCTCCGGTCTAAATGTGCCACCTGTCAAATGCCAGCTCGACAGTTTTCACCTACTGTACTGTCACTTGTCGCTTTTATAGAAAAGAGGAGAGTTTCTCTATGTACTGGCTGGCTATTCTGTAAATGATGTTACGGCTGCTGCTTTTCTTTGGGATGTGAATATGACTATTTTCGCTGAAATACATTCTTAGCCTTGGATTTCCTCAAAATGGTCAGTTGATCACAAAATGTTTGTGCTTGAATCGCATGGTTCCGAGAAACGAGGAAAACTACGGAATACGAGTACTTGCCACATTCATTCACATTGCTCACCTCATTTAGTGACTTTTGCCGCCTCAAATGGTGTTTTCCTCCTGATATTTTTCCATCATCTGCAAATGTGGAGTTGTAAAGAGTCTGATTAAAATATCCTTGAGACGCATTAGTAATGACAAATATATGTATGCGTGGGAAACTGCTTTTCATCAGAAAGTCCGTTTATCCGTCTATAAAAAATTACATCAATCAACCTTCAATACTACAATACTGGAAAACCTTACAATCACGATCAATCCAGAATAAGAAAAAGCTCACAATAGTCACAATGACATCGAGGGTCGCTCACCAAAGCCACTGGCATTGTCAAATTATCCGAGGCCCCTGAATCGGCCAGAACGGTCCCACATTACCTCCATATCATGCCGATATTACCGACGACCCGGTCACCCGACCAAGAACGTTATCTATGGGAAACACGTCGTTCCAATACGGGTCTGTTGGTGCAAATGTTGGATCACACATTTACATAATGACGTTCCTTCTGTGGACTTGGGAGGATCATTGGAGTCTGTTTAAAGGAAAGAAATGTATCTGTGTCGTGGATTTATTTTGTTAGTAAAAACTTTATACAATAAGCCGTGGCACCGTAGTAGTTTGACCTAGGTACCTTTATTCATATCAAGAGTCAAAGATTTAGTAATACCACAGGCCGCCCTGCAAAACTGCACAAGGCCTATAAAAGTATGATTTCGAACACAATTCGAATGAAGTGTCAATGTTTGCGTCCGAGGACGTCAGTGCGCGTGTGAGGATCTGTACACTTGTAAATGTGTGTGTACCACTACGCGGGCCAATGATTCACTCACCATCTCCGGATGAAACAAATGACGGTAAGGCGAGTTGGGCGCGAATTGTGCCCGGGCTAGATTCAGGCGGGTGATTCCGTGGCCATTCTGTACGTTGTACTATTAAATATTCTATGATAATACTTGTGCTTTATATTAACTCGATATATTTGCTGATTACGAGTACTTACATTAGCCGAAAAGATTCTGTGATGAGACAGAATGCCCCAAGATATTTATTATTATAATATTTTTCAATCACCGAGTGCTCAATTTTCAGGAAAAAAATAGTGTTAGTAACGCAAATCTCACTGCTGATCTTGCAGATAGTATCAATATAAAAACGAACCATTTGGTGTGCGAGTATGTGAAATCAAAGCGGATTAGTATATTTCCATCTAGACCAATTAGATTTAAATAAAATTTCCACACGAATGCCGGCAGATTTAGTATCGGAGCGTGAAAAATCGAGTTATTCTGTCGACGTGCATTCATTTGCATCTATATGTATCACATTTTATATCACAAGCTATACTTTAACGCTTAATTTGAGGGTTAATCGACAAGAAATATTTTCCGAATACTACTTTGGTTGATACCTAATATAATAATACTAGCCGTTTGCCAGAGACATCGTCCCGAGACTTTTCGTACCCGATGATACTATATGGCGGGCTATGCTCGGGGTTTCTCTGCGTGATAGAATCAGAAATGAGGATATCCGCCGTAGAACTAAGGTCACCGACATAGCCCGAAGAATTGCGAGCCTTAAGTGGCAGTGGGCGGGGCACATTGCTCGCAGGACTGATGGCCGATGGGGCCGGAAAGTTCTCGAGTGGCGCCCGCGAACCGGGAGACGAGCTGTCGGTAGGCCTCCAACAAGATGGAGCGACGACCTCGTGAAGGTCGTGGGAAACCGGTGGAAGCAAGTAGCACAGGACCGGTCTGAGTGGCGTGCCTTGGGGGAGGTCTATGTCCAGCAGTGGACGTCTTTCGGCTGAAATGATGATGATGATGATGATGATACTATACGAATAGGTAGTTATAGTTATAGAAGTATTGAAAAACTGTTCGACCCGTGAAAAACCCGTTTCCGTGGACATATTGAGGTAAAAAGTACCCTATGTTATCCCAGGGTCTCAAACTATCTCCATACCAAATTTCATCCAAATCGGTCCAGTCGTTGCAACGTGAAGGAAGGACAAACAAACATACACACTATCACATTTAGAATATTAAGTATGGATATGCAAGCACTCGTAACGCTTATAACCTACTAACACATATTGGTACTGCTTAAATTAAGGCCGTTCATAGACCCAGCTCAGCCGTCACTGTCACTCGTGGGACGAGTGAAAGAGAAAGCGCTACGCACAGAACGCCCGATTTAGTTAGTATTTAACGCATTTTAATTTCTATAAAAATACCGTCTAAAAACAGGGCATTTATAAAGCTGTCGATGTATGCATATAGTATGGATATTTTGTGTGTTATAATTAGTTTTACACTGTTTGATATAATAAACTGGAGTAAAGTTGGAGTAGCGGTCCGAGTTAGAGGTTACTTTGGAATTAAATTGTATCGAGCGAAGTTTCGTGAAACGTGTATCGAAAGCTGTCAATGTAAGGATGATATCGACGGTGGAAAGGAAGAACCTCTTAAGCGACATTTTGGTCAAAATTGAGTTATATATATATCGTTGAAATCAGCGTTTTTTTCCGCATCGAATGAGCCGGGTTTCGTGGCGATCTGATGACTTTTATGTCGCTTAAGGTAATTTCAAAATAGCCCCTCAGTTTCAAAATAACCCCTTTATGCGACACGAAATTTTGCTTAAATTTAAACTGTGTCACTTAAATGTATACTCATTCATAAACGGATCCGCTTAAGGAAATCTTAAAATCACTCATTTCTAGAGTACTGGCGTTCAAGCGTTTATTGCAGAAACATATTTTATCAGCCAAGTTACTTAAGTGTTTCTTCCGGTATTATCAATAACAACTGAGGTCGGTTAAATGAAAGTCAAAAAAATTCACCAATATTTTTATTCCTTTAAGCGACAGCTTTTCACCTTGCCGTAATTGTCGCTTAAAGTATTTGTTAAAACATACCGTACGTCGCTTAAGTGAAAGACATAAATAAGTTGTGTTGCTTAAACTATCGTTCCAATGTGTAGAATGTCGTTTGAGAGCATTTTTTTAAGCGTGAAGTTTCTGCGGATGGCGCTTATGTTAGCGTAGTGACACGGCGCTTGTCGCTTCAGTTGTCAGCAATAATGGCAGGCTGGCGGTTGTCATACTATTTGCCGAAAACGGTAACTGTAAAATCCTAGAAAACTTCAGTTTTAGAGAATTTTGAGTCTGAGAGTGTTAATTACCGTTATTTTATATCTTAGTGATGCTTACAGCATACAATTATCTATCTATATAATAAAGCTAAAGAGGGTTGAAAGTCTTTACATGGAAGATATTCAAAAAAAAGGTTTGCTGGGGATACTTAAATTAGAATCGATAACAGAACACATTCCAATAGTTTTTAGAATTTTAATTGTAGCATTTGTAGCGGTGGAAAGGTTAATTTTTAATTTTTAACAGTTGTTATTGTTATTATGTATGTATGTTTTATTATTATTATTATTAAGAATTATTAGTATTAATTTCGAGGCATTATATCACCTCAATCTTTGACGAAGCTTGATGTGGATTTTGATGATGTTTTGTTTTATTAATTATGTAATTTTGTGGCTGAATAAAATAAATAAGATTTAGAATTTTTGTCTGTTTGTCTGTTTATTTGGACGCGCATCACGTGAAAACTACTGGAGCTATTTTGATGAAATTTAGTATAAAAATAGTTGGAGTCCCGAGAAAGGACAAAGGCTATACTTATTATCCTGGAAAAACGCATAGTTCCCGCGGGAACGCGATAAACGAATCCCACGCGGGCGAAAGTAGCGGGCAGAAGCTAGTTAAAATATAACAAGAAGTCAGACTCAAACCTGGTCAAAGTCTTAACAAATTTTATAATTTTGGATATTATGCCAACTGTGGGCATTTCTGTCTTGTTGTTCCTTTATACTCCCAGCATCAGTATCAGATACATTTATGAATGACAGATGAAAATGTGAACGCGATCAAGACTTTCTTCAATTTCAAACTAAACAAATAATATTTGTAATATTTCCAATAACCGTTTTGATGTCAGAATAATTTAGAATTTCAATATGATCCATATTTGACATCATAAAAAATATTAAGGCTGACTTGCACCAACGCCGCTAAACTCGGGTTAATATCCTCCAACTCGAGTTAAGTTGATACAACTAAACCAAAGTTAAGAGGCCAACCCGAGGTTAGCGGCTTGGTGCAAGTGTTAATATTTACATAGGTACTTGGATCTCCCTATACTACTCTATGTTACACAGAAAACAACTTTTTTACACATTGAAATGCAGAAAAACTATTGAACGAATGATGTTACTGTACCTTCACCATTGTCGCTTAAACCATTTATTCCAGGAGTGAATTAGACAATAGAAGTCGTTCAATTGTTTTTGCTGCTATCTATCTACAAAATCGTAATGTCGCTTAATTGGTTCTTCCGGGAACAACTTCGTGTCAATTTCACTTAACCGACATTTATTTCAGAAGATTCTGTAGTTATAGGGCTAATTCTAATATCATTTGATAGCTTTTACAATTTGCAATAATGCCTACATACAACGCAAGTTTCTAAATAGCGTAGAAAAAAAGTTATGATTTTTTTTTCGAAAAAAAGTAACTTTAATCGCTCTCCTGTAAAATTCAAAAAATGGCGCTTAAGAGGTTCTTCCTTGCCACCGTCGATATAATCAAATATAACATATGTTTTTTTCATATTTTTAACTTTTAACATTTCTTAGAAAAGTATGATCTCAAATGGGCAATTTGACGATGCTGGGTCAGGGAAGGGCCTTAAAATACAGATACGGTAAAATAATAAATTTCTTCAATAAAACCTAGATTGACCTAACCTGGAGACTACACAGTCTCGCCCTATTGTTGCTCGCAATTCTTTATCCTTTTATCTTATTTACTACAGTATTTCTGCGAGCTAACGCTGGCTATTCTCGATTCAGGTAACTTTAACTTGTAACTTTAACTTGTAACTTTAAATCGCTTCACCGTGCGGATTGCATCTGAAAAGTTGCTAGGAACGGAATAAATGGGTCTAGGATAATAAAGGATCTGGTTCCGTACATTGTTTGCATGCGATGTGTTTCATTGAGTGTCTTTGAGGGTGAAATATTGGTGTGTTTGTACGGGAAAATGGTACGGGTATTTTAAAAGGTTAGGAACGAAAATTCTAGTAAAACGTAGGTAACGTTTTACTAGAATTTTCGTTCCTTAGTTTTCCAATACATTTTCATTTAATAATATCCTTAATAATAATATCCTTTGGACATTTCACACAAATTGACTTAGCCCCAAACTAAGCGACGCTTGTATTATGGGTGCTAGACAACGATATAGATACTTATATAGAGAAATATATACATATATAAATACTAAACATCCACGACTGGGGTACAAACATTCGTGGTCATCACACAAAGGTTGCCCCGAGCGGGACTCGAACCCGCGACCGTCGGAACAGAACGCAGGGTCACACACTACCAACTGGACCAATCCGGCCGTCAATTTCTTATCAAGTCCTTTAAATCTGCCTCATAGTCCAGTCAAAAGATCATATGCTTGCATAGTCCTCAATGGGGGCTATCGCGTGTGAATTTGCCACTAGAGGCGCTAGTGTCGCGTGAGGTCCAATAACATTAAGTTTTCACTGGTTTTGGCGGACTTCGTGATATAAATCATAATTTCTTTAATTTACCTGTTGAAAAGTGATCTCCTTCGTGAAATTATCGCAAATATGAATTATTTGGCGATGAATGTGAACGCTTGAAAAAAGCATTTTTTTTTTTCAAACAATCCGGAACTTCACTACATTGCGGCATAGCTACTCGATACGATGATAGTTATTTATAATTGATAAACTTAATGAGATGCAAGATCGAGAACTTTGTTTCGGTGCCGATCTTATAAAGCCGCCTTTGACAGCTATACCTCTGGACCTTAGTCAACAGTGGCGCCAACTGGTGAGCAAAGAAACGATGGTCCCCATTGATACCAATTTACGCATTAACTAGCCAGCGACTTCGCCCTTGTGGAATTTCATATAGGCTTAAGCAAAACGTTGTTACGATATTTAAACCAAAGAATCAGCTATCGAATCTAAGTATGTTTTTTTATGTTTTTATTTTTTAGAGTTAAAGAAGTAAAAATGAAAATTTTGTATGGCCCAGTATAAAATTAATGGTGTGAGTGATACCTGAATCGCACACTACCTATTTTTTTTACCAACCCAAAAAAAACCTAAAAAACATGCTTAGAATCGATAGCTGATTCTGTGGGTAAAATATCGGCACAACGTTTTGCTGGACCCCATCTGAGGATTTTTATTTAGTTATAGGAGAATGTTTACTACTACGGCCTCTCACCACGAGAGGGTTTGGGCTGGGCTATAGTCCCCACGCGGGCCCGGTGCGGATCGGGGACTTCACACACATCTTTGAATTAATTCGCAGATGCGTGCAGGTTTCCTCGCAATGTTTTCCTTCACCGAAAACCTCAGTGGTTAATTCAAATTGAATTTCGCACATAAGTAAACTTAGAGGTGCGAGCCGGAATCGAACACCCGACCCCCTGCATGAGAGGCGGTAGGTCGAACCACTAGGCGACCACGGCAGAAGGAGAATGTTTAAAAGCTCTCAATCCACTGACAATTCGTTGATTATTACTTTAAAAAAACATGAGGTAATTCTTCTTCGGTTTTCCCTGACTATTCAAACTAAAACTATTCAGGTCACAGATATTAGGCTTAGCTAAGCGTCGCCAATATTCCAAAACATTGCATGTAAGTAATAGAACCAGCCTAGATTAAGCCTGCCTTTGCTACCCTATGTCACGTCACGGCCCATTGCGTGACCATACTCCATGTAAGTCATCGCATAGCCCCACTATCGCGATGCCTGCGATTTTTCATTCAATTAACTAAGAATTTACGGCCCCACCACATACAACGTGTATGGGGCGGGAGTTATGGTCGGCCTGATTTAATATCAAAGTAAAAATGGTGTTCACGTTTAAAAATGATTAATTTTGTAGGAGTGTATTGGGTTTATGTTTATAATCATAATTAAAGTGGTGGCTGAAATCTGTGCGGGGAGCATTGATCTAAGTAAGGATTCACAATCAGCCGGAGAAAAATGGCCCCGTCAAAACGGGTGCCCGAGCATAGACATATACATAGACATTTATTTCTCAATATCAAATTACATCATATTTTACATGTCAAAATAAGAGAATTTCACATTGAGATCGTCAGAAAGAATACAAAATAAAAATAAAATGAAAATCAGGAATAAAATGTTCTGAATGAGCAGCTAGGGCACCCGTTTGGCCTTCGTTATAAAGCGGCGTTATTAGCATATTGGAACGTATTTTCTAATGTCAGTTTGCTCCATATATTTTGACATATTCTGTTAGGCACCGTTTGTCCATATGTTATTACTTATTATAGGTCAATGGGTTTATGTTTATAATCATAAATAAAGTGGTGGCGGAAAATTGTGTGGAGGTACGAAAAATAAATGGGTACTTAAACAAACATGCATTGAAGGAGAAGTAAATATAATTATTTATTTATTTATTTACAATAGTATTTAGGAAGAAAATTGTTCTAAAAAGTCGCGGTGGCCTAGGTGGTTTGAACTACCGCCTCTCATGCCGAGGGTCGGGGGTTCGATTCCGGCTCGCACCTCTAAGTTTACTTACGTGCGAAATTCAATTTGAATTTACCATGAGCTTTTCGGTGAATGAGGAAACCTGCACGCATCTGCGAAGTAATTCAAAGATGTGTGTGAAGTCCCCAATCCGCACTGGGCCCGCGTGGGGACTATAGCCCCAATCCTCTCATGATTAGGGGAGGCCTGTGCCCAGCAGTGGGACACAAATAGGCTGTATTAGTAATAGTAGGAATAGAAAGAACTGTACCTATTGAAGTGGGATGGTTCTATTATTAGTGATCCTTCCCACTGTCCGGAATGTTGCATACAGGAATGTCATTAGAGAAAACTTAGTGTAATGATAACAATGTTTCATTGATAGTATTTATTTATTCATATTGTGTATGTATTTCTCTACTTTTATTCTCTCATGTCCTTGTATAGTACAAACTTTAAGTACTTATTTTATAGGTTGTATGCCAGTTTTTGAGAAATGGTCCAAGACTTATCTTCATTGAATCCGTAGATATGACCAATAATAAATTAAGTTAGGTCAATATGTTAAACCCAAAGTCAAAGGCTTTGTGAAAATCCCAAATAGGTGCTATACAATATAGAGGAGACATCGTGATAAAAATAGAGACCAACGTTGGCCTTTGATAAAATTTCAGCCTCTTCACCGGGACACTTGACCTGCACAACCTTTCTGTGAGCCTCCTTAAATATTTACATCGTGATCTTCTTTAGTGTATACTCCTACACCTTGCAATTTTCATTTTGCCTTTTGAACTGAAACCAGCGATCTCTAAATTCAATTTTAATTCATTTGCAGTAGAGTTGACTTAACATTGCCACTGGCACAGGGCGGACACGGCCTATAAAAGCACGATTTCGAACACAATTCGAATGAAGTGTAAATGTGTGCGTGCGAGGACGTCTGTTCACTTGTAAATGTGTGTGTACCAACTACGCGAGCCAGTGATCCATGGTCGAAGAAAACAAGGTCTACCGATCCGGGTGACGTGTCACCCTTACGTCAAAGTCGAGTGGCCACTTTATTGCAATAAAACAAAAACGAAGGAAATATTTGCTGCCGTTATAATGCAAAATAAATTATTTGCGCATTACAATTGTCATTTACTTGTTTGAGCACAAAAAATGGGACAAGTTAAAAACAAATGAACTTAATAATTTAATATAACACTCACAGGATACATGGGGGTCGGGGATTATTTTAATAGACCACTTGCAACACACAGCAGTGCGAATGACGTAAGGGTGACACCCACACTACTACAGAATACCGGAATGTCATACCTGGCGAAGTATATTATTGTATCATGCAGTGATCCACTCTCCATCTCCGGATGAAACAAAGGGCGAGTTGGGCGCGAGTTGTGCGTCGGCTAGATTCAGACGGGTGATTCTGTGGCCATTCTGTATTACTTTACATTGTACTATTAAATATTCTGTGCCACTGGTTGAACGATGTTACACAGCTGTAGCCAAACGTGAGTTAGTTTCTTTGAAATCCTCACATAGTTCGGGTCCTTTATTTTAGGAGCATTCGCTGTACAATACTAGAACTCGTGCGATTCAAAGAAGAGTTGTTTACGATGGCGCCTCGGCCTCGTAAAATTGTAATCGAAATAAAAGATTTCATGTAGCATTCTTCTGACAATGTATTTCGTACCTTGTGTGTTGTTCATTAACGTTCATATTAATCGCATTTTTAAATGAGAAAAAGCCAAAACTTCAGTTGATTATTGTTTTATTTTTACAGTTTTTTAGCATCTCACTATTTTTATTATAATATTCTAACTGAATTCTTTAACTAACGATTACCTCGAACTGTTCCAAAATATCTTACACGCCCTTTTGACTTCAGCTTTCAAATATTTTTCAGTTATTTATTATCCAATTGCGCAGGCACTTTAAAAGATTATTCATAATCTTTGAAACTTAACCCTTCATTAAATCAAGAGTACGAATTAAGGTCAAGAAAAAATATTCATCTTCAAGAATTAAGAATTAGTTCAGTAGCGAGTCGATAGCGTACCTAATGATTTATGATTGCTAATGGCCGCTTGACGTGTCCGAACTCTCAGTCGGAGCTATTAGTGCTAGAAGGAAAATCTAGACTTTATTGTAACAAAAACTGTCCTCTAGACAAATTAATTTATCAATGAGATCTGAAAAAACTAGGCACCTGTTATAAGAAGAAGTACCTAAGCGACCGAGCTTGGAGAGGGTTTACTCCGAAAGTTTGTAACGTTGCAAATAGCTGTCAAATATTTCGCTGTTTTCATTAATTTCTGAATATGGGTTTACTCCGAAACTTGGCAACGTCACAAATAGCTGTCAAATATTTCGCTGTTTTCATTAATTTCTGAATATTACTAAATGAAAATATGAATTATCGCTCTATGGTTGAATAAAACATCAATTGTGGATTGCAACAATTATCATTGCAACACGAATTTTTTTTATGGAAGTAATATCTTTTGAAAACTTTCCATCGCATTTTCCATGCATTTTAATGCAATCTTACACAACAAATATGAAACGAGACGCGTCATTCAACCATAGAATGATAACTTCTTTTTTAATTGAGTAATATTGACAAATTATTAAAAACAGCGAAACATTTGACAGCTATACCTATGCGACGTTGCCAATTTTCGGAATAAACCCTTTTAAATCGTTTAAGCTATCTTCTTTTTGGTCGTCTTCTTCATTACCTGTAGGTCGCGTCGATGAAAGTCTCTCGTCACTTGGTCACCTTCCATTCTGTCCGCTTATCAGCTTCTTTGTATGTACTGGGTTACACCATCGGGGAGGGGAGCGGACCGACCACGAGGTCTTATTCCTTCCACCTTGCCAACAACTATATTAGCTCATCCAGGTTAGCAGGCTCCCTCCAAGCAATGTGATAAAAATAATAGAATTGAATGCGTTTATGTTTATGGTAAAAGTAGATTAGATAAGAATATTCAGAAAAGTAAGGAAGGGAATACAGTAGGTAAGTTTTAAATTAAAAAGACATCAAATATTTTCATACAACACGAAATAAATGTGCGGTCGATGGACGGTGGGCGGTATACAGACAGTGAAACAGATAAAAAGTAAACTTAATTGGTTTAACATTTTGAATAAAGGCCAGGTCAAGGTAATCTAAGGTAGGTGTACCATGGAAGGCCACTCTAACAAATAAACAGTTATCATTCGTTTATTTCCTGGATAAATGAAACTAACAAATATTTAAGTAATACTTTGTTTTATTACGTAACATATAAACCACTTTTTTGAATTGCAGATTTAATCAATATTGATTAAACTTCAGTTTCATTGAACTCTTCCAAATGGCCTTGCTAGAAACAGGGCTCCTTAGAAGGCCATTATAATAAATCAGTCATTTAACACTAAGAGTTAATAAATAGCGCTTAAATCTACAATAAAAAAAAGTAGTTTATATGTTACATAAAAAAACAAAGTATTACTTAAATATTTGTTTGTTTCATTTATCCAGTAAATAAACAAATAATAACTGTTTATTTGTTAGAGTGGCCTTCCATGGTACACCCACCTTATTTTAACGTCGTCGATTCCCGATATCAATAAAGCGAGGGACTGTACTGCCAAAATATTAGCGCGAGCGATTCGCCGCCGCGTCTGTGGTTTCCAGTTCGATGGGTGTTTGTGTTAATAGAAGGAATTTGTCATTGCCGCCCGCTCCTCTCTCGAATGCTCTCGATCCCCTTTGTCGCCGACCCCCGCGCCCCTGTACCGCGCGGGCGAGGGCTC
The DNA here is from genome assembly GCA_963971205.1 of Aethes cnicana. Taxonomy (NCBI): domain Eukaryota; kingdom Metazoa; phylum Arthropoda; class Insecta; order Lepidoptera; family Tortricidae; genus Aethes; species Aethes cnicana. The sequence goes on from OZ020274.1 coordinate 16,328,169, forward strand.
ATTTAAGCGGTCTACCTATAAACTAAATAGCTTATTTAGGAACAGAATAAACGTCAAAGAAGCGAGAGAAATATCAATGTCATGCGTAAAATTGTATGACGAAATTGTTTTCAGGGCTAGTCCATAAATCGATAGATTTCGAATCGACCGTAGTTGGGCGTGGTTTCGGATGTGGTTAGAAGTGGTAATTAAAGATAAATTACGAGAGTTATTAACTGAAAGGGGAACGAGGGATTCGATATCCGTTGGTTTAGAGCGCTTGAAACTTTCCTTTATAATTTATTTAGATGAAACGAATGGATAGTTTACAAAGTTAGTTCATAAAATATGAGTACGTATACTAAATTAGATGCCATACCTATTTGAAGTATTAGACTTCCAATCAAATCAAATTATATCAAAATTTATTTATAAGTAACTGTATAGTTACATGTCAAATATTTTCTTCCGATTGGCTAGGTAGTTATCTTCTTTTTGTAAGTATATCATAAAAATCTTGTTGGTTTATTTTAATAATCGCAGTGGACTTCTGTCAGCAAAATTTCCACTCATAATTTGATTGCTGTAGGTACCTACATTTTAGCATCTGATACTATTATGGTCTGTAAATATAACCTCAAAATTCAGCACTAAAACCACCTTCTTCTTCCTACAGGTAAGCGCGCGGTAACAAAGGCGTCACACGCAGGAGGTAATCGCCGATCTGCACGCGTGCGGCCGGCCTAAGCAAACGTTGACTTAGGGCCGGTGCGCTAAATATGAGCAGGTGTAATGTAGTTGATAATGTTTAGTTGTTCACCGGAAACTAAGGGAAACTACGTAAGTATATCTATTATGCAACAGTAGTTCACCAAAAAGGTTCATCTTATAACAACCACCGTTAATGACACACGGCAAAAACCGACGCGCTAGAAATGGGCCGCAAATCAGCACATATGCTCATAATTTGCTACTATTGTTCCCTGATTTCACCGATTTCACGAGTGTGAATCAAGTTGTTCCTACCCGACCAAAAATGCGACGACCCGGGGGTGGAAGTGGTCTATTCCAGGACATTTAATAGTCCTTTTAGCCACAGAAGGGACTAATTGGAAGCAAGAACAATTGAAAATTACGCTGTCAAAGTGTTTTGCTGACATGTAGAGTTTACTAATGTTTGGTTTTAATTTGATTAATTATCAAGTGTTAGAAAGTAGAAACTGTTTCACTTTAAGTTTGAGTAACACTTCATGTTTGTTGAAAAAGTAAGATTAGAGTTGGAAACTTTTAAATTATCTCAATATTTTTTATTCCAATGCAGATTTCAAGCAATTTTCAAATTATTCCGAAGTAATTCAGGCGAAATATGGAGCAATTTGTAATGGCACATAAATCGCACGATACGTCGTCCATTTAGAGCCAACGAAGCAGAATTTAAACTTTTGCTCTTATGACATGCTGCAGTGGGTTATTAAAGTTATGTGATTATGTGCATTTTGTTGAACAGAAATAACCTATTATAAAAATCTCAGTATTTTTGTCGATGCCCAGCACGGCGTAATGTAAAAAAATCTGGTTATTAGACGAACTTTTGCCCGCGATTTCGTATAGGTACTCGTAAACATGAACATGTAAAATCCCATTCTTCCCGTTTCAGTGGGACTTTCGGAATATCATCTCTCAGTGCTTCCCTATACTCCCTAAGGAACTCACATGCCAAAATTCAGCGAATTTCTACTCTTGGCTGTACGTTTTTATCAGTCCGTCAATCGGTCATCAGTCAGTAAAGGAAGAGTTTTATTTTATAAGTACTTACATATATTAATGTCGAGATTTTACAACAGATGTTTGCTAATGGTAGGACCTGGTGCTAGGTCCGCCCGGGGAGGTATCACCGTCTTTCCCCGCTAACCTGCCGCCAAATACCTAGCAGTGCTCGCACTGTTGTGTTCCGGTAGGGGGTTAAGGCAGCCGGTGAAACTCTAGCACAGAGACATTCCATTTTAGGCCTGAGGGTAGGCAACGCATTCGAGATCTTATGGTTTCTTTATGGGGGATCAAAGGATTTCGGTGTCCATGGGCCGTAGTGACCACTTCGGCCTATTAGCTGGGCTGTGTGCTCGTTTGCCTATACCATCGATATAAAAAAGATGTATAATTATTTGATTGCTACATACCTTCGACCTTCGCTCGTCACTATCTACTTCCATAGGTAAGAATTGAAAGCTTCCTAGATTCGAGCATCACCCAGCTTGAACAACCTGCACGATCAAAGAAAAATGGAGTTAATTTACAGTCACAATCAGGACTCGAACCGCAGCTCAAACGGTTATCAGGCCCAAGAGGGCATGCAACTATTAACTACACTATCGAGTCATTACCGAATTATCGAGGTTGTCGAATTACCCTATTGCTTATACTTATACTACTACTACTACTACAGCCTATTTGCGTCCCACTGCTGGGCACAGGTCTTCCCTCATCATGAGAGGGTTTGGGCTATAGTCCCCACGAGGGCCCAGTGCGGATTGGGGACTTCACAAACATCATTGCTTATATACCTACTGTATTTGTATCTATGTGTATAAATTACCTACATCAAAGTATTTCAGTTCATTAACCACCCGATAGATGTCGCTATACCGTTCTACATCGCGCTATCAAAGGTTACGACCGTGAATGCATATATATTAAAATAAGGTTGTCATTGGCAGAGCAAGTAAATGCATACTAGAGCACTACTCGGACTTTTATTTAACACTATATGTTTTTATTTTGTACAATAAAGTGTCACTTACTATAATAGGCGAAAATTTAATAATTATATCACATTAACAGACTAGCCTGGACATTCACTGGAGGTGCAGGTTCAAAACCTACTTAAGAGGATTTATCCCAAAACTTGGCAACGTCGCATATAGGTGTCAAATGTTTCGCTGTTTTTATTAATTTCTCAATATTACTGTATTAAAAAAAGGAGTTATCATTATATAGTTGAATGACGCGTCTCGTTTTACATTTGTTGGTTAGCCATTCAAATGATGAGATTACATTGAAATGCATGAAAATGCGATGGAAAGTTTTCAAAAGATAGTACTTCCATAATCCTAAAAACTTCGTGTTCCTATGATAATTGCTGCAATCCATATTTAATGTTTTATTCAACCATAGAGCGATAATTCATATTTTCATTCAGTAATATTCAGAAATTAACGAAAACAGCGAATTATTTGACAGCTATTTGCGACGTTGCCAACTTTCGGAGTAAACCCTCTTAAGAGCGTTAACATTTCTCGTTTTTCTTTTTTGCTCTAATTTCGTAAAGTATACGCATTGTTTCTTTATCAACACCGTTGTTTTCCATCACTGAAAACTAGTTATTTAATTTGTTGAAACATCACCCCACTTTTACCATTAAACTCGCCCATTTCATTAACTCTAAACCCCACCGTTTTCCGATGCATATAAATTGTGTAGACAAATTGTTAAAAACCTGCCCTCGGCATGTGAACCGCATTTCATGCGCGTTTCCGTTTAGAATAACGTTATCTAAGCTCATGCATGCAAGCAATCCCCACCGCCACCGCCAATCCCGCTATCCCGCGATCCCCCAATCCCCCGATCCCGGCGCACGCGACGCACGCTAGCGTGTCGACACCTTTCTATTTACATTGCATGGGTGTAAATTGGAAAATCGTTTATGCATTTATTTAGTAGCTTTCAGCGGAATTTTAATGTTTATTTCGTGCTGAAATAATAGTAAGCGGTTCTTGAATTTTAATGCGAATTTTTCATGAATTGTGTTCCGGTAGCGGCAGGTTAAGGCAGTCGGTGAAATTACTGGCACAGAGGCATTACATCTTAGGCCTCAGGGCCTAATAAGAAATCATAAGATTTCGGTGTAATGGGTCGCAGTGACCGCTTACCATACAAAATCCAATGACATTAAAAAATATATATTAAAGGCTTGATTTGAGATCTATATCCCTCTACTAGGGAAGTAAGCATAATGTAACTAATACTCACTTTGCCTCAGGGCGTTTACAAATCGTTCGACCTAAATCCGTAAAATAACGTATATCCGTAGTATTTGCTCACTAGATTTGAACTACATTTTTCGGTTTCGCATGGAATTTACAAAATATATATGTATACATCTGTGGTACGCTGTTTATAGGTAGAGTCACTGCTATCTAAGCCAATCCCTCTATGAATACTTACGAAAAGATATCCATTTAAAAAGCCATTTGTTCAGGTAGTGAAAATAAAAAGGTTACGCTCATCCCATTTTTTGCCAGAAACATTTTCTATCGTGAATATAATAGAAAATCTTTTGAGAGAAATATCAACATGCCGCTTTGAAGAGAGTTGACCCTTTCAAGATGGCGGCTTCCGTAAATCCGATATTGAATTTCAACAAGACGGGACTAAAAGTTTCGTTTGTCTTACATTTGTTTGTATTTCGTTTTATGGGATAGGCTCGCAAATGTTATAGAAATACATGTTTTCAAGACGTACGTACTTAATAGAAAGTTTTACTCGAATGTTCATCAAACAAGGTGAAAAAACATGCTTTGAGTTACAAACTAAAGACGCTGAGAGCTGTAAGCCTCGATAGTCTACTTATGCATATCTTTTTAAAACATTCCGAACCGCATGGCTCCGCCATTTTGAAAAATTTCAATAAATCGAACTGAAAGAGAAATAATTTGTTAAGAAATGTGACCTATAGAGGAGAACAGCCAAAATCTTGAATTCCGGGCATATACTCGCAGTATATCGGCAACTATACCCTAGCAGAATAACTACCATCTGTGCATCCTCCCATCCCATATCCCACTGACCGAGCACAGGTCTCCTTTCATCGGATTGGTGACTATTTTATGGCTTCGCAGATGCTTTTAGCTTACGGTGTTTTCCTCCCAATCCGCACTGGGTCCACGTTTGGACCATAGCCCAAACCCTCTCGGCGTGAGAGGAGGCTTGTGCCTAGCAGTGGGCCGTAAATAGGCTGTTGTTGTAGAGGTAATGTTTTTTTCATACAGGGCGGACACGGTCTATAAAAGCACCATTTCGAACACAATACAATACAATATACTTTATTGAACACCACACAATCAAGGAACAGTAGACATTATGTAATGAAGTATGTTCGAATGAAGTGTCAGTGTTTTCGTGCTAGGACGTCTGTGTGCGTGCGAGGGCGTCTGTACACTTGTAAATGTGTGTGTACCACTACGCGGGCCAGCGATTCACTCTCCATCTTCGAATAAAACAAATGACGGTAAGGGCCAGTTGGGCGACTTGAGCGCGAGTTGCGCGCCGGCTAGATTCAGGCGGGTGATTCCGTAGCCATTCCGTATATAGTACTATTAAATCTTCTGTGACATAAGTATTTAGAGTCTGTTTTGACCCTCTGCACGAGAGGTAGATCAAACCTGGCTACCGCTGCTTATGCGAAAGAATACTCACTCAAAATTCATGGATTGACTTTTAATCCAACACTAACGTATACAGCACTAAATCCCTGTGTTTCAAAAAGCTGAAAAAGCCACCGACACCGCGCGGAGACACTTTTCTATACAAATCCAAAACGCGGGCGCTCGCGGCGAACTCCGCACGTGAAACTTAATGCCCATCGAACTGCCAACTAAATCTGTTCAAAAGTAAACTGTAGTGCTTTCATATTAAAGTGGAAAGTTTGGTTTACCTTGTTGGATGGTAGTGGGGTTCGGTAAGCCATTTTGAACTCTAATTCGTTGATTTGTAGTTGGACATTGAGTGGTCTCTTTTATGTCCTGGAGTGTAATATGACGAGCTCTACAGTTTTAACTTGTATGCCAAACTGTTGGCTAGCATTTCGAGTGGCATACATTTTCAGGTTAGAATGTCTGAATTTGATTTGAGGTTATCATTTTGAGCTTAAATACATATAAGATGCTTTTCTTACAATATCTACATAGTGTAAGAAAAGTGCAGGAAATTTAACTCCTCAAGTTCCAGTGGTAAGTTTCATAAGTCGTAGTGATGACGGAGTACGCTAAATAGCAGCCAAATAGTAGCAGAAAATTTAGAAATATTTTAGAATGTGTTCCTCATTGATCTATTATAAGTAAGGATTCACAATCAGCCGGAGAAAAATGGCCCCGTCAAAAAAAGCCGTTTGGCCTCCATTATAAAGAGGCGTTATTAGCATATTGGAACGTATTTTCTAATGTCAGTTTGCTCCATATATTTTGCCATATTCTGTTAGTCACTGTTCGTCCATATGTTATTACATATTATAGATTATATATCAATGGTGTACTACGACTAAACTAGGTATATGCATAAGTGAAACCTACATAAGGTAAGTAAAGTTCCTTTCTCCCCCGGTGGTCTCAGCGCAAATCTGACAGCTCTAGACCACGGACGTTATTTTTAAAAATGGACTCGTTTATAAAATACGTCCTTTTCTTTGTACAAAATAAAAAAACAAGGTAATAAGCCTCCAGATAATGCGAGCTACTGTTCTCATAATTACCTTTGTGCCAAGAATAATTCCGCGCAATTTTTTATTTAGTTCCCGGTCGTCGCGCCGAAAATCGTAAATCACTCGCTCACTGGGCTAATACGAAACAGCGTATATCCATTTGTATTTCACGGGATATATGCCTTTTTCTAGTTTTATACGTTTTCGTTTTTCTTTATGTGGTGCTGAAACTGTTGCGAGGCACGAAGAAATGCAATCGCACTCACGCACCGCCGATTCGTATTTGTATTGCCTTTTGTAAACATCCATAGCTAAAAGCCAAAACATTTGACTGATGCGTGTCGTTTGGAAAGGCTTTTAATAAAATTACTTTACATAAAATGCATGGACAATGCTTGCGAAGGTTTAAAACGATACTTTAATACTTATCTTTATATCTTTAATACTAAAATATCTTGATGCGATGATACCTAATTGTTGCAATCCATTAATTTATGAATAGATTTTTATTTTATGCATCCATAAAATCTTCATATTTCCATCCAATGATATTGCGAAATTAATGAAAGCTGTAAAATATTTGACAACTAGGTATTTGCGACGTTGCCAACATTCACAAACAAACAAACAAAAACATTTTCACATTTATAACATTACTAGCCCGCGACTTCGTCCTGCGTAGACTTAGGGCCGGTTGATTCAAACCGTCCGTTACAGTTAATGTTAACGTTGAATATTTTACTATGGGACAAAATGACGTTACTGTATGGAATGACAGCTCGGCGGCCATATTCGTACCGCCTTAGATTTTTTTTGTATGAAAAATAGCTCACGTCCTTTTCTCAGACCTACTGAACATACACTCCAAATTTCATAAGAATCGGTCGAGCCGTTTTGGAGGAGTTTGGTTACAAACACTGTGACACGAGAATTTTATATATTAGACTGAAAAACTGGTTTGACCCGTAGAAAACTCGCTCCCGTAGAAATAACGGGCTAAACAGTAAGTACATCGTATGTTTATTCCCAGGGTCTCGACAAACCCTACACCAAATTTCATCCATATCGGTCCAGTCGTTATGACGTGAAAGAAGGACAAACAAACAAACCAACACACTTTAACATTTATTATATTAGTAAATGTATATATTATAGTATAGATTTCTTTGCTGACTGAAAAAGAAAACATGAAAAATTGTAAATCACGAGAAATTCGCTAATAACCTAATTATCAGTGCCAGAGACAATTTTATTCAAACAGTTTTAAATAGTAAAGACCATTTCTATATCACCTTCAGAAAACTCATTATTAATACTTGAATAAACTGGCAAACGACTTGTAAAAGCACAGCCAAGTTAAATTGAAATTATTTAATTTTGACGATGTTTTGTTGCTTAGAAATTGTTCAGTCGATTTCGCTAATATAATTCACACTCCTTGCACCCTACTCCGTTCTATGAAGATCCAAAAGTGTACACATATTCATTGTCTCAAACTTTCGCGATACACACTCATATTAAACACACTATCACCGGGACTTAATCGCGTAAAAACTATTCATATTTTACCTCGACGTTTCGGCCGCGACGCAACGGCCGTGGTCACGAGAAGACTGAAGTGACGGTATCAGCATATTTTTCTTGTCGCGCGGGTGGTTCGAACTACCCGTACTTGATTTTTATTAATGTCACTCGGAATGTCAACAGGCCGGCACACAATACTAACAATGTCCGTAGATTATCCGAAGGGGTATCTCGTCGCTTACACATGCTGATCACTGGATTCCACGACGTCGATAACTTGAAACCATCCTCCCTATTGAAGTTAGGATGTTTTTTGATTTCCACCGCTTCGCGTACCATTCTTGAGTAGAAATGACGTTCAGTGGAAAGAATTTTGGGTTTATGTAATTCGAACCACCCGCGCGACAAGAAAAATATGCTGATACCGTCACTTCAGTCTTCTCGTGACCACGGCCGTTACATCGCGGCCGAAACGTCGAGGTAAAATATAAATAGTTTTTACGCGATTAAGTCCCGGTGATAGTGTGTTTAATATGTCTACACATATTATTATTATTATTTTCTCGATAACCACATTTAAATAATGGAAGTTTTTGGTTCTTTACATTACCTATTTCTCCACTACTTATATATTTATTTAAACTCTTTATTGCACAAACAGAAAAAAACAGTGTACAAAAGGCTGACTTATATGGATAGACCAGCCCAGCCCTTGGTGCTCGGGATATGAGACGCATTTGTACTTAATCTTATGATTGCTTATGTTCTTGGCCCACAGTGACCGCTTACCATCAGGCGGCCCAAGCACTCGTTTGGAAACGTATACAATAGGGATGACGACAGGGTGAAGAAATCGAAATCCTAATTAGTCCGTCAGTCAGGTAATTTAAAAATATTAGACACGTATTTTTTGTTTTATCAAATTAACAAAGAATGACTAAGTTAAAAATCATTAAAGTTGGAGAGTGGAGGCTACTACGTCACCGTTAGGTATAAATCGTTCCTAACCGTGACGTCACGCGACATTTCAACTCAATATATCTCCGTATAAGTTTGATTACGTGAAAAAAGAAAAAATACGTGTCCAATACTAACTAAGGAAAAAAAATTGTCGTCATCCCTATTAAAGCAGTCCGCATACACGATCCGTACATTAATATCTTCACCCTACAAAAAAACTGTCGCAGAGTTCAACGCACGCTTAATGCGGGCTTGGCCGACTAATCAGTTGCAACCCCGCAATTAGCCGTAATTAACATAGATTAATATGATAAGTACTTTAACTGTTGAGATAGATTTAGCACCTTGTCGTATTAACCCGCTGGTAGTCTATTCTATATAAATTAATGGCTTCTGTCTTGGACACTTCGCCAATATCAAAGTAAGGGCCAAAGGCCTGCAAGTTGTTCGGTAATAAAGGTAGATGTACGGTGTAAATGATTAATAAAATAAAATTTGAGACTCAACAAACGTCAACGTCCATCTTGGGTGACGCCATTGAGAAACCCCCCCGCTGGTAGTCGCTTTGATGGGACATGCCGTTAGATACGAGTTAGTATGGCATATAACAAACATTTTCGTTGTGAAACGTTTTAGCCGTTTCACCGTTGACTACCTAGTAATCGACCAGCTACCAACTGAACAAAAAAACAGTACTCTAGTACCCATATAGGTACCTCACCCATTATCGAAAATGATTCCTCCCCTATGTATTCAAAGAATATGGGACAGAAAATCCTTAAAGGTACCCCTACTTTGAATTTACCAAACCGAAGAATTGCGAGCCTTAAGTGGCAGTGGGCGGGGCACATTGCTCGCAGGACTGATGGCCGATGGGGCCGGAAAGTTCTCGAGTGGCGTCCGCGAACCAGGAGACGACCTGTCGGTAGTCCTCCAACAAGATGGAGCGACGACCTCGTGAAGGTCGCGGGAAACCGGTGGAAGCATACTTACTTGCACAGCACCGCACACTGCACAGGACCGGTCTGGGTGGCGAGCCTTGGGGGGGGGGGGGGGGGCTAATAATGATGATACCTATTTTAAAGTTTTCTGAAAATCTTAAATCATTTTAAGTTTACAAGTTGACAGTATTGTAATCGAGGTACTGAAATTTCATCTGTCATTCTTGGAGAAATTCACGAGACTCAGCTTCCAGTCATTTAACAATATTAAAGTAATTTTATTTACAACTGTTATTTCATTAAGTTTTATAATTAATGTAAATACCTTTTGTAGACCGGGTCATTTGGAGCAATTAAGATATTTCTACGAGTAGACCAAGTTTTGATTGAAACTAGAATTTAATTAATATTTTAACTATTCACAACTTTTAAATTTAAAGCAATTGGAGCGAAGGTAAAGGTAGAGATTATCGGATTATGAACAACCAACTACGAAATCGGGCGAAACCTTTTTCGGCTTAAATATTTTACATTACGAATCATTATTTATTCACTTTATTTTACCTAATGTATGTTTTGTTTTACTAAAATATATTATACAACATTATGCTGTAATTAGTAGTTTATTCAGAAAAGAACACGTTAAAAAATTAAAAATAAACTACAAATAGCGTTTAAATTTACTGAAAAAAAATTAAAGCTAAACAATAACTTAAAAACTTAAATTAGGGCCTTTCGGAAGGGTTCCCATCACGCAGGCAGCATTCCCTCGCTGTATGGCAATAGCCAGTGTTTGCGTGGAAAAGCTGCCGGCGCGAGGGTCTCCCGTTGCCTCCCTCAAGAGCTTCCCAGCTCCCTGTGGAGCCCCAGCGCCCCTAAATAGGTATATAGTTGAAGTTATACTCAAGATTTTCAGGAAAAGATGGGCAAAACTGGTGAGTAAAGATCGGTATACCTGATAAATCTACCTAACATTAACGACGATGCATTGTTTGACATATCTGGCGACACCACACACAAATACACTTAATTCATTCCAAAAATTGGCAACGTCACTAAATATGAGTAGTTAGTGTCAAATTATACGCTATTTTCATTAATTCCTCAATAACTATTACTAAATGAAAACAGGAATTATCACTCTGTATTTGAATAATAATGGCTTGCAACAATTACTTACTTATCATCGTAACGCGTAATTTTTTTTGTACTGTAGGAGTAAATCTCGAAAAGATTTCATCGCATTTTCTATGCATTCTTTAATGTAATTTTAAAGCCTTCACAACAAAGAAACGGCACGCGTCATTCAATAACAGAGCGACTAGTATTTTTGATTTTCATTCAGTACCTATATAATATTGAGAATTTAATGAAAACAGCGAAATACTTGACAGGCGTCGCACCTAGCGATGTTGCCAACTTTCGGAATAAACCCCCTTCAGCAAGTCAAAGGCAGCCTGCACCCACAGGCGAACACAACCACAAGAGACGAGATAGGAAATGAACCGGCGCGGAGTGAGGTGCAAATACCTCGCGATTTCTCAGATTCCGGACAAAGGCGTGTTTGTCTTGTACAGTCAGCCAGTACAGTCAAGGGACAGTATGTATACACTATTGCGCTCTGTTCCGTCGCCTTAAGGTCCAAAATTGCCGCCCTTTGCGCAGCACAAATTCGGAGAAATTGTTAATTAAGGTGGATTGAGGTGGTGTGTTTGTTTACACATGCTGCTTTCCTTACCCACTTGAACTCTATGCAATCTGATACTATTAATTTAATGAAAGTGGTGAGCTTTTCTGTTAAAGTAATAATCGTGAGGAAACGGGCCACGCATTCGCAGCAGTAATTCAAAGATTTCTGCCGACAAATATGTTCGTGCCGACCAAAGCAGTTCGCATTTAAATATTATAAAGGATATTTACACATAACCAAAGAGTGCTACAGACAAAGGGTACCGTAGATTAGATCTAATCCAGGTAGACCTAAAATTTATAACAGCATTTTCTAAATTCGGACTCTCCGTTAGAAATTTCGTATAATTAAAGAAGTTTTTAACGAGAACATTCGTAAAATATTATGTTTAGAAATCACTGATCTATTATAGGACTAGATTTACAATCAGCCGGGAAAAAATGGCCCCTTAAACGGGTGCCCGGGCACCCGTTTGGCGCTCAGTCGCGTTTCGGCCGTAATAGACAACGACAACTGTCAAATGGTCAAACATGACGAAATGTGCGGTGAAAAAATGTGTTTATAGCACGAAAACAAGAAGAAGAAAAGATGGAATATATTTCTTTAAGTTCTATTAATATTTTAACAAAATTAATGTGAACTCGTCAGTATTTCGTGGTATTTAATCATTCATTTTCTTAGTACAAATTAACGGTTGTCACGGAACAAAAATCGGTGGAGTCGACAATTTTTTTTAAATATATCACGTCGGTGGCAAATATGTTTACGATCTACCTCTTGTGGTAAGCGGTCACCGTAGCATGTGGACGCCTGTTACACTAGGAATGTCATATGCGGGATGTTTGTCTTGTAAATAAAATGATTTATATAAAGCTCGTAATAATTATAATGTTTCAATTTAAGATTTCCACGAAATCCTCACCGACGTGCACAATGGGCCACTATAATAGCTCAAGGCAAACAAGATGTACTTTTTAAGCCAAACGACTCTCTCGTGTGTTCGACCCATTTTCTGGTTTCCGACATATATTATTTAAACAATACCTTAGCTAGCACACAAACGGAGGCATTTTGGAAAAGGCACCTAAAACGAGCCGTCGCGGCGGACAGCTGGCGCAGACTCTAACTCGTGTTACAAACGGTGAAGTGGCGTTGTCTCCTCTAAGTACATATAACTCGATGGCTAGTAATTAATTGCTTATCGCCATTTTCATACTATTTTAGTATACATTGTATACTAATATATTTATTTATTGTTATACATCGTCGTAGCCTATTAATAAAATCATGGCAAAAACAAAAAAAAATTTAAATGATAACAAACATAACACAGCACACAGTTAAAGCACAGGCCGAGTCGGTAGGAACCGGTTTCGCCCTGTACTTACATGACGGGCCGCCTGTGCGCACTCATGCGCGACATGCTTGTGTACGTATCGCAGCGAGGTTGTATGAGGCTTTCACTCTGGTTGGTTCTCTACTCATGTGCTAGAGCATAAAAAGTAATTTTATTTCGCATATGCTCAACATAACGAACTTTTAGAGCATAATAAGAAATAAAAATATTGTTCTATTTCCTATTTTCGTATTTTTATTCAAAGACCTTAAAATTATTTTTTATATATACACAAAGCGGCTCCATTCACTCCTTAGTCACTCGCTGTTCATTTTGACATTTATATTATGAAAATTATTGATCAAACACCTCCAAAACTTGGCGTTTAATGTTTTGAAATATGCGTTTACAAATTTGACACTTAAGTCTTATAGTGTTAGGTTTACTTTTGTATAAAATATTTATCTTGACACATATTATAAAGAGGCGTTATTAGCATATTGGAACGTATTTTCTAATGTCAGCTTGCCCCATATTTTTCGACATATTCTGTTAGGAACTGTTCGTCCATATGTTATAATAAGTCTATGTTAGAAATGCTGAGCAATTATTTATCAACCAATATCGTCCGTTACTGACAAACTGACTGACTGATGACAACTCACAGCTAAAAATACCGACTGAAAGGTACGTAAGTTCCTTGGGGAGTGTAGTAGGGGAGCACAAAGAGAGGATTTCCCGAAACTCCTACGGCAACGGGAAACACTGGGACCTACGCGAGTTTTTTCTTTCTTTTTTGATTCTTTATTTAAAGAGCTTTGTCGTTAAATCGACTATGTCGCTCCGTTAAGACAACATTACAATACAACATCACAATTACATAACATCATTAATAGTCAAACATTAGGCCTCGTCCGAATCCCAAGTCAACAACTTCCAGGTAGGTACTTTTAAATCACGTTGCCAAAAACAGGTCTGACGATTTAGATTAGGTCTTAGGAGTTTTTGGGTGTGAAAAATTCAATATAGCGAGGTCTCATATCTAGGAAAAATCGTTTTTAGCTATTTTCACCCGAGCAAACCTCGGTCGCCCAGGAAGCTTTTATAAATCAGCCATAAGAGCTCTTCACTTACAGGTTTTCCACTGTCTATAAATGATAACTACCTTATAAAACAGTTTATATAACGGAGTAAATTAAATTCCGGTCCCACGCGGAACAAATTGTGCAATTGAATTGAACAAGAGCAAAATAAATTGGACAATCCCATTTGGTGGGTGAGTGTAAAATTTTGCGCCGTCCGTCCCGTTGTCTTTTGCGCCTTTGTTTCGTTCGGTCAATATTGAAATCATTCATTCGCAATTAAAATCATTCGGTCATCGGTGCGAACTGGAGTTTGGACTCTAAAGTTTCTAGCTTTGCTTAATACCTTTACCTTAGGGTCGAAATAACTAGACGAGGGCGGAGGTAGGTACGTACAAGAATTTGTTTAGAATTCCTGGTTTTCTAATTGTCAAAGTCATTTGGATGTACGGGGCTAGATTTGCTAAGGAAAATCAATCTCAAATCCCAGCTCTTAGAGGTTTTTCTGTAATGAGTTGACCTAAGTGATAAATTGAAAATATCGTGTCGATGAGTCCCGTTGTGGTCAATTTACTCAATAAAAAGGTTTGAACCTTTCGGCTTTTTTGTATAAAAGTAAATAATCAATAGAGATGACCACAGGGTGAAGAAATCGAAATTCTAATTAGTCCGTCATTCAGGTAATAAAAAAATATTAGACACGATTTTTTTGTTTTATCAAATTAACAAAGAATGACTAAGTTAAAACGCATTAAAGTTAAAGAGTGGGGGCTAACTACGTCACCGTTAGGTATAAATCGTACCTAACCGTGACGTCACGCGACATTTCAACTCAATATATCTCCGTATACGTTTGATTACGTGAAAAAAGAAAAAATACGTGTCCAATACTTTTCAATAATCTTCCTGATAGACTAAGGAAAAAAAGTTGTCGTCATCCCTATTATCATATTATACAATGAACTACTCGTAATTTTTTAAACTTAGGTAGGTTTATCATGTATAATATACACATAATTTGTATAATGATGTTGTTATTGTCATGAAAAATTATACCATATGTACTTAGATTGCCGTCAAGATATGACGCCGCTGCAAATTATTAACCACCGCGAATATTTTGCTGCGCTGCGAGAGACGTTTGCAAAGACTTCATTGCAAGTTAGAAGGACGTCGTTTAAGTTAAAACTTTGAAGTAAAGAAAAATGGAGCTCTGAAAGGGGTCGCGGCAAAAAATACAAGTTCTCTTACATTAGCATGAGAAAAGTTTCACTACCTACGTCCGCACGCTAACGTGCTACCTAGTTATGGTTGATAAATACAAACGGACAACATATAAGTAATTATATTTTTAACATACTTTGTAATATGCAAATACATTTAGGTACTTAAAATCCACGAATTGTTCAGTTAGTTTTGTCATATTTATATCGATGTTTGCTTTCATGTTTAATAGTTAATGTAATTGTATGACAACTTGTATAAGTACCTTATTAAGATGGGACTGTATTTATATTACCTGTGTTAGCAATTTGTGTGCAGTAATTTAGTAACCTTTATGTAGGTATCTGTTTCAATAAGTACTTACCTAGTTCTGAAAAAGCCTTGCGTGAATCTTTATGCCTTTTAATATAATATTGCTCATCGCCCCGACGACGATCAATATTTACTTGTGCTTTAATAAGTAGCGAAGATGAACGACATTTTAGTTTCGAGTTTACGCTTGGAATTCAACATAACGCGTGTTTGAGTACATTATTATTATTATTTATTTATTTATTACTAATACATGAGATACAATTATAAAAGCAAAATATTGCTCCACAAAACTGCTTTCGCAGTTTGACTGCAATTATTAATTATTAATTTTAAATTAAATTAGTATAACGGTTTAGTACATCATCAGTAAAAGAAGGTATGCTCACTTTTCTTTGATATATCTGAGTCGGTAATTTACCTTGATTGCCCCACTTTGTAATTTAACGGGACGAATTAAACCCCCGTTTAAATTGTCAACGAATGATTTATTATTCTCATTAATCTTTCCAACGTCTATTAGCAGTAATTTGACACGTGACGAGTCGTCAAATATTTACTTACCTACCTGTTGAACTCAGAAAACTGTTAGTTTAAGCATGATTATTAGGGTTCCGAACCTCAAGAGGTAAAAACGGAACCCTTATAGGATCACTCGTGTGTCTGTCCGTCCGTCTGTCACAGTCTATTTTCTCCGAAATTACTGGACCGATTTAGTTGAAATTTGATTCGTACAGGTAAGTTTGTGACCCGAAGACGTACGTGTAACGAAAATAAATGAATTTTAAACATAGACCCTATTTTTCGAGGCTAAATTTGAAAAAATATGAATGAAGTTTTTCAAACTATATCGTGTGACATATCAAATGAAAGTACGTCTCATGAGGATCTCAAATATATTTTTTTATTTCTTTTTTGGTCAAAACTTTTCGAGTTATTTAAGAAAATAGGCGAAAAATGACCATTACGCGAAGATCTTAACGCTTAAAAATACCTAAATTCGAAAGAGAATGTGTCAGCTCACCTAATCCACAATATTTATATGACAGTACGTGTCCACGTAGTATCTTCTAGAATTAATAACTTTGTGTCTTCTTATTGATAATTGAAGCCGTGGTGGCCTAGTGGTTCCACCTTCATGCAGAGGGTCGGGGGTTCGATTCCGGCTCGCACCTCTAAGTTTACTTATGTGCGAAATTCAATTTGAATTAACCACTGAGCTTTTCGGTAAAGGAAAACATCGTGAGGAAACCTGCACGCATCTGCGAAGCAATTCAAAGATGCGTGTGAAGTCCCCAATCCGCACTGGGCCCGCGAGGGGATTATAGCCCAAACCCTCTCGTGATGAGAGGAGGCCTGTGCCCAGCAGTGGGACGCAAATAGGCTGTAGTAGTAGTAGTAGTAGTAATTGATAATTATAAATCGTAATCGTTATAGAGGGAAAATCATTCTTAATTGTAGGTTTTATCTAAATATTAATTCAAAAATAAGTCTGTTCTTTTAAATTTTTACGGTTTAGTTACTTTGAGAAATTATAAATGCAAAGTAAATTAAAAAAATCACAAGGTCTACGAGACGCCTATTTCTTTTTGATACTTTTGTATCCATGTAAATGTCCGTTTTGTAATTAGATCTTATTATGAAGTTCACTCGACGTTCCAGTCCAGGCTTAAAATGCAGCAAATCCGGGATAACTTCGCGAAAACATGAATAGACTGTTTTTACAATAATTACATTCCTGGGCGTAAGTTTTAGTCCGGAAGCTCAAAGGCTCAAAGCACAGCTTACGGAAACTTCCGGGTCCTTCCCTTTCAAGGGGGTTGTTTTTGGACTGACGCATAATCACGCTATAGAAAATATATACTTTGAAATAAGGTTCAAAAGTTCATCCTTTTGTACTCGATGGTTCTTTGGCGAGTCATTTGCACGAAACCCGAGTAATAGGGATCCAGCGTCTCATTGGTGTATTTTTGGAATTTCTTCTACAAGGTTTTTCCGAGCTTCAAATGTTATGATATTTACTCATGCACTGTTTCCTCTCCACTATTCAAAGGTTAGCTGGAAGAAATTCCGTATAAGCTCGCATTTGTACATTTCATGTCATTGTGTCTCTTCTCTGTATTGAAAAGTGTATTTGTGTGTTTTTATTTTGTACAATAAAGTGTTACTTATGTAACAAAAAATTAAAGCTTTTTGATTACCTACATAGGTAATATACTAATTGATAAAATATAAAATAGCACAGGACCGGTCTGAGTGGCGAGCCTTTGGGGAAGGCTATGTCCAGCAGTGGACGTCTTTCGGCTGAAATAACGATTATGATGATGAAGTAAAATATCTAATTCCACGTCATCATCGTCATCATAATTTCAGCCAAAATACGTCCACTGCTGGACAAAGGCTCCAAGGCTCGCTACTCAGATGGTCTTGTGTCACATTTCGATTAATTGACAGATATTATGTCGTAAACAAATATTTAACAGTTTTCTTTTGTATACCTAAAGTGCCATTGGGCATTATGTTCGCCATTTGTACATATTTGTTTTCTTGTGCAAAAAAGTTTAAATACATAAATAATGTGAGTACCTACATAAAAACTAGTTTCATCAGATTTCAGCCCTGCCCGCGACTTCGCTCGCGAAGAATTCGTTTATCGCTTTCCCGCGGGAACTATTCGTTTTTCGGGTAAAAAAAGTAACCTGTGTCCTTCCCCGGGACTCCAACTGTCTCCATCCTTAATTTCATCGTTAAAGTTGTAACAAACAGACAGAGTAACTTTCACATTTATAATATCAGAAAAGAAGCCGTGGTGGCCTAGCGGTTCGACCTACCGCCTCTCATGCCGAGGGTCGGGGGTTCCATTCCCGCTCGCACCTCTAAGTTTACTTACATGCGAAATTCAATTTGAATTAACCATGAGCTTTTCGGTGAAGGAAAACATCGTGAGGAAACCTGCACGCATCTGCGAAGTAATTCAAAGATGTGTGTGAAATTCCCAATCCGCACTGAGCTCGCGTGGGGACTATAGCCCAAACCCTCTCATTATGAGGGGAGGCCTGTGCCCAGCAGTGGGACGCAAATAGTCTGTAGTAGTAGTAGTAGTTATAATATCAGTATAGACGAGACTTTCTCGCACATCAAGTCTGCCTCCAACAATGTATCAAGACGAGTCGTTTCGAGGTACATGTACGAAAGTTTTTGCCCATTACATTGTTCACAATTACTCGAGCGGCAAAAACGGGGGCGTGGCGTCTTGATTTACGGCCGTCACTGCTCTAGGCCTCAGACCAGTTTTTTTCTACATCATCAATCGGAGTAAGTTGATAAAGTTTATAGATTTATAATTATATCAATAGTTATTCGTTATACAAAGACATAAAGACGTGACTTACCTACCGTGAGCGCAAGTTTCAAAAGTGAATGTCGTAGCGAAGATTACAATCAATATACATTCACAATACGCGAAATTACTTCACTTCGTAGTGAAAATACTGGTCGTATAGAGCTGAAATTCGACATGCAGGTTCCTTGGGGAGCGTAGGGGAGCACTAAGAAAGGATTTCCCGAAATTCTCACGGGAACGGGGAAAAAAGGAATTTTTACATTTAAATTTTTAGGCGCGTACGAAGTCACGGGAAACATCGTAAGGGTCTGAAATTTGGCATGCTGGTTCCTTGGGAATCGTAAGGAAGCACTAAGAAAGGACTTCCCGAAATTCCCACGAGAGCGGGAAAAAATGGGATTTTTACATTTTAATGTTTAGGTCGCGGGGATCACCGTAGAGAGCTGAAGTTTGGCATGCAGGTTCCTTGGGGAGCGTAGGGGAGCACTAAGAAAGGATTTCCCGATTTTCCCACGGGAACGGGAAAAAATGAGATTATGACGTAATCTAAATATATAAAAGAAGAAACTGACTGGCTGACTGAATGACTGACTGACTGATCGATCAACGCACAGCCGAAACTACTGATCGTAGAGAGCTGAAATTTGGCATGCAGGTTCCTTAAAGAACGTAGGGGAGCACTAAAAGAGGATTTCCTGAAATTCCCACGGGAACGGAAAAAAACGGGATTTTTCATTTTAATATTTCTGCGCATACGAAGTTGCGGGTTAAAGCTAGTTTAATATAAGCAAGCATTTGATCACGATCTCACCTGACGGTAAGTGACGATTTAGTCGAAGGTAGGTGATACATGCTTACTTAGATAGTACCTGTTTACTCTCGACTTGAAAAGATCCAAGTTATAACTATCGGGGAAGGAACCGGCCGGTAGAGAATTCCACTTCTTAGCTGTTCGCATGATGAAGAATGAAGCGAAGTCCTTCGTACGCGCTGAAGGAATATCTAAAATATAAGGATGAAATCCAGGACCACGCCTAGTCCCGCAGTGACGAAATGGGGATGCGATAGTGGAATCAAATCATACAACCTCCGCACACTCTCCAAAGTGTATCCTATAAAATACCGATAAGAAGGTTACTTTAAGTAGTCAATGAATTTCCTCGAGCAAAATCAAATATATATATTTTACCTATGTAGGTATCATCATCATATCAGCCTACATCCACCCACTGCTGAGTAAAGGCCTCTTCATTTTAACCCACTCTACCCTGTCCTATGGACGAGTAGGTATCGCACGACCCAACCTATTAGTGCTTAATCCATGCTCGTTTTAAGTTGTGTCTTGCATACCACTTTTCATTTGCCCCGAGCCTCCTCGATTCGATCCATCAAGGAACCTCCGGGCACAGCTCCCTACGAGTAAGTATGTTTGTCTTATTATTCATGAAAAGTAACGTAACTTTACACCGCAGACGGAAACTCTGCACATGATACGCACATTGAATATAAATAAAGGCCTACGTCGTGTTCCAATAACGCAAAACCCTATAGATTTATCCTACTCTGTTATTTCTCCCGAAGTTCTTGCTTTGTTTTCATTTTCTAAAAATATTGTGAGCATTTCGTGAACACAGCCAATTTGGTGTTACGCGCTCCGTCTACCGTGAAATGCGTACTAATGTTTTATAGGTATTCCAGACATTTCTGTAGAATTTGAATTATGTTAAGAATTCATTAAAATATTTAGAATGTCGCATCCCCAGTACAACACTGTATTAAGTCAAAATAAATATAAATACGCCGGTATTCGTGGAATGCTCGCCAAATTTTTGTCTATTCAACTATATATATTCAAGTAAATTTTGAGATTTTTCGACATAATACAGTGTTGTACTGGGGGTGTGATGTATTCAATGACGTTTACGTTTTTAAGCAAAGCAGTTTCGAAAATATTGCCTTTTGCTATCTATGGTAGCACACTTATAAGTAGGTAGAGATCTTCTACTATCTAAAGTCCCGCGCCTTCAGCTTTCAAAACGCTTCATTTTTTTCATTATTGTTAAAAAGCACCACCAACACTCTCAACGCATAGTTGATGGCTGTCTCAGCACGCACACATGTGTTGAGAGTGTTGGTGGTGCTTTTTAAATCCATTGAAGCGTTTTGAAATGTGAAGGCGCGGGACTTTAGATAGTAGAAGATCTCTACTGGATTCATCTGTATCTATAAAAATACATACGGAAGGCTATCGCGATCGTGATCAATGATCAAATATTCATTTTTCTACTTTAAAATACCGAGCTCATGCTTAATATTTGAACTGGAGCACGTTGCCTATAAATCTGTACGTAAACTCAATTTGATAACTATTTCACTGATGGAAATCAGATTCGCTTCATGGTTTAAGAGGCAAGTGTACCCTGAATTGTAGATTTCGGCTGCATTACATAAGGTAACCCGTTTTTGAAAAAAAAAACCCTGCTGCATAAAAGCTTTTGGTGTACCAAGTGTCACTCTCACAATTAACGTGAAACTTACGACAGCTCACAAGCTAACATCCATCAAGCCGTTTAGGCTGCAGATCGTGACAAGGTAATATTATACATAGGTAGAATACCTACATAAATATGTACATAGACTCGAAAAACATAACCCTCCTTCTGGCGGCCTGATGGGTTAAAACCATCACCACCTCCCAGCCACCACTTCATCCTGTCTATTTTACCACTGTTGAACACCTGCCTACTCTCGTCACACACATTGTCGAATTTACTCAGTAGATACGTTTACGTTTAGGTTTCTTCACGATATTTCCCTTTACCGAAAACCTCATGTCTAAATTTAAATGCAATCCAATTACAAAAAAATAAAAAAACAAGTCTTAACCTTTCCTAGAACGCATACAGATGGAACTTTGAGCCGCATGCAGGCCGTTTCTTCAGTTTATGAGAACTACCCGCTGCCTTCTTCAGCCCGTAAAGACGAACTGCCAGCGTAATTACCGCGCACACGCGCGAACATAAAAAATGACGTAATAATACGTCAGCCACATAAATTCCCGGTAGGTATAAAGGGGATAAAAGCGGGAAATTCCCGCGGTCGTCCCTCGTAAAGCCTGTACGTAGCTTTCATGGCCTTTTGCGCTTATATTATGCTTTGCGCCATTATTTTTTTACACAGAACCAAATGTGAGGGACTTCGAGCAAATATTTTTGTCCGAGTTTATGAGATGCGCGGAGGAACGATGTTACGGCTTTTTTGTTCACTCCGACTTATTGACCGGGTTTTTGTGAAGATACGTCTAACTGTTTAAATCGTCAAGTACCTAAGTATTTAACTAAATATTTTTACCTACTGTATATCATTAAAAAAAACATACAATTCGCTCCTGCATTAAATATTGTATTGAAAAAGATTCAGGGGGCGATCACCTACCGTTGGACGGACTTGTTTCCACCCAAAGCAGCGTTGTCGAATGCCATCGCAGCGCAGCGAACCGTCAAAGGTGGAGACAGGGGAGTCAGGGGGGCAGTTCACGCTGGAAAATCTACCACGAACTAGACCCGTACGAGAATCTTCTACCATGTACCGACGCAACCACGACCACTGTTGTCTGTGACAGTCAAGAGTGTACGACTGAGGAGGACTAGGATGGAATATTGTGGCCATCTCTATAAGTACCAGCTTGAAGCCTTTGACTCCATCGACCGACGAGCTAGAAAGCTCATTAGTAATGATACGTTGGTTGAAACCAAATTTCAGAGTCTATAGGCGAGCATCCTCCAGCCCCTTTTTTACCATCGGACTACAAGAGGTACGGCTGCCAGTACAAGTCTCCAAATGTCGCACTAACCGTTTTGTTTCCACATTCATCGTGCGCACACAAAAAAAAACCGGCCAAGTGCGTGTCGGGCCACGCGCAAATTATAGGGTTCCGAAGTTGAGGATGCCCACAGTACCTTTCTAAGACTTATTAGCATCTAGCTAGCCTGTGGTATGACGTGCCCGCCCGACGCCCCTGCCGCTCGAGAAAAATCATCATTATAAGTTGGTCGACTATTACTCGTAAGTTTGTACAGCCTACTTAGCTCTGATAGTTTTCCTTTCAACTACGTTATATATGCCACAACCGTGATTTTTTTCAGCCATCCAAATACCACCATTTAGCTGGCAGGGGGGGGGGACACGTGACTCTAACAAAAAATAGCACTTTAAAGCTTAATATTTCACAAACGCATCACTTAATCAAAAAATAGTTTCAACAAACCCACAATATTTTTTTAAGACCTATTCAACGATATGCCGCACCATGGGGTACGCAAGAAAAAAAAATTACGTCCCCACTTTACGAGTAGGGGAGGTACCCTATAAAAAAATATATTTCAAAATTTTATTGTACCACTTTGTCAGCGTAACTAATATGCATATTCATGTCAAATTACAGCTTTCTAGACCTAAGCATCTCCGAGCAATAGTGCGGACAGACGGACGGACGGACGGACGGACATGGCGAAACTATAAGGGTTCCTTGTGGACTTCGGAACCCTAAAAAATGCATGTCAGCGTCCTTGTTTCCTGACAAGTACAACATGGATCTTTTGAAGTCTAGAGTGCACAGTACATCAGGTAAGACGGGTGGTCAAGTACCTTGCTATCTACAGTGAAACAAAAAAAATAAGGATCACAGTGCTAAAATATTATGGAATTCAATAGGGAGTAGGGAGTAAAATGTTACAGAAGCCTATTTCAAGTGGATTCATTTGGATCGAAGCTCAGACACAGCTAGTCTGTAAATAAGTGGTCGATAAAGCGTCATAGCAAAATAATTACAAGAATTGTATATCGTCTTCGCTAAATTAGTACCTATCTGAAGCCAAATGTCTGATAGTTTTATATCCATGAAAGCATTGGATTCTATCAACTTAAAACGGCTAGATGAAATATGAATCCTTTTGTAATATCAATAGGGATGAAACTCAACAAACTTGGAAAATATTCCTTTTTTTCGCTAAGTTGCTCGGAGTCAATCTAAAAGCTCTCATCTCTGTAGGAACAAAGCCATATCAACGTGAAAAAGCCAGCGGCAATATTGAAGCTTAATGTGATTACGACAAGAATGAAAATTGTGCGTCATTAACCTCGATCAAATGTAGGTATTGTCACAACCTAGCGCCACAAAATGAGAACAAGAAGGTCGTATTTCCAATAAAGGAAATAACAGAAAACAGAAAAACCAAACGACTAATAACCTATCGTATATGAAAACATCGTTCGTGACACATACAGCGTCCAATGATTCAGTGCTCTCACAATAATAAACGACAAATGCGATGCGTAAAAATAATACAAAATGGAAGCACCCAATTTCATTGAGAAGGCCAAGTTAGGAACGAACGGAGATCTTACTGTAATGAAAAGGATGTAAGTACCTACGAGACAATTTGTCATTAAGACGTTATAGTTTCACTGATATATACCTTATTTTCACAGGTCCCCCTGTATTTACAATGCTATTAATGAAATATTAAATGTTTACCCTCTCCACCTATTTATATGTAAAAATATTATGATAATGGTTAAAAGGCATTACCTACGAAGAAGCTGAGATACTTATACACCACTGATATGTAAACACACGCACTCACACACACACACACACACACACACGCACACACATACATACACAATATTTATATTACAATAGATTATTAGTATACACATATCTTTAGAATATTGTACTTTTAATTAAGATAAACTTAATTACGTAGATTATACATAGTTATCCTATTAAAATGTAAAACCTACTGTAATGAAAGAGCGGGGTCACATGTCACAGCGGGGTCATCTTTACTTACTAGGTGATACATTTAGCCCAGTAAAGGGTTGGGCCTTTACTGGACTAAATGTATTGGAAAACTCAATAAACTATTTTCATTTTCATTTCATTTTCATACCTAATTGAACGATAACATTTTTATCCTTCAAAAATATCCGAAGTGAAACTAAGGCATAACCCGAATGAGTGCATGAATTGGTTGGTCTTTATTCCGCAAATTGGCCACATACAGGCCTACTTATACACGTTAGAAATTAAATTAATCTACCAGCGCTTGCTAATCCATTGCTGCTGAGAACAGAACAGCAAAGCAAACTCAGAAAAAACCTTTTAAAATAAATATAATTACAATTTCAGATTAGAATTACAAGAAATAAATTAAACATCATTAGGCTGAAATTTTGATACCACGGGCTAATTTTACGTCCCAATTTTAGGTACTGGCCTCCGGGTTCTAACCGGTTTGAACACCCGATCCTTTGCAAAAGAAACAGTAGGTCAAAGCAAGTAGACTTCCATTCTTCATATAGAATTATAATAAGTTCTTACAAACGACGCTCTACTAAGCTATTACCACCATTAGTATAGCTTACCGTTTCGGCGCGTTACGGCCGCTCGTCTCTCATGCCTTAATCCGCGAGATATTTTTATTATTTCCCAGAGCGATGTTTATGGGAGCATGAACCGGGCAGTAACGGGCGCCAGCGATAAGCGTATGCGGCCCTGAAAAGGCTTTTGGGGTTAAAACACCAGGCACACCTCTCATCACTATTTTGTTTTTTACTGTGAGGGTATAGGTATCTAAATCATTTATTTTATGATTAAAAGTAACTAGTAATTTGACAAGTAAAGCTAAAATTAGGTTCATCGTTTTTACTATATTTCTATGAAAAATTTATTAAAAATTCATTTTCAAGATTGAGTCTACCTGAAACTAAGTTATTATTTGTATTTATTGCCTACCATTCAATCGGGCTTTTATATTGCTAAATTGGTTTTGTGGGTAGGTAAAGAAAAAATATGATGATGATGATGATGATGATGATGATGATGATGATGATGAAAGAAAAAATACAACTAAGTAGGCAATTTATTTATCAAAAAGGTCGGTCGTCAACACTTATAAATTCTTTGAATGCTTTGAATCCACCCAGGGTTGCAAGTTGCAAGCCAATATTAAAACCAGCATCTGAACGAGAGGCCGTACCCAAGCCGAACCACGAGGCTACCTCGGCTTTTAGTCTTAGGATGGGTTGATTCAAGCATAGTTGACGGGCTCCCTGGTCGTTAAATATGGCCGCCGAGCCGTCATTCCACACAACAACGTCATTTTGTCCCATAGTAAAATATTTAACGATAACGTTAACTTTATCGAACGGTTTGAATCACATGTTTCGTACTGTATAGTCAGCAGAAGTAGCAGTCAAAGAGCTCAAAATTGTCCCCGTTCTTACGAGTATTCTCTAGAGGCGTAGGACATTTTAGCTTTCCGACTGCTTCTGACTGTACGGATTAGGGTAAGTCGCTTACTCTGCCGCTGCAAGTGTTTATTGTTGTATCAGATCCAGGCCCGCGCTGCACGGTCGGCTACACGTGTTTGTTCGTAGCTCGCTTCACCGGTTTTGTGTTTGATGTAGAAACACCGCATGTATTCTGTACAGTTGATAAATGTTTCCTATCGTAGATGCTAAATATTAAAATTTTTAAATAAACAATGACATACTTAAACATTATTATATATTGTTTTTTTGCTCACGTCATGTTTTTGTACCTACCTGAAATAAAAATAAAATAAATAAATAAAAGTACGCGATTTCATACAGTGGTTTTGGTATAAGTGTTTCTTGGGACAAAAAATACCGACCCTTTAAGTTGAAAAGTGTTTTAAGTCAACGTACTTAACACTTACATTTGAGTAAAGATGAAGGGAGATAGGCTATTCTTTAACCGCTTACTAAAAGGAAGGGCGATTTAAATTTGACTTGTCTGTTTGTGTTTATTTGTAGGCTCTTAGCTCTACAACGGATAAACCGATTTTGAATTAATCTTGTTTGATAGATAGCTCAGTTAATCGAGAACATTCTTAGATTATGCTTGATTGAAAATCGGTTCATTAGGTAGTAAAAAAATGTTTTTTTTTCTGTAAGGGTTCTTAACATTTTTAGTCATTATCCTGGTTATCCCTCGGGTTCGAGATTTGCGCGTGGTATCCCAATAATCAATTAGTCGTTAGGTTTAAACAAAGTTGTCGTAAGGCCGTGTTTCTGTCCCTAGAGCGGCTAATCGACTTACTCGCCCGGGCTGAGTCCGCCATCTAGAGTCGACGTAGATTGCGAATCTTGGATAAACGTTTCGTCAAACTTTCCTTTTACATCCATACTAATATTATAAACTAGTAATATTGTAAACTAGCTTCTGCCCGCGACTTCGTACGCGTGGAATATAAAATTGCCGATAACTTTTCTTTCCGACAACCGATTTTAATCAGACATAGCTTATATGTTGCTCCAAATGATGCTCTATCTACCCTTGAAAACTGCATTCAAATCAGTTAAGTAGTTTCGGGGATTTACTCTAACTAACAGACAGACAGACAGACAGAAATGATTTCTAAAAATCGCTGTTTTGTGGTCTACCATATATCTTTAGACCCCCCGTTCTTTTTTTTGAACTTTTCTTTCTATATACAGACACGCCGGGTTCTGCTCTTTATATGTATGTAGTATAGATCTGAAAGTGTGTTTGTTTGTTTGTTTGTCCTTCACGACGCAACGACTGGATCGATTTGGATGAAATTTGGTATGGAGATAGGTTCAGACCCGGACAATAACATACATACTTTTTATCCCGATATTTCCACGAGAAAGGGTTTTCCACAGGTCAAACCAATTTTTCAATACTTCTACAACTAATTAAATAACTGTCTATATGTATAGTATCATCGGGTACCTACGCAAATTCTAAGTCTACGCTGGACGAAGTTCGCGGGCATCGGCTAGTGTCATATAAATCTTAGTATAAGGCGTAATTTGTGACAACAGAAACGTATTTAATAATGACAAAAAGCCGACCGCATACCTACAACCTCTTGCTATACCCATACCCAATGCCAATCACAATCAAAACGAATGTAACATCACAAGCTTAAAATCCATCACGCCGTTTAGGCTACAGAACGAGCCAAAAAAAATTAGGTACATACTCGTACATACGATTTAGAGGTAGGTTTTATGTTTTATGTAGAATTAAGGGAACCATTGCAGTTAAGGCGCTGACAAGACTTAAATAAATTTTATTTATACAGTATTTAAACGAAAACTATTTGATTTTATAAGGCGAGTAAAATATATGTTAATATTCACTATATACCTACTTAAAAAAACTTGCTGTTTCGTAAAAAAGATTTCATGAAAACCTTTTGCAACTTCCTTTCGTAGCTAAAGGTCATGATCATCGACCAAAATACCCCTCTATAGTGAGAAAAACGCAACAAGAATAACATTATCCTCAACGATTTGTACACCATCAAATAAATGACCCTTTATATACACGTGTTAAGGGACTTTTTTGATAGAGCATACGTAGTCATTTCAAGGCAAAACGGCTTATGATATTTGGGATCTAAAAGGAGCTACGTCGTTTTTAAGTTGGTAGTGTTGTAGGGCAACCCGACGGTTTGGAAAGTTGTGAGCTATTCAGATGCCGTATGAATGTTAACTACCTCTCTCACTTTGCGACCTAATCCTTTAGGGGCGCGGTAATCGTTTGTGTTATCCGTAGTTCAAAGTTTATGAATTATTTAGAATTTAGTAGGTACTTATATCGGATCAACATCGGACCTCCAAGATACGGCACGTGGTTGAAGGAAATTTAACTGTGTTATCCATCAAAAAAGTTTGTATTCTAATGTCTATGTTATGAACACTGATTAAGCAAGATACCCGACGTATATTGGTCCAGACGGCCGAATTGGTCCAGTTGGTAAGTGACCCTGCCTTCTGTTCCGATGGTCGCGGGTTCGAGTCCCGCTCGGGGCATACTTTGTGTGATGAACACGAATGTTTGTACTTGAGTCGTGGATGTTGGTATTTATATATGTATGTATTTCTCTATATAAGTATTTATATCGTTGTCTAGCATCCATAGTACAAGCTTTGCTTAGTTTGGGGCTAGGTCAATATGTGTGAAATGTCCCAAGATATTTATTATTTATATTTATTATTTATATGACCAGATAACTGTTCTGGCACTATTCTGGATTTCAAATAAATAAATAATAATAATAAAACAAACAATAAATAGGTACAAACTTGATTTTTTCTTCAACGGATTTATCACAACGGTGGGTTTTATTTTACTACGAACTCAAATGATAAAGTGATCCATAAGAAGTAAACGAGAGTAATCTTTTTTCACTTTTAAATATATTATATATGTTTTTGTCTTCTTCGCTAATGTTGAGTCATGACGGGTTTCATGATTCATGACTCATGAAACCCTTGTAACAAGAAACACGTTAATAACCTGGTCCTTTCACATATAAAAGAAGTGAGTAGTCAAGTCAATCCCCATTTTGTTTGGCAAAGGTAACCTGTTCTAACTTAGTGATGAATATATTAAACAAAAAGTAAACTGCGTTGCTATTCATAGCTCACCGGGTTATTTGCAGAGCATTAATGTGTCAAGTTTTTGAGCGGCCTTCTGAAGTAGGGTTGTCGGCTCTGAAAGTTAAACAATAGACTTTTTATGTGACATTAAACTCCAATGGACAAATACTGGTAGCCTAGGTAGCTGTTTTTGTCATTGTATAAATCTACATAATAAGTTTTCTAGACTCTCTACATTCAAGAAAATGGTTTTAAAAAATCTATCAGGCACTATATTATCTATTTTATATCTTATATAGGCGTCGAAAGTACTTTGGTTACCTAACTACAACCCTAAAACTGAATATCAAACGAAGTAATATTATGCATTTTCCATTTGGTTCAAAGTGACATCGACTGACCAAAATCTATTATTTTATTTTATTTTTCTATAATAAAAGAGCAGAACCCGGCGTGTCTGTACATTGAAAGAAAAGTTCAAAAAAGGAACGGGGGGGGTCTAAAGATGTATGCGCATTTGGAGCAACATATAAGCTATGTTTTATTAAAATCGGATGTCGGAAAGTTATCGGCAATTTTATATTCCACGCGTACGAAGTTGCGGGCAGAAACTAGTCTACTATATAAAAATAAGTCGGGTTTTCCTCCCTGACGCTATAACTCCAGAACGCACGAACCGATTTCCACGGTTTTGCATGCGTTGGAAAGGTCTCGGGCTCCGTGAGGTTTAAGGCGGTACGAAGTCCGCGGGGTCAGCTAGTTCTTTATATTGGTGACTGGTAAATTCTTTGCTGACGTGTAAAAGTGCCCCTTTGTGGCCAATTTTCTGAATAAATTATTGAAATTATTGAAGCAAAGCGGAATTTGGGCAACCCTACCGAGTCCCGGTTCTGGACCATTCTAATTTGTTTTCATTAAACAATTTGACTCGGTCAGGGCTCTAACTTGATTTTCGTGGTTTGTCGGCATGGTTCCACAATCCGCAATCATGTAGTTTTGCACTCGACAAGCATCAATTTCGGTCACAGTTCAGTATGAAATTAGTTTATTTCACAATGAGACTGATATACTGACCGTTTGGCCGAAATTGGATGATTACGCACATGATGCCATTCAAAAGCAGATATTGTTTTAGTAATTGAGCATTCATAATAAATAACTAAGTACCTAGTTGTTTAATATGAATTATAGACCCGTTTCACTTTTGAGCCATGTTTACAAGCTGTTCTCAAAAGTCACCACGAACCGTCTCGCACGCAGATTTGACGACTTCCAACCTCCCGAACAAACCGGTTTCCGAAAAGGCTATAGTACCGTAGACCACATACATGCGTTGCGGCAGGTTATACAAAATACTAAGGAGTATAACCTACCCCTTTGCCTTGCATTTGTGGACTACGATAATAAATGTCTATAGGCGGCGGTAACCGCTTTCCATCAGGTGGGCCGTCTGCCTGTTTGTCCGTCTATAACAATACAAAAAGAAGCACTCGATTCGATCGAGACTTGGGCTGTACTGTAGTCTCTCCAACGGTGCCAAATTGATTACTGGTACAGCATGGAAGTATTGAAAAGTGTCTGTACGAAAACGCCACCATGTACGGCTGACTGACCGGCGGGGAGACAGACAAGGAGATGTAATCTCCCCGAAACTGTTCAGATTCACCGCTGCATTGGACAGTGCAGTTTTCCGAGTGGCATATTTATTTGCAAGATCTGCACACATCCTTATTCTCTTTTCAGAATTCTATCGTTTTGGGAAATAAACACAAAATTTCAGATTTTATTACATTTTCAACGTAGCAGTGAATCATCTTATTACATTAAGCACACTAGAATCACCCGAAGAAACTAAAAGCACCTTTCGCAGAACGAATTAATAATTAAGTTGAAAAATTCGCGAACTGAATGCACCATTACCAACATAATAGAGCGAGGCAGCCTGAAAATTCACTTTGGCGTCGCAAATTGTGTTTATTCGGCGCGCGAGTCGCCGAGGAGGGCCGAGCGCGCGCGAAGTCGCCCGAGCGCGGCCGAGCCTTGTTGTCCTTCTGAAAGGTCTAACGAACCATTCTTGAAGCACGAAACGCGAGTGTGATCCGATTTGTAATGTTGTGGTGATTACATCGGTTCTTATATTCATTTACCTAAATAAATACTGTAGATTTTTTCATTATGGGTTATGTAGAAACCATGTTTTAGCCTATCGGAAATACATTTCTTATTTAAGTAGATTTTTAATGCAAAACGTACTCATAAATGCAGTGAAACGACTTCAAAACTCATAAGATTTACGCTCAAGATCCCCTTCCTTTGCTCAGTTGAAATTGCTCGTCTGTGATTAAGGTAACCAAGTAATTTATAACTTTAAACTTACCTAATCTAAATACCTTGGAGTTATTACAGTTTGTGAAATTTCCGAGATGGATAATGTAATGCAATTAAGCCATACTGAAGTTGATGTTAGTGGCAAACTTATTCGAAACTTAAGATACAAATGGTCCTCATGAGTAATTTCCGTAAAACGATACAAGACAGTATTGTCTCAAACTTTCGCGATACACACTCATATTAAACACACTATTATCGGGACTTAATCGCGTAAAAACTATTTGTATTTTACCTCGACGTTTCGGCCGCGATGCAACGGCCGTGGTCACGAGAAGACTGAAGTGACGGTATCAGCATATTTTTCTTGTCGCGCGGGTGGTTCGAACTACCCGCACTTGATTTTCTTGAATGTCACTTGAATGTCACTCGGAATGTCAACAGGCCGGCACACAACACTAACAATGTCAATGTATCGCCAGGTGAATAAATCTGCCGTTGCTGAGCATTTGCTGGAATCGGGACCAAATCACTGGATAGAATTACATTAACCCAAAATTCTTTCCACTGAACGTCATTTCTACTCAAGAATGGTACGCGAAGCGGTGGAAATCAAAAAACATCCTAACTTCAATAGGGAGGATGGTTTCAAGTTATCGACGTCGTGGAATCCAGTGATTAGCAAGTGTAAGCGACGAGATACCCCTTCGGATAAATCTACGGACATTGTTAGTGTTGTGTGCCGGCCTGTTGACATTCCGAGTGACATTAATAAAAATCAAGTGCGGGTAGTTCGAACCACCCGCGCGACAAGAAAAATATGCTGATACCGTCACTTCAGTCTTCTCGTGACCACGGCCGTTGCATCGCGGCCGAAACGTCGAGGTAAAATACAAATAGTTTTTACGCGATTAAGTCCCGATAATAGTGTGTTTAATAAGACAGTATTGGCAAATACTTACTCGTAACACTGGATAGTTTTGAGCCCCATATTTCCTGGGTAAAACCCTGGTATTATTATGTATAACAAATAGTAGCTTCCGCCCGCAACTCCGCATGGAATTCGGTTACAGTGTTCGCGGAAACTAATGCGTTCCGACTTCCGAATCGCGCAGAGCGCCCACGGCACCTTCCATGCTTTTTCCTCTTGCGAGTCGACTTTCAATAGGAAAAGGGATGCAAGGTGCTGTGAGCGCTCTGAGCGCGATTCGGAACGCAGCCTATTCGATTTTTTTCGAGAAGTGTTCTTCCAGAGGATTTTTGGTCCTTATTTATTATAACGGAGTGTGTGTGTACATATTGGCGAAATCGCCTGTAACTAAGCCAACGATTACAAACTTACCCTAGGTTTCTCGTGATGTAGAGATTAATAAATAGGTACCTACGCTTACGTTTTCATTATGTCGAAATAATAAGTTTAGTGTAAAGCCTATACCCGATTGATTTTGAGATATTTTTGATACTTTCACTGTCACTCCACGAGCCCTCCAGTCGGTTTCGTTTTGTATGAAAGTGTTGTCTCACTTTTTTATTATTATTATTATTATTATTATTATAGACGGACAAACAGGCAGCCGGCCCACCTGATGGAAAGTGGTTACCGACGCCTATAGACATTTGTAACACCAGAGGCGTCACCGATGGGTTGCCACCCTTTTTAAAACATCCCATATTGTAGCGCAGAGGGAAATTTTCAGCAGGGAGTTCATTCCAAATGCCTATAGTACGCGCTAAAAACGTGAGACATAGTTCTAATTACCTAAGCCTGCCTCGCCCCTGAGATTAAGTAAAACATGGCGGCGACGAGACGCCCGCCATTTTGACCCGCCGTCGCGTAAATACTTTAGGTACTTATAAAATACGGGAAGAGGCAAATTACCTAACAACTTGTTTTTTTTTACATCTACCTTTGTATAGCTAATATAATAGGTACTTCATATTTTAAAGAGTTTTATTATTTGTACCATAAAAACCCAAAAACTACTGCACCGATTTAAAGAAATATTATCCTAGAGTAGAAAGTTTCGTTATTCGAGACCTGAGTTACAATTTAGCCCATTTTTTCGCGAAATTGGGACCTACGTGACGTGAGTTACACCGTGGGGCTTGCTTTTAATAAGTAAATGGCTTATCACCGTGACAGCGAAATGTCGTCCGCTTGTGTCCAATTATAAAGATTCTGAGAGGTGTATGGTATAGGTATCTTAGGTAAAAGCCTCCTACTGCTGGACAGGGGCAGCAGTAGGAGGCTTTTTGGATTTAAGATTATCACATGACCACCGGCAACGACAGATTGTTATCGTTCCACTATACTATTCCACTATTTAACTATCTAAAAGCCTGCCAATAAGAGCGGTCCATGAAAACACATTTGTTTTTACAGGCTATTCTGCGAATGTACTTAACTCCACTGAGGTGCTGCTAGTCTGCACTACGTTTGACAAAACTGATGACAGTTATTATAACTGTGACTGTTTTGATGTGATAACGTCTTCTAAATTTATAAATAAAACGAAAAAACATTACGTAATAGTAGCGTTACGTGACGTTATCTAAATATATAAAACTCAAAGGTGACTCACTGACTGACTGACATAGTGATCTATCAACGCACAGCCCAAACCACTGGACGGATCGGGCTGAAATTTGGCATCCGCTAAGAAAGGATATTGCAAAATTCCCACGGGAACGGGAAAAATCGGGATTTTACTTTTTAATATTTCTGCGCATACGAAGTTGCGGGGAAAATTAAGCTAGTCACGTATAAAATGATCGTCCGTAAACCGATTTTACAGACAACCTATTTTATAATTCCACAGCAAATTTAAAATATGAAAACATCTATTTAAAGCTTGATGATATGAACGTTGATATGAAAGCCCTCTCGTGATGAGAGGAGGCCTTTGCCCAGCAGTGGGTTGCAAATAGGCTGTAGTAGTAGTAGTAGATATGAAAGTAAAAAAAATACGAGATGGAAAAATCCGACAAGAAAATGTCACAGTCTAAGGGAAGTGTTAGAGCGCTCGCGCCTCCGACAATCCCTGTCGTGCCAACTTTAGCGAGAATGTAGTACTTAGCGTACATGTACGAAATAAACTGCCATTTACCACGGCTTTTATTTGTAACAGAGTTGTAATACCGCTGTCAGGAAATAGGTAGAAAGAAGATATATTATGTCACGTCAGTTGTTTTTTTTAGGTAACGAACTTAAAGGATAGTGACTATGTCTGTTATGTCTTCACGCTTCAACCGCTGAACCGATTTCGATGAAATTTGGTATAGAAATATGGGAAGTCCCAGGAAAGGAGATAGGCTACTTTTTATACTGGAATAACAAATAGTTCCTGCGCGAACGCGGCAACCGATTTCCACAGCGGGCAAAGTCACAGGCAGAAGCTAGTATCTACATAAGTTTTTATTTTCTATGCTAATAATAACTCTGTAGGAGTCACGTGACCGTATATATATTATAAGAACTACTGGTCGGATAACTACTTTTAGAACGAAAACTTACAGATTCCCCAGTAACGCTCTCACCGAATTCCACGAGTACGAAGTAGATGACAAAAACTATATTTATTTTTATTTGTATTGTTGACAAATACTTTAATAACTACGGGCTACCAAATGACATCAACATGGGTACTGTAACAGTTACATCAATTGGCTTTTACAATGATTGAATTAACAAGTTTTTCTTCAAGTGGCTCGTACCTCTGTGTTTACTTATGTGTGAAATTCAATTTGAATTTACCACAAAAAAATCCGGTGAAGGACAACATCTTGAGAAAACCTGCCCACATCTGCGAAGTAATTCAAGGATGTGTGTGAAATCCCCAAGGCGCATCGTACTCAACAGCAATGAAAACAGGTCACTTTGTATAGGATTTTCCATAGTAATTTCTATAGAAAGCCACCACTAGTGGTTCGACCTACCGCCTCTCATGCAGAGGGTCGGGGGTTCGATTCCAGCTCGCACCTCTAAGTTTACCTTATGTGCTAAATTCAATTTGAATTTACCACTGAGCTTTTCGGTGAAGGAAAACATCGTGAGGAAACCTGCACGCATTTGCGAAGTAATTCAAATATGTGTGTGAAGTCCCCAATCCGCACTGGGCCCGCGTGGGGACTATAGCCTAAACTCTCTTGTGATGAGAGGAGGCCTGTGTGCATCAGTGGGACGCAAATAGGCTGTAGTAGTAGTACCTAGTAGTAGTAATTCTAAGTGAACCCTCTGATTTGTAAGTACTCCTCGACGTTACTGCGACGGAACACGGCCGTGCCGTATTGTGTTCCGCCAAGTCCGTTTTTCTTTGGTCTGTGCCGAGTTTGTGTCACTCGGCAGATCCTGTTGTTTACGGACTCAATAGACGTGTACTCGATTCAAGAGCTTGGCTGAGCAGACTACCTAGGTAAAACCTGTTAAGTACAGGGTTCTGAATTATGAGTACGGTCTGGCAATTTATTTATATTGAACAATTCGGTATTTCATGCGGCTCCCGCATCCTTTTTAGTTCATATGAGATTGATATTGGGAACTTGATCCTTATCGCTTTCCTGACGGAACTATGTTATTCTGTAATAAAAAGCAGCCTAGTCCTTCAATCCTTTTCATTCTGACATTTGTTTCACTTATTTCTCACCCCCTAGAGATAAAAGGAGGCCTGTGTCAGACAGTCGGAGGTAAAATAGGCTTTCTTACCTAAATAGGTGAGAAAGCCTATTTTACCTCCGACTGTCTGTCAAATAAGCGTTTCAAATAAAGCACTAAAATTAGTGCTTTATTTGAAACGCTTATTTCGTCCCCACAGGATACGTGACACATTTTAAACATTGAAAACGATCGCCTACTATTTACTCATTTCACAAACGGAATGCTCAATGTCTCTTGTTTTGTCACCCCACAGTCCGTCACACAAAACCGAACATATCATAAGGAAAGATGATTTATTTTCGTCACACGTTGCGTGTTTCAGGGTTATAGATTAGTGTTTGTATTGAGCACGACGCGTGATAAGATCGAACACAATTTGGCAAGAAGATTTAGGTCTACTCATCCCCATGTTGAAATTTTACCGTGGCTCTGTGTAAAGGTCGGGCTGAAAACGAGCGCTGCGCGGTCGTGCTCCGCACACTCGCAGCACATGCTGAGTCCGGTCTTATTGCCACCTACGTTACCTTGTGCATGCTTTATTAAATTTTGTTTGTGGCAATAAATCATTGTCTTATCTTATCTTAAGAATCAGCGCTTGAGTTCGCGATTCTGTGTCAGCGCCTGGAATATTATATGTGGGTTTGGTAATGACAGATGCTAGGGATAAATAATTATGTATTTAACTTTACTTCTGACACGAAGATTGTCTAAGAGGGTATTGTTGTTCAAGACTAACCTCTATTTAAACTGATGAAACTGAGTTTTTTATGTCGATGGTATGGGCAAACGATCACACAGCCCACCTGATGATAAGTGGCCATGGCCACCGAAATACTATGATCCTCCATTAAGAAACCATAAGATTTAAGAAAAGCACGATTTCGAACACAATTCGAATGAAATGTTAATGTTTGCGTGCAAGAACGTCTGTGCACTTTTAAATGTGTGTACGCGGGCCAGTGATTCACTCTCCATCTCCGGTTGAAAAAAAAGACGGTAAGGGCAAGCTGGGCGCGCGTTGCGCGCCGGCTAGATTCAGGCTGTTGATTCCGTGGCCATTCTGTATCTAGTACTATTAAATATTCTGTGCCAGAAATTTCACCGACTGCCTTAACCCTCCACCGGAACACAACAGTGCGAGCACTGCTATTTGGCGGCAGGCACGGTGGTAACATCCCGGACGGATCTAGCACCAGGCCCTAGTAGTAGCCGATACCTCTAGAATAACCTAGAAGTCTTATATTATGTCTATACATATGTTTTGCTTGACCCTTAGGTCAAACAAAACGTTGTAACAATATTTTCCGACAGAATCAGCTATCGATTCTAAGCATGTTTGTTAGGTTTTTAATTTTATTCGATTTGGTAAAAAAAATGTTGACCTAGTATGGGATGAATGGTGTAAGCGATAACTGAATCCTATACATATTTTTTTCCAACTCGAAAGAAAAATAACCTAAAAAAACATGCTAAGAATCGATAGCTGAATCTGTGGACAAAATATCGTCACAACGTTTTGCTGGACCCCGTACAGGTGGCACGTTTTGAAAAGCCTCTTACACCGTCCTGTACTTTTACTAAGTCCATCCCGGCTAGCCCCTCTGCTTAGCATGCAGCGCACGCGCCGCGTTGCCCTAATAAAGACGTACGGACACCCGAGCGACGCTCTTCATAATACATAGTGGCCGTGTGAAGTGGTTGAGTTGAGATTAATCTAGATCGGAATTCGGAAGGAATCCCCCAGTTTTGGGGTGAATATATTATAATGTTGCAAACTAGTCTACATTATTTTTACGTAGTTGATCGAATTTTCATAGCTGCATATTCGATGAGCTTCGAATTAAATCCGAAACTTTTCCATATGCATGAATCTGAGAGCTGTGCATGCTTTTTCATTTATTGGACAAATACTATAGCCTTTTTTAGTTGTTTTTTTTTTGAGAAATTACTCTTCTTTATGTTAAGATACCTGTAAGTAAATAAGTACCTAGATATATTGATATAATACACCTCATACTATAATCACGGATATTTTTATTTCGTTTATTCATCAAGGAACGGTATCTCAGTTACTTACACTTGTGAGTAAAATACATTAACATGTTTCACTTACATAATAATTTAAAGTAGGTATGTAATAGTTATAGCCCATGGCCGACCCCAGACCCTTCAATTATTACTCAACCACAACTCATCCCGAACTACAACGCCGCAAAAACACGAATAAATTCCTGATAACGTTACGAACTTGGGTGAAAAAAATATGGAAAGTTGGGGCATTCGGGGCAATATGGCGGCAGGTGACATAACGAGCGCATTGTGCCAGGTAGGAGCACTGGGGACGGGCGGGACTGGGGGGGTTCCGTATTTATATGAATGCGTAACGTAATAAATAATGAGACAAAATACATAAAGGAAACCCAATATTTACTTCCAATGGTCCTAACCATAATAGGGTCCATCCGGTAGCAGTGCTCGCACTGTTGTGCTTCGGTAGGGCGGTAAGAAAGCCAGTGAAATTACCAGACTACTTGAGGCATTCAATCTTATCCCTCAGGTTGATGACACTTTCGAAATACTACTACCCAAGACTACCCAAGTTAATTTCCATTTACAATTGGGGGACTGTGTGCTCATTACCTAAGAAATGCCATTAAAAAAAAACGTTTTATAGTTTTTAGCAGCTTAAAAGTAGGTACACGTAAAAAAAATTGGTTCTAGTTCTTAATTGTTAACCACAGTTACTAATAATTAGTTGTATGCAGAAAAAAAAAGTATTTTATGAAGTTACAAGCCAGTTCTGACTTTACCATCAGCGTCATAATATCTTTTCCATAAGGAAGAAAGGAAACTATTAAAATAACTTAACACTAATACTTTTCACTAATAAAATGAAATAAATATAAATTATGTTACAGCCAAAAACACAAAGCAAAGAACCCTTACAAAAAAAACACGAAAGATACAGATAATCGCTTTAAAAAAAAAATGAGGTCATAGCTAGCGTCCCCATAGATTCCTAATGAACCCCGAAAATCCTGGGGAATCGCCTCTTGCTTAATGAAGACGAATTTCATTTCCCGCGTTACATTTTTCCCCCTAATGTGGGGGGCATTCCGGGCGGAATATGCTGAAGAATGTATTTTTGGGGGATCCTGCTGGTTTTATCGATGGCAGTCGAGCGAACCCTATTTTTTTTATTCCTCTTGTCTACGTGCTATTAGGATCATCAAGGACCATGATAAAACGGTAAAACGGGACCCTATAACTAAGATAATACTACGGAAGCCTTCTTGTGCGAGTCCGAATCGCACTTGGCCTTTTTTCCGCTTGATGATGAGGCATAAAATGTTAAAATTACCACG
The DNA here is from genome assembly GCA_963971205.1 of Aethes cnicana. NCBI lineage: Eukaryota > Metazoa > Arthropoda > Insecta > Lepidoptera > Tortricidae > Aethes > Aethes cnicana. Next base: position 16,367,822 of record OZ020274.1, read on the forward strand.
AATTCAAGGTATTTTTCCGTGTAGTACAATGAACTTTATTCAGCGAACGCGAACATATTGAATCATGCGGCAGCTCAAACAAAACAATGAAATGAAAAACAAACATTGCAACTGAAAACTTCTTCATGAGAAATTATTATTAGCTTTTAAATATTTACCCTTCGCATAATACTCCGAACTTTCAAAGTTATCGAACTGTGTATAAAATTAATAATTAATCTTTAAGTTAAAATTTTTTAATTAAATTTCGTTTTGCGTTTTACTTTAATATGACTAAGAGTTGAGACTTTAGAGAAAGTTGATATTACTTTTATTAAAGAGATAAAGTATGCTGCAGGTGCTGTAGGAAATTATTAACTCTGCACAGGTATTCTGAGAAAACAAATCAATATTTAATTGCTCAGCTGTCACTTTCAAATCAACAAAATCAAAAGGCAGTGTATGAGATACTGCTTGTAGAACTAATCAATAAGCTACACATAATAAGTGTAGAAGAGTATCCCGTTTGTGTCTGTTTATGGCATGGCGATAAATAGACCCCGTTCAACTCGTTAGAGTACCTGCATACCAGCTGCATACGTGCCCAGCTAAGCAATGGAAGACCTGAATATGAGCTGACCGACTCACTCAACTTATGTATGTTTAGCTTCTCTTTCTTGTGATACTTATTTTACCAGAAGGTCAACAGTGAAAATTATCATGGAACTTAATTTGCGAACAAATTAATTTCGATGAAAATCTGCAAATAAACATAACTGCAGAAAAAATGCCGCCAAGTAGCGCATTGCCGGACGAGTCAGTTAGATTTATTAGTTCTATTAGTACGAGTCCGGCAATCGCAATTGCGGCCGAGGTATATACATATAATGGTTTTCTCAAACAGCGAGGAAATACGTAAGGTCAGTCGGGGCAAGTGCGCCAGGATGGGGTAAGTGCGCCTAACATAAATATATCGAAACCTATAAATATTACTCAACTAGTAGTGGCTGTTTTACAAACCATAGGGGCGAAATAAATTTAGGTGCACTTACCCCACATCAATTTACTACTTCCATGATCGTGGATGATTTGGCCATGGAAGTTGTACTTATTAACTCCATGGATTTGTCAGTTTCTCTACAGAGGTGTCTCAAATAGCAAGCGAATTAAAAAAAACACACACGACAATAATGTTTTTGCTGGCCAAGGCCGGCAATAGACAGCCTCGCGTCTTCTTTTTTTGAAAGTAACTGTTCGAGTTAATAATACTTTTCATTTGGTTTTTGTTTTAAATTTGCATGTTATCTTGGTATTCAAACGAATTAGTTCACATTCCCGCCACTAGATGGCGCTCGCAGTCTCGAATGTAAAAGTTTCTTTAAAATTAATAAAATATGTCGTCTTGTATCTGTCAGTGAACGAAAAAGTTTGGTTTTATTGCTTTCTCCCACATTACTAATCAAACGGTACATTATTTGGTCCTAACGAACGGATTTAAGTAAACAACTTTGAAATTAAACTAAAATCAAGAACAGTAATCATCCAGTGCAGATAGTTTTTAACATTACAATATTTCGAATAACGTGTCATAACGAGGTTATGTTTCAAGTGAAAATACATCGAAATAAACATTAATTAGTGGTGAAAAGACAATAGTGACGTGCTAAAGTGACTTTATAAGTGTATAAACATTAGTGTGGACAATATTTCAACATGGAAGAGTATATTCAAGAACAAGACAACACGTATTCGTTGTTGACAAAAACTATTACAAATTTCAAGAAAGCGCCGAAACAAAGATTAACAATGGGCTATATACAATTACAAATGGAAACAATATCTGAATATTGGAAGATTTTTCACAGCAACCACTTAGAAATGTTAAAATTAGTACCTCGAAAGGATCGCGCTCAATATGAATATTTCACTAAAGATTATTTCTCAGAACTGGAGGAACAATATATACAAATGAGGTCCGATATGATGGATATGTTATTAGCTTTGCAAAACAGAGTAACCGGTCCAATATCAACACCAGTAGCTGAAAAGGAAGAAGTAAAGTTGCCGAAAATCAACATTCCACAGTTCACGGGAAACTATCATGAGTGGACTCCTTTTCAAGACTTGTATATTTCCTTAATACACAATAAGACCACACTGAGTAAAGTACAGAAAATGCATTATTTAAAGAGTTGCTTAGCGGGTGAGGCCGAGTCATTGTTGAAACATGTACCCGTGACCAATGATAACTATGATATGGCATGGCAAATATTGAACCAAAGGTATAACAATAAACGAATTATAGTAAACACTATTTTAAATCGATTAGTTAATCAGAGAAAAGTAACAACAGGAACGGCAAAGGGTATAAGAGAATTACTCGACACAACAAATGAATGTTTAAATAAATTGAAAAACCAAAACATTAACATTGAATCATGGGACATTTTGGTAATATATTTAATTACAAATAAACTGGATCAAGAGTCACTCAAAGAGTGGGAGCATGAAGTAGGCTCGCTCGCTATAACAGAATTACCAAAATTAGAAAGATTGACAACATTTTTAGAAAAAAGGTTTAGAATACTCGAAATGATTCAGCCATCGCCGTCCAACCGAGAACCTGTTAAACAAAGAACATTCCATGTCAGCTCAATGGAAAACAAATGCATTTTTTGCAACCAAGACCATTTATTATACACTTGTAAAGATTTTGCCAAACTAGAAGTAGATAAGAGGGTGGAATATGTACAAGGCTGGCGGCTTTGTTTCAACTGCCTAGTACCGGGGCATTCTGTCAAGTTTTGTAGAAGTAAATCAACATGCCGCCGCTGTGGGAGAAAACACCATTCTCTTTTACATAGCACATGGAGTCCAGAGAACACTGCAAAGGCGTCGCCGTCTTCAGCACCGCATCTGAAACAAAAAGAAGATATCCAGAAACAAAAAGAAGATACACAGGAAGAAAAAGAAGATAAACATAAAAAGCATATTTTAACTCACCTGACCACAGGAACTCATGCGGTGCTGATGCCGACTGCTTTAGTGCAGGTAAAAGCTGAAAATGGAGAAAATCACTTGATGAGAGCGTTGTTGGATCCATGTTCTCAAGAATCCTTTATCACTGAGTCTGCGGCACAAAGGCTTCGTTTAGAACGTACGTCAATAAGTGGACACGTCACTGGAGTTGGACAAATGAAGACCTTACTGAAGTATTCCGCTGATTTAGAATTCTCATCAAGAATAGAACCTACGATGAACATGAAGATTACTGCTTATGTTGTCCGTCACATCACCGACATGATGCCGGCAAAAGGAGTGAATGTTGCAGAATGGACACACTTTGACAACCTCTGTCTCGCTGATCCAACTTGTCACACACCAGGTCACATCGACTTACTGTTAGGAGTCGAAGTTTACAGCGAAGTTATCAAACCTGGCGTGATAAAAGCCTCCTCAGGAACACCTATAGCTCAAGAGACATCTCTGGGGTGGATCGTATCGGGAAATGCGAAGACTATACACACTGCCACACCTAACAACATCGTCAGCATGCACCTCAACGTCGATCTCAACAACATGCTGAGGAAGTTCTGGGAGTTAGAAACTATAGAAGAAGATAACAATACACTAACTTCAGAAGAGAAGAAGGCAGAAGAACTTTATGAACAAACACACAAACGAAGAGAAGATGGACGTTATGTGGTGAGATTACCATTTAAAGAAGAAAATCAAGTCTTGCCACATGACTCACGAGAAATCGCAGTTAAGAGATGGAACACTCTAGAAAAAAGATTAGAGAAAACACCACAATTGAAGGAAGAATACAACAAGGTCTTAGAAGAGTATATAACATTAAATCACATGCAGAAGGTAACCAGTGAAGAAATACCAGCGAAGAGCACCTACTTACCACACCACGCTGTTGTAAGAGAGGATAAAGAGACTACCAAAGTACGAGTTGTATTCAACGCGTCGTGTGCTGGTACTAACGGAGTCACACTAAATGACGGTTTACTCGTTGGACCTACTCTGCAAGAAGATCTTAGAGACATTCTGTTGAGATGGCGAACACATAAAATTGCCTATGTTGCAGACATAATAAAAATGTATCGACAGATTGCGATAGATGAACAAGACGCAGATTATCAACGAATCGTCTGGAGAACCGATCCGCATAAACCATTAGAAGATTTTCGTCTTTTAACAGTCACATTTGGAACTGCTTGTGCCCCATACTTGGCTATAAAAACATTACGTCAAGTAGCTATCGACGAAGGGAGAAATTGTTCTGAGGCCCAACGTATAATATTTGAAGATTTTTATATGGATGACGTCTTGTCAGGCCACGATGACGCAGAACATGCTATAAGAAACCTAAAAGAAGTAACCGAGATCTTACGGAAAGGCGGCTTTGAGCTTCAGAAGTGGAGTTCCAACTGTGAAGAAGTGATGCGGGCAATCGAACCTGAAAAAAGAGAAGAGAATAAAACATTACACGTTGATAGTCGAGACAATGTGAAGACTTTGGGTATAGTATGGAAGACAAAAGAAGATAAGCTCACAGTAACAAACAACATAAAACACTTACCTGAACTACCCATCACGAAGAGAAAGGTGCTGGCCGATATAGCGTCGCTGTTTGATCCGATGGGATGGCTGGCCCCGTCTATAGTTATTGCTAAATCATTTATGCAAAAGCTATGGTCACTGGGCATGGAATGGGACGACGAGCTTATGGATGATGTCAAAGCGGAATGGTTGACGTATAGAGAAGAGATACCTGTGTTGACAGAGATAGAGATAGACCGCTGGATACACACCACAGAGAACACCGATTCGATTGAAGTTCATGGATTTGCAGATGCGTCTATGAGTGCGTATGCTGCTGTCGTTTATGTGAGAGCTAAAGGCACCGATGGACAAATAAAAGTATCGCTACTCACCGCCAAAACGAAAACGGCGCCTCTAAAGCAGGTATCTATCCCAAGATTAGAACTGTGCGCATCAGTTTTATTGAGCAAGTTATTGAAGCACGTCGCCCGATTATTAAAGTTACGAAGAGATCAAGTTTATGCGTGGTCCGACTCTCAGGTAGCTCTCGCCTGGATAAAGAGCGATCCAGTCAGGTGGACTCCCTTTGTGAAGAATCGAGTTACACAAATACAAAATACAACCGAAATTCAGAGTTGGCACTACGTTAATACAAAACATAACCCAGCTGATCCCGCCTCGCGTGGAGTGATGCCCAAGAAACTTTTGTCACATACCCTCTGGTGGCATGGCCCAGAGTTTCTTGCAGATCCTGACGTTTTATTACCAAGTGATGACCTACCTGAAACTGATCTGGAGAGTAGAAAAACGATTCGATCAATGACAACTGAAACTAACATTCAGGAAGATCTGATACTTACCTTGATGAAGAAGTGCTCGTCGCTCGCGAAGTTAGTGAGAATCGTCGCGTACTGTAGACGATGGAGATTACACCTGCAAAGGAAAAAAGAAGGTAAAGAATACTTACCTGCTTACTTGACAGCACAAGAGAGAGGAGAAGGACTTACCATTTGCTTGAGGCGATCCCAGGAGCACGAGTTCCCTGAGGAAATCGAGGATTTAAAGATGGGGAGACCTGTTAAGAAGAGAAGTCGATTGTTGCCACTCAGCCCCTTTTTAGATCCAAAGGGTGTGTTAAGATTGGGAGGTCGGCTTAGACATGCTGACCTAAGAGAAGATCAAAAACATCCTATCATCATATCAAAAGACAATGCTCTGTTACCTCTTCTTTTGGCAGAAGCACACAGCAGCACTCTTCACGGCGGTCCACAGCTAATGGTGATGTACCTGCGATCAAAATACTGGTTAATCAAAACGTATAACAGTATAAAAAGATACGTGCGAAACTGCGTCATTTGCGCAAGACAGAGAGCAGAAATTAGTAGCCAACTGATGGGAGACTTACCTTCAGTTCGAGTAAAACCAGCCCGACCATTCTTCTTCACTGGAGTAGACTTTGCGGGACCAATTGACACACGCATGAGCAAAGGACGTGGAGCAAAAAGTAACAAATCATATATATGCTTATTTGTATGCATGGTCACCCGCGCCTTCCACATAGAGTTGGTGAGCAGCCTAACATCTCAGGCATTTATTGCTGCACTGAAAAGATTTGTCGCCAGACGAGGGAGATGCGCAGAGATGTGGAGCGACCATGGAACAAACTTTGTGGGTGCACAGAAAGAATTGATAACGATGTGGCGTCAAGGAAAAGCTAACATACCTACAGAGTTCGCAGCTCAACTGGAAGAGCTACACATTAAATGGAAGCATATTAGTCCTGGAGCCCCGAATCAAGGCGGTCTGTGGGAGGCAGGAATCAAATCTATAAAGTATCATCTTAAGAGAGTAGTGGGTAATTCTACATTAACCTTCGAAGAAATGAGCACCTTGCTTACCCAGATCGAAGCTTGCCTTAACTCGAGGCCACTGTATCCTCTGAACGACGACCCAAGTAATTTACAACCCCTGACACCCGGGCATTTTTTGATCGGAGAACAGCTTGTAGGCATACCAGAAGACGATTACACAGAATGGAAAATGCACAACTTGTCCAGGTGGCAACACATACAAAAAATGCTACAAGATTTTTGGCGCAAGTGGCAAACTGAATACTTGACACGTCTTCAGCAACGCCCAAAATGGAATCGTGTCAATAAGGAGTTGAACATAGATGACCTAGTGTTGGTAAAAGACCAAAGACTACCTCCTGGTCACTGGCCTATGGGCCGAATCATTGCCAAGCACCCAGGTGCCGATGGTCTAACAAGAACTTATGATATTCGTACCGCATCTGGCGTGTTACAGAGAACCATCACTAAGTTATGTGTTTTACCAGTGTCAAAGGACTGCGCCCTTTCGGGGGGAGTATGTTCGAGTTAATAATACTTTTCATTTGGTTTTTGTTTTAAATTTGCATGTTATCTTGGTATTCAAACGAATTAGTTCACATTCCCGCCACTAGATGGCGCTCGCAGTCTCGAATGTAAAAGTTTCTTTAAAATTAATAAAATATGTCGTCTTGTATCTGTCAGTGAACGAAAAAGTTTGGTTTTATTGCTTTCTCCCACATTACTAATCAAACGGTACAGTAACACGAACATTTCCGAGCATGTTTGAGAAAATGATACTTTAAAAGACGCTCCATACACAACCAGCTCTAAATAGTCTCGTGACCGTTTGATATACCGTGCGTCATCATTTAATTCAGAGCGTAGATAATCCAAATTCAAACCTCAATACCTTCGTTAACAGCCATTCTATAAAATAATTAAAAGCATAAATATTCAAATTAAGGATTTTTCCATGTTCCCAATCCTGTCAGTAGCGTGACATGAATGGTTTGATGATATAAAAACCGTTTAGGGCCGTCGCCTCGTATCGCATGCAGCCCAAACGCCGTGCGAGCATGCGATGTGCCGTGCGCGCGATCCATCTCAACTGTCCTGGCCATATTTGAAGAAAAACTTTTCTTTTCCGATTCAACTATAAACAAAGGACAATTTTAAGCTTGAGAGTTTATTGTGGTAAAAGTAGGTGGGCAAACGAGCATGCGCTCTGCAGTTCATTTTCAGTTCAGTTCATTAATCCATAACAATCATACAATCGTGTTGGACAGTATTTATAATAATTTCACTTACATTAAAATTAACAATATGAGAAAAGAAAAATAAAGCAATATAAAATTTAAATAGAGTGTCACTAGGCGGATAAAACATATAGAAATCAATTAAAATTAATAATAATATAAACATGAAGCGAAACACATAATTTAAAATTTAAATAGAATGACACGAGGCGGAAAATATATATTCATTATATTATTCTCTATCATTTATAAAATCATTAATATCATAATAACATTTCTTAACTAAAAAGTGCCTGTTGAGTGCCTGATGGTACCTAAGAAATCAGCATCGGATATAAACACCGGCAGCTCCAATGAGATTAGGTACTAGGGCGTTGCCGACCTTTACGGAACTGGTAGAAATGGGGATGGCATGATAGAGGGGATACGGGAGATTAAAGGGGTTGCGGGGAACCTCAGATGAGTTTAGGGTTCTTAAACTCTCATTCATTCATCAATCATCGAGAATTCGATTTTTAATAGATTGATATGATAAAGAAGTGTGTTGACAAAATAGTTACCGGGATCCTGGGGGTTACCTATCTAAGCGAGGGCTGCATTAGCCCAGACCCTCTCGTGATAGAGGTCTGTACTGTGCCCAGCAGTGGGACGTAAATTATTTATTGTAATGGTGGTGGCGTTTGGTATTACCTCTTGTCAGCCTAGAGTCTTCATGAAAATCTGCAAAAAAAGGTCCTACAAAATGAAAAAAATCATTTATTTTTGTAAATAGGTAACGTGTTTTCCTCTTTCCTCATTCCGGCTTTGTTCGTCTCATCAACTCAATATTGCATTAAAGTTGATTTATAGCCTTGAAAAAATACGTAATTTTCCTTTATCCAAATAACCTTGGCATTATTCTTTATATTCGATCAAATTCTTGGAAATCAACTCAGGTTCGCATATAGGCTTTATTATATTTTGTAATGAGGGCTATGCTCGGGGTTTCTCTGCGTGATAGAATCAGAAATGAGGATATCCGCAGTAGAACTAGGGTCACCGACATAGCCCGAAGAATTGCGAGCCTTAAGTGGCAGTGGGCGGGGCACATTGCTCGCAGGACTGATGGCCGATGGGGCCGGAAAGTTCTCGAGTGGCGCCCGCGAACCGGGAGACGAGCTGTCGGTGGGCCTCCAACAAGATGGAGCGACGACCTCGTGAAGGTCGCGGGAAACCGGTGGAAGCAAGTAGCACAGGACCGGTCTGATTGGCGAGCCTTGGGGGAGGCCTATGTCCAGTAGTGGACGTCTTTCGGCTGAAATGATGATGATGATGATATTTTGTAACATTGATTACTAAACTGACATTAACATACTCATACAAGCTACACGCGAAATTACAGGTGGTAACATATACATTAATATTAATACGACTTTTAACATAAAACGACACGTGATTTCCATGTCGCATGTAATTTGTTCGTTACTGGTATTTTATGTTTAAAATTTAAACATAATTCTGGTCACGTTAATTAGTAGTTAAATGTTAGACTTTATAAATTTTTTTCTTGAAATCCCGTCTTCCACGGTATACCTAACCCGCATAGATGACATTTTTTTCCATTTCCGTAGAAATTTCGCAAAATCTCTCTTAAGGTACTCCCTTACACTCCTTAAAAAACCGGCCAAGTGCGTGTCGGGCCACGCGCAAAGTATAGGGTTCCGAAGTTGACGATGCCCACAGTACCTTTGTAAAACTTATTATATTAGCATTTAGCTAGCCTGTGGTATGACGTGCCCGCCGGACGCCCCTGCCGCTCGAGAAAAATCATTGGTTTTTTAATCATTTCATAAGTTGGTCGACTATGACTCGTAAACTTGTACAGCCTACTTAGCTGTGATAGTTTTCCTTTCAACTACGTTATATATGCCATAACCGTGTTTTTTGTTCAGCCATCCAAATACCACCATTTAGCTGGCAGGGGGGGGGGGGGACACGTGACTCTAACAAAAAATAGCACTTTAAAGCTTAATATTTCACAAACGCATCACGTAATCAAAAAATGGTTTTAACAAACTCACAATATTTTTTCAATACCTATTCAACGATATGCTGTACTATGGGGTACGCAAGAAAAAAAAATTACATCCCCACTTTACGAGTAGGGGAGGTACCCTATAAAAAAATATATTTCAAAATTTTATTAAACCACTTTGTCAGCGTAACTAATATGTATATTCATGCCAAATTACAGCTTTCTAGAACTAACCATCTTCGAGCAATAGTGCGGACAGACGGACGGACGGACATGGCGAAACTATAAGGGTTCCTTGTGGACTTCGGAACCCTAAAAACCTACATGTCCAGCTTTCTACGACCAGTAGTTAAAAAAAGGCTTGTGCAATACAAAAGTAATTTCCACCAGATCAAAGCGGGGGAAATAGATACTAGCTTGCTATTGGTTACGAGATGTGGTATCATGAAATATAAAATGCACAATATAATCCCGCCAGTCACTGTTTACTTTTTAATTTCAATAAGGAAATCCCGAAAGCGTCCACAGCTGATTTATGGCCCGATGAATAATTAACATCGCGGCGAAAAACCCATTTTTAAATTTCAATACATTTCCCGGACTTAATTAATGTATTTGTTTACATCGGTCCCCGTAGGTCATAATGAATCCGCGTCCGAACCGGGCAGACCCGGTCTTTGTGCTCTGCGCCTTAATTAGTAGTACGGCTTATTTACGTCGGATAATAATCTTTTCAAAACGGGTGACTTTAAATATCATAAGCGCGGGATATTTTACAAGCTTTTATTATATAGTAACCGTTGCGTTGGACGGCTGCGATTTTCCAGACTGTTTCAAATTGAAATTTCACGCACTCAGTTATAAGTATGACTGCTTGCTACTGAGATCCTTTTTTATTCAATTCAAATCAATCATTTATTCAACAAATTGGCGACGTAGGGGCACTTTTACACGTCAGAAAAAGAATTTATTTAAAATAGGATAAACACTAAATAACCTATTTTTGGAGGAACCTCAAGGATTCTAACAGATGATTTCTAAGGACATGAGGAATGATTAGAGTAATAAGTAAATGTTATTTATAAATTTCGAAATAGTACATGTTTACAATGGCTTATAGAAGCTCAGATATTTTAGGATATCGTTTAAAAGTTTAATTATACTTCCAGTACCTAAGCAAAATTTGTTTATTTGAATCGTAAAAAAAATGTGGATCCATTGGAACTAAAGTTGGATTCAAGTAAAAAGAATTTATCGTAAGATGTAGGTACAAGTTACGTTTTATAAATAAGATGAATTATCCTCTTCCGAATACCCCCTGACTTAAAATAAACAGGGAGTGACAATTTTTAAGCACATTTTCTTTTCGGTAAGGTATCAAATTAAAACTCTTCGCAACATCTTTTTAAAAACCTTGAACGGCACTCGGGAGTGACAGGGCGCCTTAATAAACAAAGTCTCGAATGCAATTAGCGGCCAGCCTGTCGGACCGTCTGTACGGGACGTTGTCCTGGAGTTAAAAACAGAGAGGTTTTACACTTTACATTATCTTCCTGAATAGTGCGCCCGGAAACGTCACTTGAAAGTTTAAAATTTCGAACTATCTGAAATAGAGTTGACTAACTTTGTTTAATTTAACTCTTACCTTTACTTTGTGGGAGAAAACAGGCTGATAGCTTAAATAAGCTTAAGCCTGAAATCCTAAGTATGTCATCTACGTATCGCTTTGGCCCATTATGCTGTGCTTTCTGTTACTTAGAGTAAAAAAACCGGCCAAGTGCGTGTCGGGCCACGCGCAAAGTATAGGGTTCCGAAGTTGACGATGCCCACAGTACCTTTCTAAGACTCATTAGGATCTAGCTAGCCTGTGGTATGACGTACCCGCCCGACGCCCCTGCCGCTTGAGAAATATCAGGTTTTTTAATCATTTCATAAGTTGGTCGACTATGACTCGCAAGTTTGTACAGCCTACTTAGCTGTGATAGTTTTCCTTTCAACTACGTTATATATGCCATAACCGTGATTTTTTTCAGCCATCCAAATACCACCATTTAGCTGGCAGGGGGCGGGAGGGGGGACACGTGACTCTAACAAAAAATAGCATTTTAAAGCTTAATATTTCACAAACGCATCACTTAATCTAAAAATGGTTTTAACAAACCAACAATATTTTTTCAAGACCTATTCAACGATATGCCGCACCATGGAGTACGCAAGAAAAAAAAATACATCCCCACTTTACGAGTAGGGGAGGTACCCTATAAAAATATATATTTCAAAATTTTATTGTACCACTTTGTCAGCGTAACTAATATGTATATTCATCCAAATTACAACTTTCTAGAACTAAGCATCTCCGAGCAATAGTGCGGACAGACGGACGGACGGACGGACGGACATGGCGAAACTATAAGGGTTCCTTGTGGACTTCGGAACTCTAAAAAGCAGTCGAATAATAATGAGATTAAGATCTTTGTCGGTATGCACGGCACAAGGTGATGTTTAAACAATTTGTAATAAATAAAGAAAATCCGTTTTAATCTTCTTTCCGCTACTGTTTTAAATTTTCACTAAGGTCACATCTTGGTTGGTATAGATTTCGCTGGTCCACTTTACGGCGCGACTTTAATTGAATATGTGATGTGTTCCCTTGCAGGGTTTTATTACTGCGGCCAGATGGAATTACGAATTACGTCGTAAATTATTATAAACTTGCCGGGCGATACATTTTTTATAGCGAAGCGACCTTTTATTGCTTGCGGCTAGTGACTGTACATTTTTAAACATTTAAGCTGTAAGTGGCGTATAATATTGCTTGTTTCGAAAGATGAATGAGATGAGGGAGTTGAGGGAAACGTTTTTGTTTTTACTCATTTAAATAAAGGACGTTACATTAGCCACGCGTTTTTTAACCGATTTCAAAAAAAGGAAGAGGTTCTCAATTCGTCGGAATCTTTTTTTTATATATATATTTTTTTACGTATTTTCACGAAAAATAAATAGTAAACGTGAACCGATTTCGATGATTCTTTTTTGTTCGAAAGGTGGTACTTCCAAGTTGGTCCCATATCAATTTGGTTCAGTTCTGATGATAGGATCCATGAGAAAATGAAGGAACTCCTCAAAATTTGCTGGCACGTAGATGATTTTGGTGTCAATTTCGAAGACTTCAGAGTTACTTATGTATTTCTATAGTAATGTTTGGAAACTGTACCTATTTTGCTCATTAGTTACGCAAATACTCAGTATAATATGCCCACATCTAAAAGAGCTGGATACGTTTTATTTTCTAACGTTTTTATAAATAGCAATTGCAGGGGAGTTGTGTTCCATCAATCACCGTCGACTAGCTGGCACGTTGTTGTTTCCTTGCTCATTCGCACCTCGGTCTGGTCAATCTCAGCGTTCGGCTCTCGTTGTACGAAGCTAAGCCAGATGGTTAATGAAACTACTGATTAATGTTAGTTTGGGTATGTGAGGACTTGTTTAAAACATCGACTCTCTCCAATCGTCAAAAGATAACTTCTTTGTTTGAGTTTCTTTCACTTTGCGTTGCATTTGCAAGAAGTCTTTTTTTATTATAAATTCACATAAATATACCAAGACTAAAAAACGTCTTAGAAATATGAAAAACTTTTCTCATATTATGAGTATTACCCATTTTTTGAAGCCGAATACGTTATTTCTTTTCCCCCACGTGAATATGACAGAGTAAGTGAAATTTTTGCAAAACATTTCCTTTCGTACATTTTCACGTAATAATTTGGAGTATTTTGCCGAGAAAGCACGTATTGAAAGTTTGCGAATTTCGCGAGAATATTTGGCAAATAGGAAATCCTTTTAAACGGGAGGGGGTAAATACAATATTTGGGAAGACGATAGCAAAGGGGGGAGCTTATGACAAAGTTTGAGCGGGAAAAACTTGAACAAACCTACAAGCGTTAAGGAAGTGATCTGATGCATTTGGCTAAACATTCCTTTTTTGTCCAATATATTAAATGGGTTTCAGGTTTAGTCAGAAAAAGTGATTTGGATATAAACTTTCCAGTATTTCTATGAAATATCCGAGATCAACGGTCCATGTACATATAGTTCGTATAAAATCTGGTTACTGTATTATGCACCAAACTTTACACACACAGCGATGTTTCATCCTCATGTTTCACACAAAGCGGGCAAAGGCTTATTCAAGTCTTACAATAAATTCTCAATAACTGAAATGTTATTGTAGCGTATCGGAGAACTTCGGGATTGTGGAACCAATGATACACTTATATTTTACTCTTGGCTAGCGAGGAGCAAATAAGCTAATCTCTTTGTCGACTATTTTGAGATTTTTATTAATAAAAAACTAGCGTCTGCCCTAAACTTAGTCCGAGTGGGATTCGCTTGTAGCATTGTGATGATGCGTTTTTTCGGGATTAAAAGTAGCATATGTATATCCTTTCCTGGGACTATTTGCCAACATAATATATCCTATTCAGGGTATCGACTTCAAGCCCCATCTTCAAATTAATCAAGTTCTGTAATGACTTATATTAATTGGTAGTCCTCAAGCCGAGCGCCGACCGGCCAAAATTTATCTCGCATCTGATTGGCCTGATTGGCATTAGCCTGATAACTGCGCCTGATCAGACTTGTCATTAGCTTTCTACGGTTAAATTTTGATTAATGTGCAAGTAAACATCAAATCATCAAATGTTATTTAGAAAACTGGCCGCAAAGGATTTTTTGACATATTGCCCAGAAGAGGCATAGCGCATAATTCTGTTTGGAAAGTGGGCGTTTTCCTCAAATAAATCCCAATCCAGTTTGAAAAGTAACCTAACTCCAACATCCTATTAAGTCCCACTGTTGAGCGTAAGTCTATTCTAAATCACAAGAGAACTTGGGCCATAGTTCAAAGTGATGATTGCAAACTTCATCTTTGAATTTCCTTTCAAATGTAGAGGTATTCGTTCACGATGCTTTCCTTTACCCTCCATCAAAAAGCTCCAAACTAGTGCATTAATCCAATTAATAGTACCTTCCTAACCATCAAAATCTTTGCTTGAAGAAGTTACAATCTGATATCTGATTTGCTCAATTAACTAGTTGTATTTTGAATTTGTATTTGATAAGGGTTAGAAATTACCAATTGCGAATCAAATGAAGGTACGTTGAACAATACAGCGGGCGGGTCCGTCGTGTGTTTAGGACGCAGGTAACGAGAGACCCTCGAGTTGGTGTCAATGTTTCCACGGAAACTAATTGGAACAATACGGATCAGAAAATTGGAAATGACGAAGGACAAATATTAACTTGTAGTAACAAAGTATTTGAATGAGAATGAGAATGAGAATGAGAATTATTTATTTCAAAATTCCACATATGTTATCTTAAAACTAATTACAAATTTTACCTTATTCTTAATTACTTAACATACGGAAAATTTTGAAAAAGGTATCCTCTCAGCTTTGGTCGAAAAACGCCTAGACGTTTCGACGCTGGTTTTCAGAGGACCCAGTGTGAGTGTGTACGTGTGGGTGTCCGTGTGAGTGTAGGTTAGATGTGATGGTAAATAGGTATGAATGACTGTATGTGTATCGTAGGATTTGAAGCTAGAGTGACCAGATAGATTTTATAATATAAAACAGACATAAATATATACATATATAAATTCTACATGAACTACCGCCTAAGTGTTGGCCATTTGAAGCTCAATCAGAAGCTTTTTGAGGTTTTTCTTAAAAGAGAAAACTGACTATTTGCCTGAGATACAGTTATAATAAGTACCTAGGAAATAGGTAAGTATAAAATAAATGGGGATGGTTGTTCTCTCACGTAAAACAAGACTATGTAATGGTATAAGGGCACGACAGGTAGTGTCACATGTCAAAACCGATTAGACACTAATTTTCATTAAAAAATCGATTTAATACCATCGCTAATAACCCTAAAGTAAAAAACTGCAACAGTTAACCCGAGATAAGGCACAAACTACAAATTATGGTTCTTCATTACCTTAAAACGTTGTGTGTTTAAGTTTGATAATATTTATAATATTTAGTGAGCGGCCTCAAACTCGCCTCCCATAATTTGAAAGGGTTTTCCCAGGATTTGCCCTAAGTAAAGGATAGTAATACCCTTTGCATATTTTGGAACATGTGCATATATTAAGATACCCAGGGGTTTCTTTGCGTCGTGTCAATGTTTTAAAACCATGGTTTATCTGGTCTCTATGAGATGGAAATCACCGTAATTTGAAGAGTACCTAGGTTTGGCATAACCGCAATGACCATTCATCATAATAACAGCTTTTCAGCGATTCACGTCCGGGCAAAGGCTTCTTAGCAAAAACAACTAAGCTGGGCAAGCACTATGTTTACAACATGTTTTCCTGATCTTTTTTATCCTGTTATTTTTTTCTCTATTGTGTGGTGTTCAATAATAGTACATTATTGCAGAGGCCGTAATGTTGCAAGTAGCGCATTGCCGGACGAGTCAGTTAGAAGTTCTATTAGTACGAGTCCGGCAATCGCAATTGCGGCCGAGGAATATATACTGCTTTTCTCAAACAGCGAGTAAATACGTAGGTAAGGTCAGTCGGGGCAAGTGCGCCAGGATGGGGTAAGTGCGCCTAACATAAATATATCGAAACCAACTATTACTCAAGTAGTAGTTGGCTGTTTACAAGGCATAGGGGCGAACTAAATTTAGGCGCACTTACCCCACATCAGTATTTACTACTTCCATGGTCGTGGATGATTTGGCCATGAAAGTTGTACTTATTACCTCCATGGATTTGTCAGTTTCTCTACAGACGTCTCAAATAGCAACCGAATCAAAAAAAACACACACGACGTATACGACGTAGACGAATAATGTTTTTGCTGGCCAAGGCCGGCAATGGACAGCCTCGCGTCTTCTGTTTTTGAAAGTAATACGAACATTTCCGAGCATGTTTGAGAAAAGAGTATTTGTCAAAATTCAAAATTCAAAATTCAATCATTTATTCAGCAAATTGGCCACATACGGGCACTTTTACACGTCAGAAAAGAATTTACTAGCGCTTCCTAGACCCATTGCTTGAGAAGAAGCGCCGCAACAAACTCAAGCAGAAGGCCTTTTTTCCAAATTTACACATAGTTATAACATTTACATTACATGTATAAAATATACATATAGGTACGTACTACAATTACATTGAAGGGATGTATAGTCCCTAACTTAAACTTAAATCTAAGATCTTAGAGATGTATAGTCTCCAAGGGTCCAGAAAAAAAATATTATGGAGATGGCCTCCATTGTCAAATAAATATAAATTACATAGATGTCGACAGTCTCAAAATGTCAATAAATAATGAAGTACATCATGTATAAAAGAGTTCATTAATACATGTCAATAAGAACATGATGAGGTCTCTCGCTTAAAATGTTTGACTTAGTAATATATTTAAAGCTAATGATTATTTTTAAACGTCCTTGCTTGTATTGTATTGTATTGTATTGTAATGTTTCTTTAACCTTGGACTTTTTTTACTTTAGGCTCAATAAGTAAGTAGGTAGGCCATCAGTTTTAGTCCGGGGCCATTTAAGTTTGGAAATTCTTCTGGGCCAATATTCTCCGTTTAAAAGCCAAAAGATCAGCATCAGTGAGCTAGTCCACATGTCCCCTATGCCCTTTTTTTCCCGGCACGATAAGGTTTTGCAAAAAGCTATCTGATTTGGCGCTCGGCCGTCGACGTATCAACGTTGCAGCGCTTTAGATGCGTTATCTGAAAAGCGAGGCTTGGACAGCGGATTCTAGGAACTTGAATAAATATGTGTACCAATTGGGATCCCCTTGTTTCCCATAAAATTGTAGGGCCTAATTTCATTAGTCAGAAAATGTTAGTCATAAAATTTATGGAAATAAGTACCATTAGTCATAATAATCATAAACATAACTTGAGATACTCCTAACGTTCAGGAGTCATAATATCATGTGTAATCGTTAGTCATAATATTGATATCCATAATATCTGAAGACATACTTGTTTATTATCAGAAACTTAATAAATCATAAGCTTTTAAGTCATAACTGTTTTAGATCATATTGTTTTATAGCCTTATACGCACTGGGCTTTTATTGATAGTCATAACGACTTTGTTAGATTAAAAAAATATTCATTAGAATGAAATACTGCGACAGACGAAACATTTAGGTTGGGTTAGGTTAGAGTATGAATATTTACAGAAACGAAATTCTGCGACAGACGAAACATTTAGGTTAGGTTAGAGTATGAATATTTACAGAAACGAAATGCTGCGAGAGACGAAACATTTAGGTTAGGTTAGGTTAGAGTATGAATATTTACAGAAACGAAATGTTGCGTCAGACGAAACATTTAGGTTAGGTTAGGTTAGAGTATGAATATTTACAGAAACGAAATGCTGCGAGAGACGAAACATTTAGGTTAGGTTAGATATATTTCTACGCTATGAATAATTATCACTTATAAGTTTTATGACTAATGTAAAAATTCACATCATACGTTATGTCAGAAAAATTTAGGATCAATTACATTATGACCAATGATAGTTCTGGGTACTGATTGGTATGACTAATGATAGTTCTGACCCACGACTATTATGCCTTACGAAATTAGGTAATTCGTTTTTATGGCTTTTTATATTATTACTAACGGCATTATGACTTACAATAATTATTACCCAAAACATAATGACTTGTGAAAATCGGAACTTCGATGTTATGTCAGTCAATATAGACCCGTACCAATTCTCTGGTGCAAAATTAAAGAGAAAATTAACCTTGCATTATTTTCCACCGAAGCCGTGGTGGCCTAGTGTTTCGACCTGCCGCCTCTCATGCAGAGGGTCGGGTGTTCGGTTCCGGCTCGCACCTCTAAGTTTACTAATGTGCGAAATTCAATTTGAATTTACCACTGTGCTTTTCGGTGAAGGAAAACATCGTGAGGAAACCTGCACGCACCTGCGAAGTAAGTCAAAGGGGTCTATATTGACTGACATAACATCGAAGTTCCGATTTTCACAAGTCATTATGTTTTGGGTAATAATTATTGTAAGTCATAATGCCGTTAGTAATAATATAAAAAGGCATAAAAACGAATTACCTAATTTCGTAAGGCATAATAGTCGTGGGTTAGAACTATCATTAGTCATACCAATCAGTACCCAGAACTATCATTGGTCATAATGTAATTGATCCTAAAATTTTCTGACATAACGTTTGATGTGAATTTTGACATTAGTCATAAAACTTATTAGCGATAATTATTCATAGCGTAGAAATATATTACCATAATAGTCATTTGAACAAAAATAATTAATCAATTGGATGAAGAAAAACATACTCTACCATACCTAACCTAAATGTTTCGTCTGTCGCAGCATTTCGTTTCTGTAAATATTCATACTCTAACCTAACCTAACCTAACCTAAATGTTTCGTCTCTCGCAGCATTTCGTTTCTGTAAATATTCATACTCATACCTAACCTAACCTAAATGTTTCGTCTCTCGCAGCATTTCGTTTCTGTAAATATTCATACTCTAACCTAACCCAACCTAAATGTTTCGTCTGTCGCAGTATTTCATTCTAATGAATATTTTTTTTAATCTAATAAAGTCGTTATGACTACCAATAAAAAGCCCATAAGGCTATAAAACAATATGATCTAAAACAGTTATGACTTAAAAGCTTATGATTTATTAAGTTTCTGATAATAAACAAGTATGTCTTCAGATATTATGGATATCAATATTATGACTAACGATGTGTATTACACTTGATATTATGGCTCCTGAACGTTAGGAGTATCTCAAGTTATGTTTATGATTATTATGACTAATGGTACTTATTTCCATAAATTTTACGACTAACATTTTCTGACTAACGAAATTAGGCCCTACAATTTTATGGGAAACAAGGGGATCCCAATTCAAAGATGTGTGTGTGAAGTCCCCAATTCGCACTGGGCCCGCGTGGGGACTATAGCCCAAACCCTCTCGTGATGAAAGGAGGCCTGTGCCCAGCAGTGGGACGCAAATAGGCTGTAGTAGTAGGTACTAGTAGTAGTATTTTCCACCACCAAGCGGTTCTGCCTTCCGCTCATCATTGCCTCTGGGCTATACCTACCTAAGGACATAGGTATTATCACACACATCTTTGAATTGCTTCTCGAATGCCCTTCTGTTGCATATTTCAACGAGGTGCGATTCAGGATTTGAACCCTTTGTTCCATGCCTTTATTCAGGCTGCCAGGTGATCCCTTTTTATTTACGTACATTTCAACAATGCTATCGCCACCTTGTGCCAATGGCACTCCTTTTAAATCGTCACAAAAGGATCTTTATCAGGCGGGATATATTAAAAACGCTTCGTTTTACCCTAAATCAAAATGGAATACAAAAATGGCGTGTCATCCCATCCCTCTCGGCGCAGGGCCAAGGGAAAAACCTTTTAAAAACACCGGACAGGTGGGACAGTGCTCTGCCCGTCCTATAGCGATGGGTGAGTGGAGCTATCCAACTAGATTAACTCGAGTTACATTTCAATCATGTTGTGTACGTAATAGAAATAATAGTTTATAATACTGAGTGTTCTTTATTTATTATCATCGTAAACAATGCAAGTTATTGTTAAGATACCGAAAACATAGAGAATCATAGAATGTGTATCTAACTTGTTGTCTATTCTAGTTAAGGCGCAGTTCTTATATTAAGGGACAGTCATAACACTCTCCCAAGTTATTAATTTACAAGTCCATCCGTCTTGGCGGCTTCCTGACCCTCGTGCTTCGACGTGGCTCCTGTGAGGGAAATGCAGGTGGCGATGTAGGTTGCCACAAGTCCTTTTCTGGTCTCATCGCTTCTGGTGTATTTTCCATTTCCGGAATTCTAATTTCTTTTTCAGGTTCCTTTATTTCAGGTTCATGGTGTATCAACGGAGTCATCATCTTTTCCGGGCTCTGTAGTGTACTTATCGCCGTCTCCGGGTTCTGCCATGATGGATTCAATCCAGGTAAGGTTTCATGTACTGGTATCGGTTTGTATGATTCAGGTATGTTGTAGTTCTCATTATTACTCTTACATGATGTCTTAAGCATTTGATCTACATGTCTCTGATGTTTCTTTCCATCTACTTCCACTTCATAATGTAATTTTCCTGTTCTGTCCAATACTTTTACAAATTTCCATTTGTTACTGTCATACATTCTTATCTGTACTCTATCTCCTCTCTTAAATTCTTTATTTATCTCTTGCTCTTCCTTTGCCTTGTTTTCCTTTATTATACCTGTATCTCTCTTGACTAGGTCAATCCGGGTTCTATATATTCTTTTAAACATCATTTCAGCTGGGCTTATTCCAGTGGTACTATTTGGTGTCTTCCTGTACATCATCAAAAATTTCTGTAGTTTCTCTTGTACTGATCCTTCTTCATTTGCCATTGCCTTTAATTTATTTTTCATAGTTTGGACGTATCTTTCAGCTTGCCCATTTGTTGCTGGGTGGAATGGTGCTGTGAACTTGGCTTGGATTCCATTTTCTTTTAAAAATCTTTGCATTTCTTCTGATCGAAATTGTCTTCCATTGTCCGAAACTTGAGTAATTGGTAGACCAAACGTAGTGTATATCTTTTTTAGAATGTTAATGGTTGCTGTAGCTGTTATTGATGTAGTTGGCACAACTTCTAGCCATTTTGTATATGCATCCACAACAACCAAGAAGTACTGATTCATGAATGGTCCTGCGTAGTCAATATGAATGCGGCTCCATGGTTCTTTTGGATACTCCCAGGCATGGATAGGAACTTTTGAAGGGTTTTTCTGCATCAAACAGCACGTTTTACATTCTTTAACCATATTCTCGATGTCTGAGTCAATATTTTTCCACCAAACATAGCTCCTTGCCAAAGCCTTCATTTTCACCATACCAGTGTGAGCCATATGTAGTTCTTTTAAAATCTTGGGTTGTAATTTCTTGGGTATTACAATTCTGATTCCATAAAAAATACAGTTGTTCTGTAGAGAAAATTCATGTAATCTCTTAGGATCTTCTCTGCCCGATTGTATATCTAGATATAATTTTTGTAGTTCCAGGTCAGTAGCTGTAGCTTTTCTTATTTCTTGTAGTGAAACTGGCATTTCTGAAATTTGATTTAGATAGAAGGCTTCATCATCCGTAAGTTTATCATTCTTATCAATTCTATTTGCATGTTGTAGTCTTGAAAAGTAGTCAGCATTCGCATGTTCTGTAGTCTTCCTTAGTCGTATCTCATAATCAAATCCTGCTAAAAAGTTTGCATAGTGCACAAGTCGTATGGCTGTGGTACCTGGTGTAGCCTTCTCTGGGTGTAAGATTCTAGCTAATGGTTGATTGTCCACTATGAGTATTATTTTTCTGCCGTAGCAATATTGGAAGAATTTCTTCAGACCCCATACTAGTGCAGCGGCTTCCTTGTCCAACTGGCTGTACCCTTTCTCCGCTTTCGTGAGAGATTTTGACGCGAATGCTATGGGTCTTTCCTGGTTATCTGGCATAATATTAGACAATACAGCTCCAAATTCTGTAGGTGAAGCATCAGTGGCTAATGTCACCGGTAAGTTCGCATAGAACGGTGTGAGAACTTTTTCTCCACAGATTTCCTTTTTCAGATCTTGAAATGCTTTCTCACATTCAGTAGACCATGTAAATTTTGTATCTTTCTGTAGTAATTTGTATAAAGGATTCAGTTTTGATGCTAGGTTGGGAATGAACTGTTGGTAGTAATTGACAATTCCCAGAAATGTACGTAGAGATGTAACATCTGTAGGACGTGGGCTGTTCTTAATATCCTTTATCTTTTCTTCTGTAGGGTGTAATCCATTTTCATTTATCGTATGTCCCAGGTAAGTAACTGATTTCTTGAAGAATTGACATTTCTTTCTGTTTAGGTGTAATCCGCATTCCTTAAGTTTGTTAAACACTTTCTTGATTCTTTGTAGTAATTGTATGTATGTTTGTCCTTGTAAGGCAATATCATCGAAAAAACAAGCTGTACCTTCAATTCCTTGTAGTGTTTGGTCCATATACCTTTGCCATACATTTGGTGCAATTTTTACTCCAAACATCAGTCTTTTTACTTTGTATGTACCCTTGCATGTACTTATTGCTTGCATTTCTGCTGTATCTTCATTTGTCTTCATGTGTAAATATGCTTGGTTTATATCCAGTGTACAAAAATATTTTCCGCCACTAAGCTTTGAGAATATTTCTTCTACCCGGGGAATGGGGTAGTTGTCATTTTCCAGATTTTTATTTAATGTAGCTCTATAATCCGCACATAAGCGTACTTTTCCATTTTGCTTCATGACAGGAACAATCGGTGTCCCCCACTGAGAATATGTAACTTTTTCTAGTATTCCTTCTTTTTCTAATCTGTCTATTTCTGCTTCGACTTGATCTCTGAGTGCGAATGGCACTGGACGTGGCTTCAAAAATACTGGAACGGCATCTCCTTTTAATTTAAATACTGCTTGATAATCTTTAATTTCT
Source organism: Aethes cnicana (assembly GCA_963971205.1). Classification (NCBI taxonomy): domain Eukaryota; kingdom Metazoa; phylum Arthropoda; class Insecta; order Lepidoptera; family Tortricidae; genus Aethes; species Aethes cnicana. The sequence continues at coordinate 16,390,994 of OZ020274.1, forward strand.
CCTATTTGTTCAGAAAATAATTCTTTGTATTCTTCAAGCATTTTTTTTAATTTTTCCTTAAATTCTGTTTCTGTAATGTCAATCTCTTCTGTATTAATTTTATTTACTTCGAATTTTAGATTTAATTTCCTCAGCCATTCTCTGCCTACAACAGGGTCCACTTTCTTATCAATAATAAATATTCTTCCTTCAATTTCTTTGTTTTCATATTTTATTTTTACATTGCATGTACCCAGAGGATGAATTACCTCACCTGTGTATGTTCTTAGTTTTATTGGTGTACTTTCTAATCTTAAATTTTTAAAATTATCTTTATAATAGTCTATTGAGCAAGTTGTAACTGCTGCACCTGTATCTAGCTCTAGTGTATGTGCTTTTCCATTTATTTGCAATGTCATATTAAATTTATCATTTTGTGTAATATGTCCTTTTTGTATTTTATTTATTTCATAGATCTCTTCTTCACTTTCATCCATGGATAAGTCACTTTCCATTTGTAGCTGTTTTTGATCCTTGAAACAAACTGCTTGTACATGCCCTCGTCGGTTACATTTCTTGCAATACAGTTTATCTTTCAGTTGGCACTGGCTCGCTAGATGGTTCTCTTTCCCACAACAGTAGCAATTTATTTTCCGGGTTCTAGAATTATTTTCAAATTTATTTCTTGTATTATATGTATTCCTTGTATATGTATGTGGGGTTTGTCTTTCTCCCTGTATGTATGTATTCGTATTTCTATTGTGTTCATTTTTAAACTTTTTGTTTACTGATATTTTGTTAATATTTGATGTTTCACAAAACATTTCTTTTGTCTCGTATTTGGATGTCTCAATAGCCATGGCTATTTTCACTATTTGATCGAAAGTAGAGGTTGGAGGCTCTTGGAGTAATCGTTCTTTAATTTCAGAGTTTCTCAGTCCCCTGATAAATTGTACCCGCAGGTGAGTGTCAAATGTGGTGTGCTTACACTTAGTGCATATAAAGTTGCATTTTCCTCCAATCTCTTTTAGTCCCGCAACATAATTTGCTATGCTTTCTTGATCATGCTGTTGCCTCAGGCAGAATTTATGCTGCTGTGCCACTTCCCCTGGCTCCGGTGAAATATGGTTTTCCAGTATTTTAATAGCTTCTTCAAAGCTTTTTTGTTCCGGAGTCTCTGGTGCTGTTATATTCTTTAGAATTTGGTAATAGTTTGGCCCAATGCAATTCAAAAATATTTGAAGTTTTGTATTTTCATCTGCGATATTTTTTAATGCTATATAATTTTGTAGGCGCTGTAAGTAACTATTAAAAGATTCATTCACTTCATCGTAAGGTTGTAATGTGATGCCGCTTATTGATTTAGCTTGCGATTGGGTGTTTTGTAATGCGTTTTGTAGGTTATTTTGCTGTTCTTGCATGCCGCGCATTGTAAGTAACATTTGACTCAATACCTCTGACAATTGTTGTTCCATCTTTTCTTCCGTATGATACTCGCTGAAAAAGAAGGAGTAAGGAGGTTGTGATGCGGGCTATCATCACTGGATAGGAGCCCCTGGGTCGTAAGGAAAAAGGTATAAAAGGATCACGTGGGAAATATTTTCACTTCACTTGTAAACCGTATTGTAGGTATTGTACTTTTATTCGTGCACTTCACTATCCTCGTCGCCAGTTTGTTATGTACGTAATAGAAATAATAGTTTATAATACTGAGTGTTCTTTATTTATTATCATCGTAAACAATGCAAGTTATTGTTAAGATACCGAAAACATAGAGAATCATAGAATGTGTATCTAACTTGTTGTCTATTCTAGTTAAGGCGCAGTTCTTATATTAAGGGACAGTCATAACAAATCACTCGAGATATGAAATACTCGAAGCAATTATTTTCTTTCATAGAAGCTAATAATGAGAACTTTTTGACGGACATGACTTGCGGATCACACCTAACATCACAGTAGCCAATAAAACTTGTAGTATCTATCGCAATTATTTTAAGTTAATACTTAATTTGATACAACACTAGGATAATCAGAGCTACTTTTCGACTATGGAAAAAGATCACCTCTTTGGGGTCAGCTCGAAAAAGCGACTCAGATTCCACCGGTTCAGTCGAGTCGACCTTCAAGTTAGGGTGGAAATTCACTGCGGCAGCCACGGTATTGTCCGGATACTCGGCACTAAAACGTAGCAGAGGTGAAAGCGTATATCGTGTTACAAACAACAAATATACAACAAATATTTGCATATGACCGCAGGTCACTGTTTGGTGGCAACCAAACGATAGCGCGATGTAATCGACAGCTAGCGCCATCTAGCGAAGACCGCGGTAAACTTGACGTGTTACAAATTTGAATTAGACTTTTGTTCTATTCGCTCTAACTAGATACCTAATTTCGCCAGCTTATTAAGTGCTATGGTGGTTTCAACTCTAGTTAGGTATATCTAACAATGACAATACCTCAAATTATTATTATAACTGTCAAAAAAAAGTCGACACATCGCTACTCTGATATAAGCCCGAGATGAGTAGGGCCTTTATGTAAATCGCCGGATCTAGCCGTTGAGAGCGCGGCTTTGTGTCCCAGGTCCAAGGTCGCCGGACTGAAAACTACTAAATTCATTTATATAAAGGGTATTCGCGTGGCCGCTGACGTAGAAGATAATGCCGGCCATAAACCAGACGCTCGTAAAACCCTATCCCTTCAGACTAATATTAGAAATGTGAAAGTTCGTAATGTCGGGAATGGAAATAGCTTGTATCTTGAACTAACATCACGAGGCTTTTTTATCTAAGATACGACACCGCTTTATTTTAGCTACGAGTAAATTCATTGTCTCAAACTTTCGCGATACACACTCATATTAAACACACTATCACGGGGACAGTCCCCGGGGGACTTAATCGCGTAAAAACTATTTATATTTTACCTCGACGTTTCGGCCGCGCTGCAACGGCCGCGGTCACGAGAAGACTCATGGCCGTTGCATCGCGGCCGAAACGTGGAGGTAAAATATAAATAGTTTTTACGCGATTAAGTCCCGGTGATAGTGTGTTTAATACGAGTAAATTGCCTGATGTAAAATATGAGAAACTAGCCGTTTCACCGCGACTTCGTCCCGCGTAGTCTTAGAATTTGCGTACCCGATGATACTATACATATAGATGGTTTATGGAAAATCCGTTCCCGTGTGAATATCGGGATAAAATGTCTATGTTATTCCCAGGGTCTCAAACTATCTCCATCCCAAATTTCATCCAAATTGATCCAGTCGTTGCGACGTGAAGGAAGGACAAACAAACAAACACACTTTCACATTTATAATATTAGTAAGGATGTGACAAGTATCATTGAAACTAGCTATGGCGGCCATGTCTAACAACCAATCCTTCTTAAAAACATGCATATTTAGGCGCCCGCCCCGATGGGTATTCAGGTCGGTCCCGCTGACGCTCATCCTTCAGCCCTCGATACAACGGACAACAAAGGCCGCCCCGCCTCGGCAACGACGAAACTTGCAAAAATTAAACGGGAAACATTTGCCGCGTGACCGCGCATACCTAAACCAACTCCACAAACAATGAAACGGAAATAATTCGTTGGATTTCACAAATACAGGTTATTTTTTGCTAAAATTGATTGTGTTAAATCTAAGGCTGCGATCGCTACTTTCTCTCTCACATTGGCAGTTCATATTCATTCTATACATCGAGAAAAGTTTTGATTACAACACCGTCAGCTCAATGACGTATAAGGATTGAAACATTCTCGTAGGAGTCGTAGGTACTAATTAGAATTACAAATCACAATCACAAAGTTAAAAAAAAAATAACAATAATGACAGTTTGAGCGTCGAACAAATGGCACTGTTCTCAATTATACCTAAAATCAGTTAAAAACCAAACGTTGACAGCTTTTTTAAATAGTGACTGATAGGCCTGTGGCCTATCCACAATGTGCAGTCTCAAACTACTCTTATCCTGCCAAATGCCAACCCAAACATCGGCGGGCTTCCGTCACCGGCGTCAGCAGTGACCTCCGCACCCGCACACACGACGCGAGCGCGCAGATTTCCTCACGATAAATACGATTTATTGTATCTTTTTACTGTAGTATGTTTTCTTTTGTGTACTGAATAATGGCTTTTTTTATACCGCCACAACAATTTCTGTTTTGGCCATAGGTTAACTGGTAGAGAATGCCTTACGGAATTAAGTTCGCTTTTTGTATTAGTTTTTTTTTACCAATGTGCAATAAAGTTTAAATAAATAAATAGGTACTAGGAACCAAATCCGTTAACTAGATATGTACTTGATACGGTGCCGCAGTGAAACACCTTGGTGCAATAGTGCCAGGCTAGGTAGGTACCACTACATTAGCCTAGAAACGGGAAAAATTGTTCTAGGAGCTGTGACTAAGTAAGTAAAGTAAAGTAAAGTAAAGTAAAAAAAGCTTTATTGCCCAAAAAGAAAAAACAATCATTATTACACAGCAGCAGTTTACAATTAAAATATAAAATAATATAAGTAATTAATAATAATTTAAAAAAAACCAGTAAACTTTTTTTATTTTTTTGGCAATGGGTGCCGGCCTCAGCATGTGCTGGCACTCGGAAGGCCAGCGCTGGTTTTCAGACCGGCCCCTTTTAGGGTGGTCGCGTCTCATACCCAACCCTATCACAACACATTGTCACAACTCGTAGAGCGGTTAGAAGTCTAATGTGAACAGAATACAATAGAATAGAATAGCATACAATATGAACTGATCCATCATAGTGGTGCGACTGTGCACTAACGTGAAGTCAACACTTTGATCACTGTGATTAATCGTACGTTTCCCTAACGTACGTAAAACATATTGCAATGATATTGCAATCTAAGAAGATAATTTTGTCATGAATACGGAAAATTAATAAACCGAACCTATCATTTCCTACTTAAAAGGTTATTAAGCCGGTCAAGTCGTGTTTCATCGACACTTTGGAAACTTTCAGCAGCTCCGTCTCTTCCGGGCGAAACAAAACAAAGGCGGGAGATATTTCCAACTTTATCCTCAAATTAAAATTATCTAGAAGATAACGTTTGAGGGGAAGGGCTGTTAGTCTGTTTGTTAAGCTATAGACAATATTTTAACGGCGAGGGAACTGTTTAAAACTTGTAAATGGACGAAGTTTGCGGGCCGGCGGGCCGTCACGGCGGAGAAATTGTTGACAATAACGTTATTTATAGGGGAGATTTAAATTGGTATTTTTAGGGTTCCACACGTTAAGAGGCAAATAAAACCCTCATAGAATCGCTTCGTCCTAGACGAATAAACAAACATCAGTTGTGGTCGTTCTGAAATGCGACTGCAATAGTATATTTTGATGCAAGTGCAAAGTTTGAATTTTTATGACAATGACAATTTCGCACGTGTATCAATAGACATTTTTTAATACATATGCGAAAAAAATAACAAAGAAATAAACGAACAGGATGAAGCTCAAAAGAGCTTTACGCACTAGTTCGTAAAAAACAACTTTAGGCACGCTCACTAGCTGGCAAAAAACAAAAAACTCTCGTTCGGAAATGACAAACTTTTGGCACGAGGCGCGTTAAACAGGTATCGAAATGTTTACTTTATGAGCATCTGTATTAAAAACGTTTTTGCGATTGATTTATAATTTTTATATAGATGTTAGGTAACCTGGATCTTTCAGATATCTTCTTCTTTAAATATATTAATGACTGACTAGGTATCAAAAATGATATGCGAACAACAGGGTTTCATTACAGTCAATAAAACCGTTTTGTTCTCTACGAAGATTCAACCATAAAGTTCAATCACGAAAATTTCAGCTTGAATGACATCGACCAAAGCAAGAGGAATTCACAAAGTGGGTACTGCTGGTCAAAGCTAGGGTCAAAGCCCTCGATCAATGCGCCCATAACTCATCTCATGTATTCATGAACCCGTTTATTACCCCCGGGAGGTGCAGGGGAGGCCAATTAGCAATACGCATGTAGATGTAATCGGCAGTCATTCCGTGAAACAAATGGGATTTATAAATCATACTTCTCTCCTGTAATAAAAGTCGGAGGTGTCGTGAATGTACTGTCGTATTGAACATAGGTCATCATCATCATCATCATTTCAGCCGATAGACGTAGACCTCCAAGGAGCGCCAATCAGACCGGTCCTGTGCCACTCGCATCCACTGCGTTCCCGCGATCTTTATAAGGTCGTCACTCCATCTTGTTGGAGGCCTACCGACAGCTCGTCTACCGGTTCGCGGACGCCACTCCAGAACTTTCTGGCCCCATCGGCCATCAGTCCTGCGAGCAATGTGCCCCGCCCACTGCCACTTAGGCTTAGGCTTAGGTTCGCAATTCTTCGGGCTATGTCGGTGACCCTAGTTCTACTGCGGATATCCTTATTTCTATTTCTATCACGCAGAGAAACCCCCATAGCCCCCTCTAACAATTGTATACAATCTATCCTGCTATTTCCAGAATAAAATTCTAAACTCGAATATATTCAGACATTGACCCTACAGTAAACGGTCCTAAAATCCTACCTATAACTGCTCAGACACGTAAAACAGATCCCGTCTTGGTGTAAACTACCACTTTCTATGCAAATGGAGTGTTTCGTCCAGCGCCCTCTGTTGGCCACTTCTGAATATTTCCGTTCAACGCACCGGTGCACTTTGACCGCTACACGAAGGGAGCACCAATTTAAACTCTTCATGATCAAAAGTCCTGTTTGCAATGTAGACTTAGATGACGTGTGGCGTCTGTATCTCTAGTGCTCAAACAAAAGGCTAGAATGGTTTCGAGCTAGCGAAACAGTGTCGTTGTCATAAACAGTAAGATATAAAAACCGCCTTCAAACTCCGAGAGACTGCGATGTCAATGTCAAGTTCACTATATGATTATCATTTCTTTGAGTCGGTTCACTTGACACCGACTTCGCAGTCTGCCGGAGTTTGAAGGCGGTTTTTTTTTTTTTTTCGGCTACTTTTTATTTATATGTCGCAGAGTCGGAGAAAGAAGAACGAAATATCTAATTTAAATTAATTAGATTTAAGTAACGCTGGGTTTTAGTGGGTATTCCGAATAATCGGCGAGTCCCACATAACCACAATGGCAGGTGGTATGCATAAAGCATTTCCCAGCGTGGTCGGTTCACCTTCTGTGACGTAACTTCCTTTAAACGTCAAGGCTATAAAAGAGACACTCACTGCGTAGTGGGGATCAGTCTATCAGTCTATTCAGATCAGTCGAGGGAGTCTATTCAGATCAGTCGAGTCGAGCTGTCAGCCTACCTGTCAAAGCAAAGCTGTCACTTGCTTCATTCTGTTACTAACTCGCGTAGCGATCGGACGTTAGCCTAGTATCGTAATAACGGTGATCAAGTCTGTATTGTGTAACGTTCTACGTACTGTACATAAGCGAAGGTGAATAAAAGGAATAAGACCAACGTGTAACGTTTTATTGAAGCTACAGTACTACCTCGTGCCTCCTACATCTGCTCAGTTACGCTCCTGACAACGTGAGACGCCCACGGTGCGGTAAAGAGGATAAGTACCTATCCATCAGATGATACCGCACAGACGCTCGTGCCTAGTTCCACTAGCCTGCTATGATGATGTCGCGCGGCCCCACGCGACTCTCCGACATATACATTACTATAGAAGTACATAAGTAACTCTGAAATCCTCGAAATTGACACCAAAATCATCTACGTGCTAGCAAATTTCGAGGAGTTCCCTAATTTTCTCATGGATCCCATCATCAGAACTGAACCAAGTTAATATGGGACCAACTTGGAAGTACCCTTTCGAACAAAAAAAAAAAATCATCGGAATCGGTTATATTATTAACTTTTGGTAAACATACATAAAAAAAAAGATTCCGACGAATTGAGAACCTCCTCCTTTTTTGAAGTCGGTTAAAAAGTATGCAAACACTAACATGAAACACACACATCTTTTGCATGCATGTCTTTATCTTTCTGTTTATTCCATAATTTCTTTTTTTTATTTATACGTAGGTACGAGTACAAGACCTACAATTTGGATGCAGGTTCAGGGTGAACTAAAATTTGAACTCTGTATGAGAGACACGAAAAAAAGGCCTTTAATAATAAAAAGAAGAATATATAAGTGAATATGAAGTTGTACAGGGATATTTCTCATCTTTAAAAAATCAAGGGAATAGTGAAAATCATCGACACAGCCCTCTTATTTAGGTCTGAATCTGATTATTAACTTATCCAAGCAAGGTTGATAGTACCAGAGACAATATAATTATAAGACTGTCAATCTCCTTACATTACGTCGTACATCAGAAATAGCCAGGGAGCTTGAAAATGTTCATACTTCGCCTGTACAGCGCCATCTAGATGTAGCTCATTGAGTTCAAGTTGGTATGCAGGCTACCTAGGCAGCGCTATCGGATTTAACACTTATTTCGGGCGCACGCTGATTTGTTTGAAGGTTGACATTCTAAGTTTATCTTACTTCTTCTATGATAGTACTAGTATCTACATCCAGCGCAGACTGTTATTCCAAAGGGTTGCATACATTCTATATCGGTGTCGCGGCCGCCGGCTGAATATTTGATGCCGCCGGGACTGCACGGTCGCCTCGACTTCAAACAATTATTGGCATGCCTGATATAATATTCAAGCATTTTTCTAACTTCATATTTTAAAGAAGGAAGTTACCTACGTGCGTCCTTGACGGTTATCTACGAAATAACATCTTTTTCTTATTACAAAAGATGAAAACGTTTATAATACTGGTGTTGATGGCATTAAGTACCTATTTCTATAGAAACAAATTCTTTGTATCATTGTAATATTTGTCTTTTATTTTGAGATTGTTTTATTGACGGAATCCCTCTTTGTATTCTTGGAAAGGAATACGAAGAAGAAGAAATAGTTACCAGAAGTGTCCTCGATATCAATAACACGCTGTCGCCTTATTAACATTGCAAGAGTGCAGTCGCAGTAAATTGGCCGGGTTTTACGGCGTCGTCACGTGGCCGACGTGACCGTCTGGCGGCCGGCGCTTCGGACCAATTGCCGGAGAGACTCTTATAGACAAAAAGATAAAGGCGAATTGACTATATTTTCCGCTGAGCTAAGCAAAGTAAAGTTATGTCCCCATCTAATAGTTAGGATGCTTACTGACATCGGTTCTTTTTCCGTTACGTCTTGGTTTTGGGGTGGTAGGACCTGGTGATAGGTCCATCCGGGTTTGTGCCACCGCCTTAACCCGCCAAATAGTAGTTACTTACACTGAAGAGCCTTAAATAAATCATCTTGAGAAATTACTGTCACGGAGGCATTTCATCTAACGTATTATCTACACTGTGGTGTAGGCACCGTATTGTTAATAAGAAATCATAAGATTTCAGTGTCTATGGTCCGCAGTGACCACTTACGCTTAGGTGGCCTATTTGCTCGTTTGCATACCAATTTAAAAAAAAATTGTCGCTGACATTCGAAGACTTTCTAGTCCCGTTGACCAAATACTTCTGATCGACACTCACTAAGACTCATATCTTATTTTTAGCAGTTCTAAAGACTTAATGCGGAGAATAAACTAAGTTCTACTGCTCCATATCAGAGAAACTTCGAACATAGCTCTTTCTAATTGCTCTTTGACCTTAATCGTTCTGAGGCTCATCGTTAACTTGAAAAAAATACTTTACCTACTTATATTATATCGAAATAATAATGTTTTTTTTTAGTGTTTACCGTAAACAAGCACCTTTACTCTGTCGTACCCTGTTTCGTTTTATGAAACTTTGTTAAAGGCCGTTTGAAGGGTCGTAATTGTTGTGTTAAACTAATTATCGGAGGTCCCACAGACGCTCGCGAGCGTTATTTGATTGTCTACGGGTCACACTTTGACCTTGAAAAGTATCAAATTTAATTTACGATATTTGACACGTACTCAGCTTGAGAAGTCTTCCTTGAATTCGGGGTCAATGGAAAAATTAAAAAATAATAAAAATAAAAACCGCCTTCAAACTCCGACAGACTGCGAAGTCGGTGTCAAGTGAACTGACTCAAAGAAATGTAAACATATAGTGAACTTGACATTGACATCACAGTCTGTCGGAGTTTGAAGTCGGTTTTGAATTTTGAATTTAAAAAAATTTAGAATACATTTTTACAGTATGTAATGTACGAGTATGCAGGAAATGCATATTTTTCTGAGTGTTTTTACAAGACAAAGTTACGTACTTGAAGTTTGTTGATTTTAGTTTATTAAATGCTGGAGTTCTTTGTAGAATTTTGTTGTTTATTCGGTCGTCATAGTTTTATGCCTTTGACTCTCAAATACGTACGTAATCTAAAATGGCCTCTTCAGTGAATCTGCCTTTGTGCTAGTGTGAAGTATATTTTTTATATAAGTAATTAATATCCATACTAATATTATAAATGTGAAAGTGTGTTTGTTTGTTGTTCCTTCCTTTATCTAAACCGGTCCATAGGTTGAAGCGTGAAGAGGTAACAATCAGACAGACAGAGAGATACTTTCAATAGAAGGGATAGGCACAGTGGAAAATCAAGAATGCAGATTCATGGAAACATTGATATAAAATGATCAAGATCCTCAAAAGTAAACTTTTTTTTTTCATCATTAAATTCTCAATGACCATTCTTGACCATTAATCATTCGTTGTTGTTCGCAGGTAATCACACGTAGTACTGGCCCGCTCGTCTTGTAAGTGGAACCCCTGATTTATTAGGGTCCCGTAATCAGCTAATTGCCCTTGTTTCGCAAACACCGGTTTCCGCTGATTAAATTAAAGAAAAAGGCTATCAGGGACGGCGTCTTGCGGGCATTAATATTTAGGCGGAAGCGATGTGAAAATACCCCCTATCCTTACACGTAAATGTAAGGGATGGGAAGTTCCCGTCCGGCGACCGCTTTGGTTCCGGATAGCGACTGTGGCCAAAAACATAGTAGATACAATGTGTTCAACATTTACACATTTTTTATAGATTTCAAATTAGTCTTCGTAAAGTAGCGGATGATGCTCGTAATTACAACTATAATTAATAATAATAGCATAGCGACTGCTCAATAATACCTTGCGAAGCGTATTTTCTAAAACACATTAGGTAAGTATAAAATTACGCGATTAGATGTTTAAACTATTCATCATTTCAGCCAAAAGACGTCCACTGCTGGACATAGGCCTCCCCCAAGGCTCGCCACTCAGACCGGTCCTGTGCTACTTGCTTCCACCGGTTTCCCGCGACCTTCACGAGGTCGTCGCTCCATCTTGTTGGAGGCCTACCGACAGCTCGTCTCCCGGTTCGCGGGCGCCACTCGAGAACTTTCCGGCCCCATCGGCCATCAGTCCTGCGAGCAATGTGCCCCGCCCACTGCCACTTAAGGCTCGCAATTCTTCGGGCTATGTCGGTGACCCTAGTTCTACTGCGGATATCCTCATTTCTGATTCTATCACGCAGAGAAACCCCGAGCATAGCCCTCTCCATTGCCCTCTGAGTGATTTTGAGCCTTCTTATGAGGCCCATCGTAAGCTCCCACGTCTCGGAACCATAAGTCGTCACTGGCAACACACACTGGTCGAAGACTTTCGACTTGAGACACTGCGGTAATTTGGACGAAAAGACACTGCGAAGCTTCCCGAACGCTGCCCGCCGAGTCGGATTCGACGATTGACCTCTTTCTCGAAGTTGGACCTACCTAACTGGACTGTTTGTCCCAGGTATACATAGTGGTCAACAAGTTCGAGCGCAGAGCCTCCGATTATTACGGGAGTTGGTACAACAAACTGATGTTTAAACTATTCACAGCTACTCATTTATTGATTTTAACTGTTATGTTACGTTCTAGTAGCTAGCACGAACTCATAACCCCGTGATGATAGCCTGAAAAGGTAAGGCAAGACGTTGTGCATACAGAACTCGTACAAGAATGTAGATAGTCCAATATTTCAAACTTTAACATTTCGCATTAGCATTCAAAACAAGGCAACGATCAAATTGAATAGAAAAGTTCGAGTGAATTCAGCGAAATAATTTATTTCACGCGCCATTTTATTTCTGTCGCCATAAATCGTAAACTTGACGTTGATGTTGACTTTTATTCGATTCGCAATACCTGCAATAACACGTTCGAACGCGCCCGTGAAATAAATGAGATAAGTAAAATAAAGAAACCCAAACGTACAGAAATTAATATAAAACGAATTCAATTTGATAGTAGACCCGTCTCAATTTCACTTGCGTATCAACCGTCCATTGTTGCTCCAAAAAAAGTTATTTTTAAATTGGGATTGCTTGTGCGAGTGGTGATTGGAAGCTGTCACTTTCAAACAAATACGGGATAGTAGTAACGAATATGTTATATTTTTTATTTTTTCGCGGGTGTTTGTGAAGTGGGACGGCGTAGGGTCTGAAGGGTTTTTGTCCCCAGGCGACAAGAAGTTTTGCCTATAAGCGTGGACACAATAGACTCAACTTGTTTAAGAGTGAGGTCGTACTTATGTGGGAATAAATTATGGTAAAGGACGCTTGACATTCTTTAAGTTAAGTTACAAAAAGGCGTTGTTGACAAAACCACAAGAGAATATGTACCTAAAGTCGACGTCAAAGATGTCTTTACACTTTTGAACTTTAATACAACGGAATGGAGTTAAATATGAATGGTTATAAGAACATATTATTATGTCTTTGACATGCGACCGTACAGTCGAGCACTGTATCAATATGTGTAGGTACAGTACAATATAAGACCTTTATTGGGCTGATGGGCAGTCATTTGCTCGTATACACCTTAATGAATATTTGTCATTTAATACACTCAACAGCAATGAAAACGGGTCACTTTATGTGGAAAATTCCACACAAAGTGACCAGTTTTCATTGCCGTTGAGTGCAAGTATTTTTCTTAAATCATGATGCATTCACAACCATTATTACTTTAATCTCCTAACACTTCCTTCTCCTAATTTCACAGTGCATTACTGCATACCATTCACCATTGAACCTCTAGGCACGTCACGGCGGCGTTATCATTTGAATAGGTCTAAGCTAGACCGTCCTTTGTGGCCGTCGTCTAAGATCCCAGATGACCTAATGCCTGAGGTCGGGCCGAGTCATTGTTCGCAGTGACTTGATGATGCGGGCTTGTGAGCTTCTTGGTTGACGGGCCAAATGGAATAGCGAGAATTCCGGTGCACAATTTGATATACAAGTTGTCCTTTGGGCTTACCTACAGTTACGTAGCGATAGGATTGCGCATTTAGTAAGTTTGGTGGTAAGAAACGTGTCGGCTTGTGTTTTCGCAGTGTGTTTCGTAGAAAATGTACACTGGGGGATCTGGTTACTATTTTTGAAATTACATTCAGCATTTTGCATTCAGGACTCAAATAGTTAACAGTTTCTAGACGGTTTTTTTTGCAACACAACGACTATAAATATAACCTATCCATAAATGTGTAGTTATGAAAAATCATTTTTAATACAGTCGCTCACAAAGTAAACATTTCGATACCCGTTTGACGTGCCAAAAGTTTGTCATTTCCGAACGAACGCTTTTTGTTTTTTGACAGCTCGTGAGCGTGCCTTGTTGTTTTTTTACGAACTAAGCTTCATTTATTTCTTAGTCCTTTTTTTCTCAAATGTATTAATAGTACATTACAGACCTAGGGTGGTGAATTCGTAAATGTCCCAGAGGTTTCAGTGGCCCGAACCGAAGGTGAGGGCCATAAATATGCGATCTGGGGCTTTACGAATTACCGCCCGTGGTTTGTCAAAAGTTTTACGTCTTGCCTTGGCCAAGAAGTGAGATTTTCTCTCCGCGTGGCGGGCAGAAAATCTCACTTTACGGCCAAGGGTGATGTAAAAGATGTTGTTTGATACACGTGTGAAATTATCATTTTCACTCGTCCCTACTCCCTAGCGTTAACGCTCGCTTTCCGTCGCGCCAATACACGGTGGGTCAGAAAATATGGCAAATAATTAACCCACCGTATCGGCTGTCGATTCTAAGTATATTGTATAGGTCTTTAATTTTTTTCGAGTTGGTAAAAAAAAAATTGTATATGGGATTGGTTGTGTGAGCGACGCCTGAATCCTATACAAAATATTTTTTTTTACCAACTCAAAAAAAATTAAAGACCTATACAATATACTTAGAATCGATAGCCGATACTGTGGGTTAATTATTTGCCATATTTTCTGACCCACCATGTATAACTAGGGACTAGTGATAAAATGACAAACTTTTCGCACTCGAATCAAAATGTACTATTTTATTGAATCGACTGTACGTTTATTGTTAGTTTTATGTAAATTTCGTTTTACCAGCTGTCTATATATCTGTATCGTTGAAGTCAGTGTTTATTTTTAAGTCGATACCATCTGCACAGCTTGCATCTAGCTTAAGCCAAGTATCGGAATGAATAGAATTTTAAATTTCCTCAGTAAACCGAGGACAGACCGATCCGAATCAAATATTCTTATTATTCCTCTTTTATCTTTATTCTCTCCAATAAACGATAATTTGGAAAAGCAATTTACGCCCTCAAATATTGGTCGACTGGTTTCCATCAACATCTAAATTTCAATTACAAATATTCATAGAACACATTGGTCCAATCGGTCCGTTCCAATTAGTTTTAACATAAAATTAATTATGTTGGAGTGTGAATGGGAAGGTACTCGAGAAATCAATTAAATCGTCGCTTTAGTTAAATGTCCTGGGCGTTTATTTAAGTCAATACTCACATTCCAATCATTCCTATCATAGTTTACTCGCCGCTAACCAAAGTGACGACCGCCACCATATCAAAAGTATGTATTTTGCCGGCCGACACTTTGGTTAGCGGCGAGTATAGGCCGGTAGCATCAATAGGTACAGGTGAACTAACCGCGAGCTGGCACTTTGCCTTCCATTCACTTATGCGCGAACTTCTAGTGGTAAGAAAACTACCTAAATTGTGCATAACAAATTAACGATCAGACTCGCTTAAAAATCATCAACGATAACTTGGAAATTAATCGTGATTACCTACTAGCATGTCGGAGTATTACAGCATTATATTTACTCAAAACGTATAAGATCAAAACTGATTAATAATCTTGCATCTATTAATTTCAAACTAACATTAGAATAAGTTATAGTTTCTCGTACCTAATCCAAAAATCATAAACCTCTTCTTGTAGAAAGGCAGTGGCGTTTAACGCTGAAATGAACCTTCATGAAGCGTGTACATATGCCACCCCATCCCCTTTATTAAGGACATCTTTTGACATACGAGCATAAAAACTAACGGCAAGCCTTTATTATGTACTGAGAATTTTCCATGTTTTGACGGTCTTTGGGACACCGTGGTAGAACAGTTAAAAAGATGTAGCTGTTCGTTACAGACGGTTCTTCCGTTGAATTCGAAATTGTTTATGTTTTGTTTTGTCTGTTTGATATCGATATTCAGGAGAATTCATTAGGTCGAGTTTTGTATTAACTGAATAGAATAGAATCTAAGTAGAGTATTGTCGAGCGAATAAAGTAAGTTTTCTATTAAGGAAAATACGTTATTGCCATGGGAACAAAGTCTGCCTGAAGCTTTTTACTAATGATAAATGTATAGCTGTGTTTATTCACTAAATTATAAACAAAAAACCGGCCAAGTGCAAGTCGGACTCGCGAAAGAAAGGTTCCATGCTATTGATTCATAAAAACGGCAAAAAAATCATGTCTGTTGTACGGGAGAGCCCACTTAAATATTTATTTTATTCTGTTTTTTATTATTTATTATTATAGCGGCAACACATCATGTGTAAAAATTTCAACTGTCTAACTATCAGGGTTCATGAGATACAGCCTGGTGACAGACGGGCAGACAGACAGACGGACAGCGGAGTCTAATAATAGGGCCCCATTTTACCCTTTTAGGTACGGAACCCTAAAAAGAACCTTTTCTAATTATTTTATTAGAAGGAAGCTATTCGAAGCGTAGGTCCATGGATATTTTAATCAGACGAAGCATTTCTTTAGTATTTATTAACACGTACCTACTCGTAAAATGTGCTTTACCCGGAGTACTTCCCCGCAGCCATAAATAAACGCCACATAAAACCCGCCTTCGAAAACGTGTAAAACCCATAAAACATCCTGAAACCTTTCACACTTTCATAAAATCATCCTAACTCGCGCGCAACGAGTAAAAATAACATAAAGTAAATACCCGCGAGTACCACGTACCTACCAACTATACTCGAGTACGTAGGTACCTGTTCACTGTTTGCTTTCAATTTCACTGAATAAACAGATATCTAGTTAAGTGGCAACGCCGACGCGGCGGCGACTGACAAAGAGCAGGCGAATTTTATAAACAACCTTATGCAAATAATGCCGAGCCATCTACCCTTAAATACGGCGCTACTCAGGGACGAAACGACGTAACTCCTTTCGTCACACATGCGGAAATGGACTCTTTTGTTTGGTCTTAAAGTTGAATTTCTGCCGTCGCAGATTTACAAGGTACTTGACTTATTGTGTTAAACAGACAACGAAGTGTTTACGTCGGTAGCGTTTGTGTTTTTTGTATAATTTCCGGATCAGTGGGCAGAGTAATAATCGTAATAAAGCAAGTACTTGAACCAATGAGCAAATATTGGTGGGAATAAATCTTTGAAGTCTAAAGTAAGCGCTTTCTCGGTTTCAATTAGGTTATTATTGAGATTCAGCTTGCAATATTTTCTTCGTTCCATTACGTGGGAAGTACATTTGCGCATATAATTTGTTTTGTTACTGGTTTTACTGCATTGTATTTGATTCAATTCAATTCAATTCAATCATTTATTCAGCAAATTGGCCATTTAGCGGCACTTTTACACGCCAGAAAAAGAATTTACCAGCGCTTCCTAGACCCATTGCTTGAGAAGAAGCGCCGCAACAAACTCAAGCAGAAGGCCTTTTTTCAAAATTTACAAAATTTACATTACATGTATAAAATATACATATAGGTACGTACTAAAATTACATTGAAGGGATGTATAGTCTCTAACTTAAACTTAAATCTAAGATCTTAAAGTATAGTCTCCAAGGGTCCAGAAAAAAATATATATAAAAAAATATGGAGATAGCCTCCATTGTCAAATAAATATAAATTCCATAGATGTCGACAGTCTCAAAATGTCAATAAATAATGAAATACATCATGTATAAAAGAGTTCATTAATACATGTCAATAAGAACATGATGAGGTCTCTCGCTGAAAATGTTTGACTTAGTAATATATTTAAAGCTAATGATTATTTTTAAAAGTCCTTGCAAGCATGAACAGACATTGACATTTTCTTTTGATGGATTTAGTAATATACCTAGGTAGCCTAGTGGTTTGACCTTCCACCTCTCATGCAGAGGGTAGGTGCTTCAAATCCTTTTCGCACCTCTGAATTTAAATGTTTGAAATAAAATTCAATTTGAATTTGCCACCGAGTTTTTTGGTGCAGGAAATCATCGCTAGGAAACCGCAGATTTCTACGAAGTTTTTCAACGCAGTGTATGGAAATCCCCAATCCGCACTGGGCCTGCGTGGGGACTGGGTACAGCTTAAACCCTCTCGTCATGATAAGAGGCTTAAAACTCTTAGCGTTAGAACATTAGGTTGTTGTCATGAATAAAGCAATGATTGAAGAGCATTAAAGAAAATCAAACAACGATGAATGACTATTCCTTCAAAATAAAATAACCGACCACATTTCTAAACGAATCACATGTTGATCCTTTTGCTTATCCTATCTGTAAACACCTAATTGCTTAATTCTCCACACGCAGGAAACTGGGGGAAACGCTGTACAGGTTTACACAACTTAGAAGGCGCGTGGATTAAGCAAAAATAAACTCTGCATCAACGGCTTAAGTGCTTCACTGCGCGCCTTATATGTTGTGTCGTGTTGTTACCTATCGTGCCCATTATCAACTCCGCGAGGAAGCGGGGCGCAATTAGACCGGCACCAATTAGAAATCGTAAAATTGCCCTATTTAAATAAAGGAACGGTTCCGATAACGAAACACTGTCATAAAAATTAGTTAGGCACTAACGATCGAGTAAATGGGGTTGAATAAACGAATAAGCCTGTAGCTGAAAAATTTGTTGGAGCCTCGTGCGAGCGATCCGATGATGGGACAAACTGCTTGAATGGAGTCTTAGTACCTAGGACAGCTAAATGAATGATTGACAACCCAATCGAAGAAGAAGAAGCTCTCGGGAATGCAATGGATGCGAGTGGCACAAGACCAATCTTGTTGACGGCTTGACGAGTCTTGATGTTGATTAAGCCTATGTGATGTGATGATCTCTGCAACGAACACTAATCTTGGTGTATTCAAGTCAAGAGTGAATAGGCATCTTCTGGATAAGCGTGTTCCACCTTAGACACCTATCATTATTTTCCATCGGGTGTGATTAGGGTCAAACGCAAGCCCATTTGTAACAAAACAACAAGAAAAAAAATGATTGCTAATTTTTGTGATTGCTACAGATTACGGTTTCACAGGCGAAAGAGCTACAACAAAGTCGTCCACCAATTTAGAATAAGTAAATCCGAAACATATCTTGCTTGCTTATGTATGGAGGACACGGAGGCGTGAGCGTCACTGGCTGCTGCTAATGAAAAAATGCCAAGCTTGAGACTTCAGACGGGGATTTCAAGGCTTTAATTATGATCAGCCGAAAGTGGTTCACTGCATCCTGCCGCTGTCCCAGACGGCACGTAGGTACAATGTAACTAACAATCACAAACGCAAAATATCCTGCTATTTTCTGGTAAAAAGTGTCACAATACTAGCAAGTTCCAACCATTTTCACAACAAACAATTGAACGCAATGAAACCGAATCCAAAAGTCAAATTTTCACGGGATCTCCAAAAAAGGTACTACACGCTAATGTGAAATGAATTGCAACCCTCAAACCCGTGTCACGGAGGGGTAGAGTTCAGTTTCGTTCGGCCAGTATTCCGCTTTTTACTCCATTTCACTAACGTTTTTATTATTGTAATTCGAATTTCGTTTCGGCCAGTCATACCGCTAACGATTAAACTAAACGTTTGGAGTCGCTCGCCCGTGTAATGACCCTTTGACTCGACACGCAGATTCGATTTTTAAAAAGCCTTTCTTTTTCTTTTTTGTGGAGTATAAGGCGATGAGATAAGGCAAGCTTAAAACCGTTCATCTCTTCTCTGTGTCCCATTGGTTCCATAGAAATTTCCGACATCGATGGCCATCCTCATTTCTTCATAGATCCTATCATATTTGAAAATAATTGGATTCATCTTGAACTCAGCTCAACCCTTTCAATTACAAAAATAAATTTCGAAATCGGTCAATCTATATTTTTTTCTATGTTTGTTAATCAATCATTATCAATCCTCCAATGTGCGTATCCCGTACAGATACGCACATTGGAGGATTGATAATGATTGATTTTTGTTCTTGATAGAAACGCTAATATCACTGATTTATTTATTTATTGATATTTTACATTATTGACCAAGGTGTGTCTCTGAGCACGTATTAACGTAAACTGACTGGTACATAATATAGAACAAAGAGCGCTGACGCGGCAAATGTGCAATGCTTGCTTGAATCGTACAGTTACCTACTACTACTACTACTACAGCCGATTTGCGTCCCACTGCTGGGCACAGGCCTCCTCTCATCACGAGAGGGTTTGGGCTATAGTCCCCACGCGGCCCCAGTGCGGATTGGGGACTTCACACACAGTTACCTAAAACATAAAAATATGTTAAATATACAGCCGAATTGAGAACCACCTTTTTTCACCCTCGGATTTTTTTAAAGTCGGTTTTCCTTTTTTACTTAATTAATAAAAGTTGTAACTTTTTTGTCAATCTAAATAACGAAGCTTATTTTAAGTAGGCCTAAAGATAAAATGGCAAGTTGATAGAAAATTGTACAACAAGGCTTAAGTGAAGTAATGCTGACATAATCTGAGATGTAAGTCTTTTAGCTATGCTTCAGCATTTTTTAGGCACAATTTATTTTTGAAACTTGCTTATTGCGACCTCGATTCTGTAACAAGGTTGTGGAAAGAGGGACGGAAATCCGTTGTTCTGTGTCTCTCTTATGTAACTTCATACCAATAATAAATCTGTAGATAAGTCACATGTGTATTATGTAGGTACTTATGTCCGGCTTGGATAACTACTGGGTTCATCGTTCCCGCGGGAACGCTCTGACCGAATTCCACGCGGACAGAAGACAGGCTTAAATGTATTATTAAACATGATGTTTAACGCTGCTAAAGCTTTTTATAGCTATTTTTAGAACTCAACTCACTAAATTAATCTGAGGTTAAAAGGACACACGAATCTCAACAATTTGCATAAAACGAGCTCAGACCTAATAGAACCCAAGAGATCTCTTTTATTCAGACGTCATTTTTGTGCTGTTTTGCTAACTTATTCAATATTCCTCAGCTAGAAAATTCCTTCGCTCTCCTTTCATTGCCCGTTAAGCTGACTTTACCAAAATTTTGTACGTGCCTGTTACCTGACTTTTACGAGATGAATGCTGCTTCCTTTTTTCTATATGTTTCGTAATTATTTGATGAGTTGGCAGTTTTGAGTATTATGGGCGTGATAATTATAATGATGATGATGATAATGATGATTGTAATTATGAAGAAGAAGACGATGATGAAAATCATAAACTGTCAAGAGTCCTAAATGAAAATGAAAATGAAAATGAAAATATTTATTCAGCAAATAGGCCACATCTGGGCACTTTTACACGTCACTTTTAAATGAATTTAACAGAAATGAATTTACCAGCGCTTCCTAGACCCATTGCTTGAGAAGAAGCGCCGCAACAAACTCAGCAGAAGGCCTTTTTTCAAAATTTAAACATATAGATTTACATTAAATTTACGTTAATATGTATAAAAATACATATATAGGTACATACTAAAATCACATTTAAGGGATGTATAGTCCCTAACTTAAACTTAAATCTAAGATCTTAGAGATGGTCTTATATTAGGTACAAATTCATGAAAATATTAATTAAAGTACTTATCTAAATATGTATACTAAAAATAATAATAAAAATCGCAAATGTTTAGAGATTGTATACGTCTCGTCAGAAAAAAAAACTAAGTACCTGATACAAATAAATGGAATTAAAAAGATAAATTTCAAGATAACGATAAAAATAGATATATAACAGCAGATCTATATAATAATAATAACTAAACAATAAAACAGCAACCGGTGGCGCCAGCGATAGAATCATTAATTAACTACACGATGAAGGGAACTAGATCAATGATAGGGGATGAGTAGTAATGGCTGGTTAAAGCGATGAGTGCTGATATCGCGCCAAGGCGCAGGCGCGGTAACGAAGTTACCCTTGCCGCTAGTTCGTTAGCTAGCTAAGGTGAATGTTATAATAGAAACGTTGCGTTACTACTGCTGCTCGATATCTTCTGAATAATGATAATGAAAATATTTAAAAGTAAAATTTTACTTTCTCTGGACTAGTCAGAGACCTTTAAGAAATAGTAATCATTATAAATGACTACTAAATTATTTCTTTTTTGGGTCAGCAAGTGATTGTTTTATTTATTTAGATGATGCAGGGGTAAAATATGATAAATGAAAATTATTCTTGATGACATCTAACTTTTTTCCTATCTTCATCTCTCAACCGTCTCGTTAATTGTTAAAAGACAATCAATGTTTCTAGCCTAACCAAAGATTCAGTCCGACAGCCCCGATACCCGACGTGCACGTCCAGGGGCTATATTCGAAGTCTTAAATAGGTTCTCCCTGTTCCCTATAGGATCGCTCACGCGTCAAGTTGAACTTTAAATCTAGCTGCTTAAAGTTCACGCGACGCGTGAGCGATCCTATAGGAAACTGGGAGATCCCAATTTAAGAATTCGAATATAGCCACTGAGTCCAGTAAATACCTGTAACTATCTACTCGTATTACACCGTGTAACTAACAGTGATGTGATGTATAGCTATAAATGTTTGCAGTTTCTATAGTTTCACCTTACTCTATGAAACCCAACGCCGAAATAGGTGATATCAAGGCACAATATCCGACTGATTCCCTATTCGCCTCACCTGTGCAGTGTTTCACCACACTAACAAGCCCATAGTACCACCGCGGGCTACATCCCAGTTAAATGTTAATTAGGCCGATCGAACGCGGATCCCTAAGTCGATACCCCCGCTTTTATGTGTGTTGGCATTGACAATAGCTTTTGCGAAGTGGATTCCGATAATGGGAACGCTTTGGGTATAAGGGAGCTTGCCTAGTCTTAGGCTCGTTTAGATACCTAGAGTACTTCATAGATGTTATGGATATAACAAATGAAAACTAATTGCTGATCCATGTAGGTTGAGCTTTGCATTAGGCACTTATGGTAATTGGGATTGAGTGTTTCAAAAAACATATAATGTTGTACCATACTTTCTATAGTAAAGAATGGCAAAAGAAGAATACAATTGTATTAACGAGTAGAGGTTTCTACTCGCAATACATGAGATGATAGAAATTAAATACTTTATAAAAAGAAATTATCCTCTAAGTTTGTAAATTTTTCGATAATTTCTTTTTACTTTAAATACTTAAGTATAAGTTCGTGAATGTTGTTTCAAAACTCTGTAAACTATCAACAAACTGTAAACGGTTAATACACATATTTTAAGAGGTACAATTTTACTTTGTATTAAACTTGTTTAAACTTCTTTTAAAATATTTAATTGTTTTATAGTAGCTTCTGCCTACGACTTCGCGTGGAAATCGGTAACAGCGTTCCGGCGGGAATTATGCGTGTTATCTACCCCCACAGCAGATTTTGTGGCTATCCCACTGGTAGTAATAGAGTTAAAACCGTATATACATAATTATTATTAGTGTATAGATTCCTACCATGAAATGGAACGACCTCTTCAAGCACCACATCAAAATGGTATCTGAACAGAGAGCTTCCGTCCCGACCAAGTCCCGACCTATATTCTGCTTCATAATACTCCCATACTAATCGCCCGCGAGGTCACTGTCTAAAATTACGCCTATTCATTCAGATTAAACAACTCCGAACAAGCGCATATACATTTCATAATTCACCTGGGATACCTCGAAAATATTATCATCGTTTCCGTTTTTGTCAAACCTAAACCATACAAACTGCGCCATTCAAGTGATAGCATCCATTAATTTATAAGGACATTTCGTATTTCCACCATAACAGTGGTCGTTGGAGCCGGTGCCGGTGGTCGTTCGGTCGTTTTTAACTTAATGGCCGCTGTTGGATCCGGAATGTTCTCAATTTATTAAGACGCACATTTAGTATTTCGTTTTATTCGCACATAAAGATTACGCGTAAGAGGTGCGCACGCCCGTAAAACTGGTTTCTACAAATGAGAATTGAGCCAATGTTTGGATCAATAGCTGTACAAAGCTATCGGGAAAAGTTTCAGACCAACATCAGTCTGAAGGATGAAAATTCGATCACGTATTGTTTGTTTACAGATTGAAAGAGACACGAAGCTGAGGCAACTAATTTTGTATGGTCTATTTTATTGATTTTTATTTGAAGCTTCAGTAAAATATTCAATACTAGCTGGTGCACGCGACTTCGGCTGCGCGGGATTAGTATTTCGAGTAGCTTATATACACAATATCTTCATAAATTGTAGCCTATGTGTTATTCTGATGTATAAGCTATATGATTGTAAAGTTTCATTAAAATCCATTCGGTAGTTTTTACGTGAAAGAGTATCAAACATCCATCTATACTTACAAACTTTCGCGTTTATAATATTAGCAGGATTGTTATACTGACAGCATTGGTGTGGCTAGTTGATATCTAATTTGCAGCGCAAATTCAACATCAACAAAGAAAGCAAGGAAAAGCAAAGTAATTCGTTCTAATTTTAGTTTAGTTTTTTAATATTATGAGAACCATACATTATATTCCGAATGAAACCATACTTAGTTCTTTTTCATCAACGTGTATTCTTCCACCGCTACATATACGCCTGTCCAAGCTCTAAATCGTAGGTATATTTATGAAAAATATGTAACGTGCAAAGGTGTTTTCACTTATAGGTATACAACACTGGATAGGCACTGTACAATACAATACAATATACTTTATTGAACACCACACAATCAAGGAACAGTAGACATAATGTAATTACACAAAAAGGTATGGCATACAGCAGGCGGTCTTATCGCTTAATAACGATCTCTACCAGACAACCTTTGGATAGTGGAGATGAAGAAAAACAAATTAGGTTGGTAGGCGGTGCTCTGTACTAAGATGTGCAGAAGAAACAAACACTGTACTGTTTTCTCCAGTCGACATTTCGACAATTTCGCTAGTTCGCTAAGTCTTTATAGACAAGCGTTAATGCAAAACCAACCACCATCGATCGGTATGATTGAATTGTTTGAATTTGCTTGTGTTTACATATATCCGAATGTAAAATAAAAACAAACTATACAAAACACAAATCTCTATCATATTATGCGTATTTACCATCTACCTAGAATATTTAAACCGTTGTCCAAAGTTCCATCTGTACAGTTGGTTCATATCGCTCACCATGTTGACACGAACTTTCAAACTTCAGTCCATGGATTTTAATTAAAACGTAGAATAAACTCTGCTAGAGACATAATCAATGGTTACCCAACTTTAACTTACACAAAGCAGACTTCAACACATGGTTCAAGTTTCCAACTTTGATTTCGACTTTAAAACAAGCTGTTTAACTTTCGGTATTTATTTTCGGATTGCGTGCATAGCAGCTTATTATGAGTTTAGTCGTTTCCAGATAATTGGATTTTAGCGTTTTAAAACTAAACATCCCATTTCAAACATGAAAAATGTAAAATGAAGCAAAGAATTGATACCTATAAAAAATTGGTTAATGACAGGTACGAGTAATCCTGTAAGGAATTAAACAAAAATAAATTCAAAGATAACAATGATCGATATCAAAGGCTTAAAATGCTCATATGGGGTCAACTTTAAATGACTTGGTATTTGAATAGCGCTGAAAAAGTTAGAGACCAAGTACACTCCCCTGCGAGACTTCTCACCTCGGCCGAACGGTCTCGTAGCTGTTTTGCTTGGAGTCGGAATGTTTTTTCCGGCCGTCGTTGCGAGTGGAAACTCCATTTGAGAATTTAATTTTGTGCTCGCCCCTTCAAGGAATTCCGAAGCGGAGTCGTAATAATTCAACAACAAGTTTTCTCCGTTTCGTTGTTTGCCTCGTTGGCACCCCGGGTAGTACTGGCACAGGTGCTACACGAAAGTATATTGAATTCGGTTGTAAAATGAAAAATGAAATTATTCAACAATTATTAGAAAATAAAAAAAATTTAGAAAGTTGTTAACGTTCTTGGAGCTCAACACCTGACCAGACCTTTTATATCGAAAACATATATCTATTGGTTCAATCAGTACTTATTATTAAATATCATTGGTGTAAAACACGATGCATTAAAATTTCGCAAACTGCCTAGTAGTGACTTATTTATTTATTTATTTATTGAAAAGTACAGCCACATCGTATACATAACACTTTAGTAGTAGTAAACAACATGAAAACTAAGACAATTCTGATATATACGACAATTACGGAGTACATAACAATGACAGTGTATGACATGAGCTACATTAAGTTAAGAAAAATAAAAATTAATTAGTTTTATAAATTAAATTAACTGTCGCAGAATTTCAGTTTTGAAATGGTTGAGGTTGTGATGAAATCTGTCAATGCTTTGGCTCCTGCTCAAGATAAGGTTATATTCATTGCAAATTCGTACCGATGGCGATTGCAATCCGAGGTTGGTCCTAGTCGATGGAGTAGAAAAGAGCTTGGCTATTGGTGTTCGGGGATAGTTGCGTGGTGCAGACAAGGAAAGTCCCTCCAGAAAGCTACTAGTGACTTTAGATAAACATGAGGTTGCTTTCTACCTAAAACCAATTTATAGCCGTTGCTACTGAAGTAAACGTTATCAGCCGAAAGCCCGCATTATAATATTCTCTTCTCCTAGTGTATTGTTTGACCTAAATAAATATTTTTATCTGCTTGAATTCTGCAAAGTAAATACAATTTTACAACTTGCATTTGATTTTCAAGTGGCACGAACTTGATTATAACCTACCTCGAGCGAGCACAGTGAACGCGGCGTGAACCATAACTTTCCACGAAACCAATAAGTTGCTTTCCAGTTCCAAAGAGTTGTTCGTCTGCCGTCCAAATTGCGATTTGTATCGACGCAATAAATTAACGTTTGAGTATTCTGGAGCAATTAATATTGAATGCTAAGCCCGTTTGTTACGACCCGTTCTGGCATGAACGGTTAGGAGCAACTGGGTACATTTTCCTAATCCAAGAGTGCTTGAGCTGTTGTTCCCCCTTACACTTAAATAGTTCTGACACTTCTGTAGTCAATTAAAAAGTTTAGTTTCTGAATATCAATGAAGCAAATGATGAGATAGGAAAGGATCAATGGTAAGTAACCTGAGGGTAGATGATAATAAAACCACCCCTATATGGAATTTTTAAAGAAAATTTACTATATAGATCATGAGGATGTTGAAGATGATGACTTATGATAGTAACCTATAGGTAATTACATTACTTTTCAAATACAATCGAAAAGCAAACTATCAGTGAATAAAAAAATAATATACGCTAGTCTTGAAAAAAAGCTTCAAAATAACATTAAATTACTGAATAGAAATGTTCGTTTATACAATTAGTAATACACTAGTATAGTAGTAGTAGGTATGTGTTACTTTTTTTTAATTGTAACTTTCTTAATGTATATTTTTTGTCTACTTCTTAATGGTTTTTTTGCACAGCCAGCCAGCCACAACAATTTCTTTTTTTCTCAAAGGTTTAACGGGTAGAGAATGCCTTATGGCATTAATTTCGCCTTTTGTATTAGTTTTCGTATTAGTGTTTACTCGTGTACAATAAAGTTTAAATAAATAAATAATACTTAATAGATGTAAAGATTCTCCCAAAACGTGCCTCGTACGTATGCTGCTACTCCGAATATACGCTCTCAAAGTGAAGACAAACGTTGTTCCGAACAGCGTGAAGCGACAAAATTTTCCTTAATATCAGATAATGTCGTGCACGTACGCAGCTATAATGTCACAATTATATGGGCAGGTAATTTAATTTGCGAGAGGTGGTTTATGGGGCGGAAAGATATTCGGGAAGTGAGAGGCGACTAATGTTCGCAAGTCTGGAATGTTCGGGCGAATTTGCGGTTGTCCAAAAGATTTTCATTCTGTGAACTGTTCAAATTTTTAAAAATAAAATACTTATAAGCGTTGAACCACAGAAGTGTACCGCTTGTCTCGTTTAAACCGTCCTTGAAAGTAAGAAGCTCAAGCCGATTGTAGGTTCCTCAAACATCGTCATTGAATTGATGTAGAACATTCTTCGCGTAAGTGCTTTCCGATAGATCTTATTTTAATCAAAATTTAGTTATTATGTCTGATAAAACTCCGTATAACTGTCGTGTGTGAAGATTATAAGTAAGTGTGAGAAGTCGGGTCGAGGTTTGGGCCCTATGTATGAGTGGGACGGTAGGTAAAGCCGCTATCGCGCTTCAGAGTCACTAATGCTATGATCAATGCAACAGCTGATCTTGGTCTAGATAGTCTCGAACTTAATAAAGATGTAGCGTCGAGCGGGGCTAAAGTTTTCATAGCTGGTGATAAAGAGAATCGTAAATTGTACAAAATTTAAACCGCTTTTTATGTATGTAGGGTTTTAGTGGCATCATAAAAGTGAATATAAATATGAATACGTAGGTAAATGAGCTTTCACGTCGAATCAAGTACCTAGGTAATAAAGAAAAAAAATAAAACAATATAGGAACTTGATAATCGCATGCAGACGATTTAAGGCTCAAATCCGACTCAAGCCTTGTTTTATTTACCCACATGGCTTATTTTCTGTGAAGGAAAACATTGTGGGGAACTAGATGAGAAACGACTGCCTACTTCGTCAAAGTAAACCATTATTCTATTCAATAATATGCACTGCTTTGATATATCAATAGAAGGTTAGGTATTATTTGCCCGCCATTTTATGAGCTGAGGAAAAAATGTCTTCATTAATTGCTTTGTTTTCGAAATGATTTATGTCGTTGCCACTTGCTTCTTACAATATTTATCTAAGTAATTTAAATTACTTTTTCTGATGACAGCAAAACCGTTGATCAAAGCTTGGCAGACATTAATCAAGACAATTTGAGCGCGATCGTTATAGTTTTAAATCTCATTTCCATAAAAAGTTTCTTTAGCAAATCTTTTTCCTTCCCGGATAATTAAAGATTTTAGCTTTAATCGACCACCTCAGAGTACTGACTGTCATCAGACCGTGTACAACTTTAGGATACCTAGAGACGTATACAATCTCTAAACATTTGCGATTTTTATTATTATTTTTAGTATACAGATAAGTACTTTAATTAATATTTTCATTAATTTGTACCTAATATAAGACCATCTCTACGATCTTAGATTTAAGTTTATGTTTGGGACTATACATCCCTTAAATGTGATTTGAGTATGTTCCTATATATGTATTTTTATACATATTAAAGTAAATTTAATGTAAATCTATATGTTTAAATTTTGAAAAAAGGCCTTCTGCTGAGTTTGTTGCGGCGCTTCTTCTCAAGCAATGGGTCTAGGAAGCGCTGGTAAATTCATTTCTGTTAAATTCATTTAAAAGTGACGTGTAAAAGTGCCCAGATGTGGCCTATTTGCTGAATAAATATTTTCATTTTCATTTCCATTTTTCATGGAGCAATCGGTGACTGGAAATACTTTCATTATTTGACGAATGTAATTTTCAAAGCGCCTTACTCTCGGAAAATTCGTAACCAAGCTAATGATGTTGATTTCCATATTTCCCCGCAGTCTGTGATAAAATATAAAAATCAGCATATAATTTCCTCTCCATTTCCCGTGGAAGATCATTAGGGCGCTCGCCCCCATTGTTCCGCCCCGTATTGCACGCTTTGATCTCGCCAATATCGGGATAAAACCAAGGACTGATATGCGAGTCGAGCACGTACAGGAAAAAATATTCTTTACCTATTCCACTTTAATAAATAAAATACGCTCTTATTATGGTTATGTTTGTGTGCTCTTGTTTCCTTATTTCTGCACTTAGTTCGTTTATGTCGAATCATTGTAAGGTGAAGTCGTTTTGAAGCAATTATCGATAGGAACTGTTTTCTAAAAATATTTTTAAAGATATTTTTCAAAGACCACCATTATTATTGCTTGGCTCTTTAAGAAGATGATAATCAATACATATCGATGTCTTCCAATTTACCAATTTCTTCACCTGAACCGATTGCAAAAGTCAAAAACTCAAAGCTTCGTCTCGTCTACTTTTTCAGATCACAAGCTGTGTACTTAGTTATTGACAATACGTAGTGCCGTATTGTTTGCATATTTATATGACAGTTACTATAACAAAAAAGCCAAAAGGCAGTTACTACCACCATCAAATCTCCATGAAACGCAGTACCGTGTGCCGTTAAATGCCAGTTTGCTTTAACTTTAACAGTAGAGTGTTCTTCCAATTCGTCTTTTTTCTTCTACAGCTAGATGCAATTCACTGTTTACTGAACAGGAGGGTTCAGGTGATTCAGTCGTCGATTGTGCCCGTGTGTCGATAATTGAGAATGCTCCCCGCATTGTTAGCGAGTCACCCTGACGTTGACTTGCTTTATTCAACTCGTACTTTCTATGGGAGGACACAGTGCCTTGAATATTGGCTTGTCACGTGATTGATTAATGACATCGGGTGCGCCGAATTAATTATGTCGGGTTTTTGTGAAGTGGACTTGAATTATAGCTTAGAAATAAGAGGTTAAGTTTAGACTCTAATTATACGAAGATTTAGTAAGAAATGATCGGTTGATGTTTCCGTTATCTATCTAACTACGTGCCGTAGCAACGTTCGATCACTGGTTTATATAAAAAATATTGGTTGAAGAACAGATTTAAATAAATTTATAATTATATTGTTTGATTTTCAAATTTCTATCTCAAATGTTCTCGTAAAAGTCAAACAACCGAAAGTCGAATACACCAATATGTACACGGACGCACTTTTGCGCCTTAGGTACTCCGTTCTCACAAGGTTACAGAAGACAGATATTAATCAATTTGAGACCATAATTCAGTTTCAACATTTTAAAGCTATACTTAGATAAAAACCCATCAAAACTTGCAGACTTTCATTCCAAATTCACTGAAAGCGGCAAACTGCGCAGTTATTCACTGTTTGCTCCGACAAAGAAGTAAACTTGGAGACGGCTCATCGCAGAGTAAACAAGACTAACCGAGCAGCCAGCAGCACAAACCTGCACAACATATAAAAACTAATAACGCTGTTATTTTTCAAGCTATAAAGTTTAATTTGGAATGAATAGTTTAAAAAACGTTTTATCCCTTTTAATGAAGCTGCGGTTACATTCGATTCAAATTTCAAAGTGTGTGTTTTGTTCTTTGCGAAATTAAACATTAACCTTATGATTTAATTATCTATCTATTTATACTATAATAAAAGAGCAGAACCCGGCGTGTCTGTACATAGAAAGAAAAGTGCAAATAAAAGGAACGGGGAGTCTATGGTAGACCACAAAACAGCGATTTTTAGAAATCTGTCTGTCTGTCTGTTTGTTAATCTCCGAAACTACTGATCCGATTTGAATGCAGTTTTCAAGGGTAGATAGAACATTATTTGGAGCAACATATAAGTTATGTTTGATTAAAATCGGATGTCGGAAAGAAAAGTTTTCGGTAATTTCATATTCCACGTACACGAAGTCGCGGGGCACAACTAGTACGTAAATAAAATAAAAATAGTTACACTTTGAATCGACATCCAAATTCTGTGCAATCTTTATGGGAAAGAAGAAGAGAAAGGCCTTGGCCTTGGTGAACCATAAACTGTAGAGACCTAGACCCGCACATAATTACTTAGACCAGGCCAGATTCGTGAATATATTCGTATACCTACCGAAACTAAGTAATCAGTTTCAAACGAAATTCGATTTTTAGTATCGCATACTTTCCATAATACACTCGACAGCAATGAAAACGGGTCATGTTGTACAGGATTTCCCACACAAAGTGACCCGTTTTCATTGCTGTTGAGTGTATTTGCAAATTCACATAATGAATTAACAATTATCCAAATAATTAATTTGATTATTAAGTGACTAATAGGCAATAGCTAAACCTACGAAATTGACTTACAGAGTAGGTCCTTGAAAGCTGAAAACCAAGTTTTAAGAGCCTTGTGGGATGTGTTGTTAATCTTGTGTGTAAGACAACTTGTTTATCTAACAGCTTTTGTTGAACGCCCTGTAGTTCTGAATACAATCTAGTCTACAGAGTGCGAATAAAAGCAATTAGTCCATGGGCACACATTATGTCGTACTATTAAATATCTGGATTCAGGAGTGTATGTCGTACTATTAAATCACTCCTGAATCCAGCCGTCGCGCAACTCGCGCCCAACTCGCCCTTAACGTTCTTTGTTTCATCCGGAGATGGAGAGTGGATCATTGGCCCGCGTACACACACATTTACAAGTGTACAGACGTCCTCGCACGCACACAGACGTCCTCGCACGCAAACATTGACACTTAATTCGAATTGTGTTCGAAATCGTGCTTTTATAGGCCGTGTCCACCCTGTGCCATGGGCTTTCATACCTAAACGATAATGAGGTCTGATTAAGCAGCAATAGATCAAAAACCGGAGTCGCAACACAAAATTCGAACCACAGAACCGGTAATCGGATGTCGCAAAACCCTATTTCACTTACATCGAGGAGCGGCGACGGCTTGTCACCGGCGATATCCATCGCGGCTTTTATTCACTCGAGAGATTCGCTGTGTGATAGTGAGGCGGTAATGAACACGGCGCGGGAGGCGGCCGTCGCGGGGCACGGCGGCTGCGCAGAGCGGGGATCGATAGGCCGGCCGGCTCCAGCCCGGTCCTGCATACATGCAGATGCCATGTAACCTATATTGCTGATGAATTTACTCGTCTGCCCGCTATTAAAGCTGGAGGAGGCTGTCGCGGTTATGTACGAGACATGGTTCTCGAAACTTTGTATGGTGACTCAGGGATGCTGGGGTAATCGGCGACGTTTTGTGTCCAGTTACGTAAACCTGCGTAACGGGGTTTTTATTAATCATTTCGGTTTCATTTTCATGTTACTGAGAACTTTTATTTGTAGTTATGAATGAGACTTTTACAGGTACTTTTGAAGGATATTAGTGTAGTAAATATCTACCCTGAATTAATAATATAAATTTGAGATATATGTATTCTTTTAAACTCTTTACTTTCTGACCCGATGTTCCCTCAAGATCAGAACGGCACCTCGCTTCTATTCTACTTTGTGACAGTCATTAAATTTATCTCAATCTTCAGAAGCTTCGTAGCTACAAACTGTCGAACTTCGAAGTCATTGCACCCAATCGCTACGAACTACGTGTAGGAGCTTAAGTAGGAGCACTTACGTGAACTTTCGCCTTATTACTGCAGACGCTTAAAGCTCACATCGCGGCTTTGACGCTACTTGGGGGTACTGAGTATTTTACAATATTACCTACATGTCTGAAACTTCAATGTATGTAAGGCGGCATTGAAGTAAGTAAGTTACTTACCTTTGCATTTCCATAACTTTTAACTTTCGTCTATGTCTTGTAATTACTCTACGGAGGAGGTTAATATTGGTTCCAAATTCGCACCCGTGTGCTGCATATAACTGTTTTGCTTGAGTAGAGTAAGTAACTTTTGGCTCATTTCATTGAATTAGGTATCCTCTAAATATCTCTATTAAAGACTCCGAATGTAGGTATTATTGCAAATTTAAGTATATGTAGTTTAAATATGTTTATCATTGTTCTTTGCTAGTGTCTAAGTATATTCAGTAATGTTGTTTTTTTTTGGCACCGCCCCTAACCATTTTCTACTTTACCTACCTGAAGGTTGACTGATAGAGAATGCCTCAAGGCATTAATTCCGCCTTTTGTACACTAAGTTTTCTTTATGTGCAATAAAGTTTAAATAAATAAATATTATTATCATGCTGCGGTTGTAACAATAATATACTACTGAGGAGCAAAACAAATTAATACCAAACTCAAACCAATGTAGTAATATTGTCTTTTCGATTTTCGGAAAATTGACAAAATGGGGTCGTAATATTTTAAATTTGATTTAAATAATGCAAAAGTAGTAATTAGTTTAGATTTTTTTAAATAGCGGCCTGTGCCCAGTAGTGGGACTATTATTGTATGTAAAATAGTAAATAGGCTGTTGTCATGTGAAGGTGATGACTACTTCTACTTCTGCTACTCCGGGTTGTGACACCAGCACTTCAAAGTCGAGTTGCCATTTTATTGCAATAAAACAAAAACTAATGAAATATTTTCTGCCGTTATAATGCAAAATAAATTATTTGCGCATTACAATTTTCAATAACTTGTTTAAGCACACAAAATGGGACAAGTTAAAAACGAATGAATGTAATAATTTAATGAAACACTCACAGGATACATGAGAGTCGGGGATTATTTGAATACACAACTTGCAACACACAGCAGTGAATGACGTTTAGGTGTCACCCACACTACTACAAAATACCGGAGTAGCATACCTGGCGAAGTATATATAATTGTATCATGGTGATGACGTAGGCCACAATACATGTCACACAAAGCGCGTCTTATTACTTATTCCCATTCCGAACTTCTCGGAAGGCCAACTCGATTCTCCGCCGACTTGGATAAAAACTTAGATGAACTTCTCAAAAGCTCCGGTTATTTCAGTCCCTTTAATTATTGTCCCGTCACACTGTTATTTAAGAGACGTCATTAACTCCGCTACAAGTCTTAACTTGAAGTTAACTTTCTCCTCGGATTAACATTAGTTCTTTTAATCCGTTTTTTTTATTAGATCTAGATTACGGGATGTTAATCTTAAAGCATATTGCGTTTCAGACGGCCGCATATTTAGTAAGTGTCTACTGTAATAATTTGATTGAGGCTTCAAACCCCACTGACATCTGATGAGCAAAAATATTTTTATTCAAGATAGGTATTTAGTGTTTTGATATTATGTAAACTTTTCCCGAGAGATGTAGTTTTACTATTTAATTGTGTCATGACAGACATTCATCTCCTCCATTAAATTGTAGACATCATTGTAACTTTGTTAATTTAATTTTATATCGCGTTTTAATTTATTTTTCTCTAAGAACAAACCTGAGCACTCCTGGGACTGTAATAATACATTACAGACCTAGGGTGGTGAATTCGTAAATGTCCCAGATCGCAGGTTTCTGTGGCCCGAACCGAAGGTGAGGGCCATAAATATGCGATCTGGGGCTTTACGAATTACCGCCCGTGGTTTGTCAAAAGTTTTACATCTTGCCTTGGCCAAGAAGTGAGATTTTCTCTCCGCGTAGCGGGCAGAAAATCCCACTTTACGGCCAAGGGTGATGTAAACACCATTGTGATTCAGAATAAGCTCTAAACAGTACTGTTCCTGTGCTAAGCTTAGCCAATACAGTCACGCTAATGTAAGCAAGACATTTTATTATATTCTCGGAATTTATAACGTCTTATTTTATTATTTTTACCGACAACCTTGACTTAGTATTTGTGAACTCTTTCCGCCATCGCAGAACTTAGATGGGACCAACTCCGTTGTTGAATAATCCTATAAAATGGGGGTTAGGCCCAATACACACCAAAGTCGCCGACCCGCCGACACACACACAGCCCGCCGACGGCTTTGGTGTGTAATTGTGTATTGCACTTTAGATACCACGTGAGGAAAATCGGCTTTTTATCTAATCCGGACTCCTGTCCAAGGCGGGGATTTGCCCTTGGTGCGGCTTGTCATCGATAGCTATATATCCCTCTAAATCAGCACCTCGAACGCAGTCTCGCCCGCTGGTGAGCAAAAATATATGACCAGCCCAATCCTTTTTCATCAGTTTGGCAACGATAGATTTGGGTTCTGGAGCGCCGGAGTCCATGCGTGCTCAAAAAAATCCACACTAATATTATACATGTGAAAGTGCTTGTTTGTTTGTTTATTTGTTTGTCCTTCCTGCACGTCGCAACGAGAGGACTGATTTGGATGAAATTTGGTGTGGAGATAGTTTGAGTTCCGGGCAATAACATAGGATACTTTTTATCCCGATATTTCCACGGGAACGGGTTTTCCACGGGTCAAACCAATTTTTCAATACTTCTATAACTATAACTGTCTATATAATAATATGTATAGTAACTATAGTATAATCGGCTAGTAATTGAATATATGCAATTTTAAGGTAAGTACTTACATGAATAAAATAAAAACCAGTAAAAAATCGACTTTATACCTTATTTTTATTCTTTGTTGTCCATTTTTATCAAGTGATATCATCGGGCACTAAAACCCAAGTCATGCGGAAAGACCATAAAATATAGCGTGATTTTTACGTGACGCGGAACTGTAGTAAATCCGGCAAAACGTAGGGTGCACATAAAATATTGTGTTAGGGCAGGATAAGTTTATTACAGCAGTGGGTCGGCGCGGGGCGGGTGCAACTGTCCGAAAGTAACGGCCAATATGGTCACAGTTATAGTTTCCTTGGAAAATATTCCAGTTGTTTCGCGATAAAAAAGCCTTCGTAATTTGATCTGGAGTTTTGTAAAAATGTCAATGGAACTTAATTACTTTAAGTAATATCGTGTTGATTAGTAATATTGAGGTCAATACCTAAATAAAAACCGGCCAAGTGCGAGTCGGACTCGCGCACCGAGGGTTCCGTACAAACCTGTAAGGTTTACAAAGTTCGTTCTTTACGACAATCGAGTCATAACTATGGTATTTTTATTGCAAAATGAAATTCATAACATTACAATGGGGAAAGATGGAGTAGCATAAATTTAAGACAAAGATCTTAAAAAATATATATTTTGTAATGTAACTAAAAATTTAAGGTTTTCGGAATTTTTCCTTTATGTGTGCTATAAAACGTTGCTTCATGCCAAATTTCAAGATTCTAGGTCGACTGGAAGTACCCTTTAGGTTTTGATTCCCTTGCGAGTACTTGCGAGTTTCAAAATATGCAGCTTAAATTGCTGTTTCTTTTGATTGCGTTGACATAGAAGTTTGATTTTGTTACAGCTTAAAGGTATTATAGACGTGAGTATTTGGTATGAATTTCAATTTAATACCTCTACGCGTTTATGAGGAAATGGGTAGTAATGTTAAAATTATTAAAAAAATATATATTATGTGATGTAACTAAAAATTTATGGTTTTCGTAATTTTTCCTTTATCTATGCTATAAGACGTTGCTTCGTACCAAATTTCAAGATTCTGAGTTCACGGGAAGCACCCTGTAGGTTTTGATTCCCTTGCAAGTGTCGAAAATTTGCGGCATAAACGGCTGTATCTTTTGATTGCGTTGGCTTAGAAGTTTGATTTTTTCACAGCTTCAAGGGACAGTAGACCTGAGTAATTGATATAAATTTCAGCTTCATACCTCCACGCGTTCCTGAGAAAAAGGGTCTTGACAGACGGACGGACGGACGGACAGACGGACAACAAAGTGATCCTATAAGGGTTCCGTTTTTTCCTTTTGAGGTACGGAACCCTAAAAAACAATTAAACGATTTAGAATTCCCAAAATGTTGGCTCCATGAATTCACAAGAATATTCTTAGGTTAAAAAAAAGATTGCTTTTAATTATCCTTTCAAAAGTATCACATATTGCTTGTGCATTTTCATCATCGTTTGTACAGTCGACGTCAAAGAAATATTTACACTTCTGGACCTTGAAAAGGAATAGGCTGCAAAAGTGTAAACATTTCTTTGACGTCAACCTTATATATTTTTTTCCATTTGGTAGGTCATAATCACAAGCTGTTAGATTATAAAATCGTGTAAGTATTTTAGTTAATGAGTAAAACAAAACTGTTTTTTTTTTAAATAGCCTATAGTCATCATCATCATCATTTCAGCCGAAAGACGTCCACTGCTGGACATAGGCCTCCCCCAAGGCTCGCCACTCAGACCGGTCCTGTGCTACTTGCTATAGCCTATAGTACTACAGCCTATTTGCGTTCCACTGCTGGGCACAGGCCCCCCTCATCATGAGATGGTTTGGGCTATGGTCCCCGGCGGGCGGGCCCAGTGCGGATGGGGACTTCACACACATCTTTGAATTACTTCACATAATTATGCGTGCAGGTTTCCTCACGATGTTTTCCTTCACCGAAAAGCTCATTAGAGGTGCCAGCCGGAATCGAACCCCCGACCCTCGGTATGAGATGCGGTAGGTCGAACCACTAGGCCACCACGGCTGATACCTAGATATGTGTCTTGAAACATTTTTAAATATATAAAAAAATTAAAACCGCCTTCAAACTCCGACAGACTGCGATGTCAATGTCAAGTTCACTATATGATTATCATTTCTTTGGGTCGGTTCACTTGACACCGACTTCGCAGTCTATCGGAGTTTGAAGGCGGTTTTTGTTTTTTTATTTAAAAATTTTTTTTCGACTACAGTTTCCAAACATTAATATAGAAGTACATAAGTAACTCTAAAGTCTTCGAAATTGACACCAAAATCATCTACGTGCTAGCAAATTTCGAGGAGTTCCCTCATTTTCTCATAGATCCCATCACCAGAACTGAACCAAATTAATATGGGACCAACTTGAAAGTACCACCTCAAAAAAAAAAGAATCATCGAAATCGGTTCACGTTTACTATTAATTTTTGGTGAACATACATAAAAATAATAATAATAATAATTTTTAAAAAAAGATTCCGACGAATTGAGAGCCTCCTCCTTTTTTTGAGGTCGGTTAATGACTCCTAAGAATAGTTCGTCAAAACCCAAAATGCTGTTTTAACCCCCAAATTTTTAACCCCAATCGTCAGCCAATTATTAGGCCACGCTGCACAACCAAACAAGATGAATGCAGCCTGGACGAGATTCGGAGACAAAGGATCCGATGCAAGCACGTTAATTATAGTAATGAGCCAATTAGTCTGTACGTTCGCTTCACCATAATGGATGACATTGGAGATCTCCTGCAGATTGTTGGGCTCCATCTGATGGCTCTTGGTAGTTAATCAATTGGAGATTGGTAAACAAAGGCATAATCTTCAAACGGGAGATCTTCATTCCAACCCAAAGACGCCCATTAGCTTTTATGATACCTCTTTAGCAATATACAGCACTCACTGTTATTACAGCACGACACAACTTAGAAGGCGCGCGGTGAAGCACTTAAGCCGTTGACGCAGAGTCTATTTTTGCTTAATCCACGCGCCTTCTAAGTTGTGTAAACCTGTACCTACCTATAATTATATTCGATAAATAGATCTCAAAGTAAGAAAATGGTACAGCAGAACACAACTTAGAAGGCGCGTGGCAAAGCACTTAAGCCGTTGACGCAGAGTCTATTTTTGCTTAATCCACGCGCCTTCTAAGTTGTGTCGTGCTATACTAATGTACTGACTAAGGACTCTTTCCCTTCAAATCAAATCGTTATGAGTTACAGTCCCTTTTGAGGACTTAAAAAAATAGTTAAGCTAAGC
This sequence comes from Aethes cnicana, assembly GCA_963971205.1. Taxonomy (NCBI): domain Eukaryota; kingdom Metazoa; phylum Arthropoda; class Insecta; order Lepidoptera; family Tortricidae; genus Aethes; species Aethes cnicana. The sequence goes on from OZ020274.1 coordinate 16,429,694, forward strand.
TAAGCCCATTTGCACCAAGCCTTGTCTCTCTTCTTGGCCAAGGCAAGACGTAAAACTTTTGACAAACCACGCGCGGTAATTCGTAAAGCCCCAGGTCGCATATTTAACAGAAACCTGCGATCTGGGACATTTACGAATTCACCACCCTAGGTCTGTAATGTACTATTGTTAGCCCCACTTGCAAGTGGGGCTAACAAAACTAATTGTTTACCTGACATTTCTTAATTGATATAAACCTTAGTTTGTTTATCCAGTGGTGTTAGATAGTATTCTATGTTATATATATCTAACAAAAAAGTTTCCCTTTTACGGGATAAACAAGCAGACGCCCTGTCTAATGAAAAGCGGTTATCGCCGCCTATATAGACATCTCTAACACCATGAAAACCATAATGGTACCAAATACTAATGGTTAAACCAAAAACGTTCTAGAGAACCAATAGGTACCTACGTATGAAAGCGTAACGCAGCGAAAGAAAGATAGAAAACAATGTAAACGTACAATGGCTAGTCACATTAATATTGATATGTACATGAAAGAGCCAGATAATGTATCCACTAATGAATTAATCATCAACCCGTATGAAGCCGCTGATAAATTGGCAACAAAAGGTTGTGAAACAACAGACACCAGTTGGGATTCACTCGATGTTATCATTTCAAACCCTTTTGTACATACGGCGTCCCGTCCGGGGCCGCATAATTGAAGCCGCATCCGACTGTCCGTCCACTCATTATTAATGTGTGGCCGAATTAGCGCCCGAATGAACACCAAGAATTCCAAATAAACGAGGACTGGTAAATTTGAATCTTTGTATTTGAGAGTTACTGTCAGAACATGTCAAACACCATTTCTTTCATATATTTTATCATCATTATTGTCATCATCATCTTTATCCAACCATTAGCTTATTACTAGTGCGCTGCTGGCATTCGACTTGGAAAAACAATATAAGTCAATTAGCTCTACTTCCTACTACTATTAGAGAGATCACTCCATCTGTCCGTTAGGCGCTGCCACTGCGTAGTCTAGATCAATTCCTACTGTTCAATTGACCGTGTTAGCTCATTTCAAGCACAAGCTTCGTTTACTCTTGATCATGACATTCTGCAACGGGCTCAAGAGTCACTCCGTATGTCGATTAACGATAAACAAGAAACCTCTATCCTCATGACATACCTATCCGTAATGACCAGTACTGAATCGGGTTAACCCTCCAGTTACAGTTGTCTCTTCTTTAAAGTTCGTAGTTGTTAGTTGACTGATCAACTGACAAGTGAAGACAATTAAAAGGTAATATTAAATTAAAATTACTTATTGTTATATTGGTTTTCATCTTTTCTAGACGAAGTCACACCTTTTTCTGAATTTAACTAGGCATTCGTGTTGGGGCTTAAAACGTCATGTAACATCCCAAACAGCATTCTTATACAAGTCACGTACGTATAATGGCAGTCGTGTCGATGCCCGACTAATCTGCGAATACACGCCTAACGGCTTTGCGGGTCATTCTCCAATCCTGAAAGGGTTACACGTCCAATGCTTTGTCATTTGTGACCTTTGTCTTGTTGATTTATTTGCTGTTTACATCCCTTAAGTTCATTTTTGAATGCAATATCACTGCTGATGATTGAGATACTGCTCTCTGATTGTGCTGCTCATTGTCATCACCATATCATCAGTATTAATAGCTGCTGAGAACTTCGCAAAGGTTAGCTATAGCCTATAGCTAAATAGATGGACTGATCCAGTCCTACGTAAGAGACACGCAAAACTTCACGTGAAGAATGCAAGTGGAAGCAATGGCTAAAATCACTCGTAACCCTTTTGCTAATTCTTTCACCACGCCTTGTCGCGTCTCATTGCCGCAAAATCAGAATGGTCTCGTGATCCCACATATTGACGTTCGATCTATCCTCTTTAAGCTAGTGGGCCAACCAGATATCTATCTACACCTCATAGATATCCTTAACGGGCAGTTTGCACACATCGTGACATCACTGTCCGTCCGAGCATTTGTCAGCACAGCGGCCGACGTCCGTACTCCGCACCGCACGTGACAAACGGGCTCGGTAAATGCGCCGTGCATGTTCTAACATGCTGTTGCAACTTGTGTGGCCTGGTGTACAGTAATCGAGTATGTTCTAAAACGTTCACCGCATATCGAATAGGACTTGGCTTTGATTTGGTAGTCTTGGTTTAGCAGATGTTGCCATGTGAGTTTGTGCAGTAAAGATCAACCGGTGAAACAAAAAACATTGTTCTTTAAGGTTTCAACTTTTGAAAGTGCTACGAAGGACCTTCACTAGCACTTCACCTGGTGAAAGCGATTACCAACTATAGTTCAACAAAATAAAGTCGTGTCTCTTCTCATTTATTACAAGGTTGTCATGTCAACAGAGCCTCTTAGTATTCCAGACATGGCAAATAAGTCTTGTTTATCGTATCGGCCTCTATCTTCTATCCACCAATTAGCGGACAAAGCCAGGGAATTGCCGCACTAGGACGTGCCCCGGACGTTTGGGGCCCGTCGCAAAATACCCTTTTATTCTCCAAGACATAAGTAAACCATACTTGCTAAAAACGTTACGGCTACATAATGTAAAAAACGATAGATCTGTATTTAAATATAAACAGAAATTTATGAATGGAGGTGAGCGTCCCGGCTTTCACGATGATTTGGTATGTGGATGACATTCTACTAAAAATCGAAGATATAAAAAATCACATTACACTTTGTATCACCATGCCAGTCTGAGATACAAAGACTTTTCATCTGACGCTTCGGGGACCCTTTTTTGTTTAGATGGTTTCACTACTTTCCTGGGTATTATCAGAAAAAAGTAGGTATAGGTCCCAGAGCATTTAGCCGGCGCTGAGCCATGCTTACTGCGGCATTAGTGGCCGGCTGATCCAGGATACGTAAGATTTACTGGACTGGCCGAGATTTCACAGGTTTTAGTAGGGAATGCTGTGAATATGTTCAAGGAGGTTTTAGCATGTTGAGGACTATCCGGCAGTGTTGCGATTACAACCTCATTTTATAGACTGTTTTACTTATTTTTATACTTTTCTATTTTTGAATGTTTTTGCTTATTGTTTTTTCACTTCTTGTCAATATATCTTGCAAAAGAAACGTCTCAGCTTGATTTACTACTACTACTACTACAGCCTATTTGCGTCCCACTGCTGGGCACAGGCCTCCTCTCATCACGAGAGGGTTTGGGCTATAGTCCCCACGCGGGCCCAGTGCGGATTGGGGACTTCACACACATCTTTGAATTACTTCGCAGATGCGTGCAGGTTTCCGTTTTGTTCAGGTTTGAAGCCGTGGTGGCCTAGTGGTTCGACTTATCGCCTCTCATGCCGAGGGTGGGGGGTTCGATTCCGGCTCGCACCTCTAAGTTTACTTATGTGCGAAATTCAATTTGAATTTACCACTGAGCTTTTCGGTGAAGGAAAACAGCTTGATTTACTCTCATCAAATATTGAGGACTTCGATAGCTTTTAGGGCCGGTTCCTATATCCACGTAACGCCTCGTTTTGCCTACGGACGGTTAAAATTTGACAGATTCTCTATGGAACAAATGTCAAAAATCAACCGTCCGTAGGCAAAACGAGGCGTTTCGTGGATATAGGAACCGGCCCTTAGTGGAGATTTTATGGAAATAAATCAAGCTGAGACGTTTCTTTTGCAAGATATATGACGAGAAGTGAAAAAACAATCAGCAAAAACATTCAAAAATAGAAAAGTATAAAAATAGGTAAAACAGTCTATAAAATGAGGTTGCAACCGCAACAGGCAGATTGGTAGCACGTACTATTGTTTATTTCCAAGACTCAAATGTAATGTTATAATGGATATTATGTCTTTAATAGCTTCGTGCGAGGTTTCACTCGTGTTATTTTTTTCTTTTTACATCTCTTTAACGCTTAATCGAGCGAAAGAGTTTCGTTCTTTTCTGGACTTCTGACAAGTGCTTAGATAATGGGACTGGTATATCTGTGACTGAAATATGAAAGCATAACAAAATAAACATGAGGTAAAAAAACGAATTCTCTCGGGTTTCCAACATTAATTAAGATGTCGAAATCAAGACCACCACTTTTTGATTAGATATTATACTTCCTATTAAAGTACGTTCTGCACTATTGGAAGAGCCGTAACCGTAACCTGTAAAATTGACAAAAAAAGCGCAGCGAGCTTCTCGGGTGTGTTTCCGTCCGGAAATGGACCGACGTGCCTCACGCCGATCTGACCTAATTGGACGACACCTCAATACTCCGTAGACCGTTTGGACACGCTTCTACTGGGCGAAGTAGAATGGCAAGTAACGGCAAGAAACAGGATGAATTTCAATCCAGCCAATAATGTCGTAATCGGTACTTCGTTGTCTTGTCTACAAGTTACCTATACATATACATACTTAAGAATTTCTCTAAGGAACGTTTTTCAGTATATCAGTAAACAGGATAGAGAATGTTTGGCGTGATGCAAGCTTAGTATAAAACAAAGTTGATTTGCAACGGTTTACTAGAAACAAACAAGGTTATAAATCAAGTTGTTGTGAGAGTTCGCTTAACGTTACATCATACTGTCGTTTTATATTATCTACCTACTGTATACTGTCTGTTATTTGAATATTGGAGATTATTTTGTTTCCATTTTGTTTATTTTAACCTACATTCCAGCTCTAACTACGATCATCCATTATTTTATATCAAACAGCAATGGCTTAAATTTTGCCTTAAAAACAGACTTGTAAACTTTGAATTTTGTATACTTAGTATTTATTCTCTTTAAAAAGTTATCATTTATAAAACGCTTTCTTTTATAAACTTCGAAGTGTAACCCACATCTGTAGATCAAACTACAAGCATCATGCCACAGAATATTTAATAGTACTACATACAGAATAGCCGGCGCGCAACTCGCGCCCAATTCGCCCTTTCCGTCATATGTTTCATCCGGAGATGGAGAGTGGATCACTGGCCCGTGTAGTTAGTACACACACATTTACAAGTGTACAGAAGTCCTCGCACGCACACAGACGTCGCAAGCAAACATTGACACTTCATTCGAATTGTGTTCGAAATCGTGCTTATATAGGCCGTGTCCGCCGTGTTCTCATGCTTAAACAGTATTTTGCAATGCGGCGTAGAACAGAACTGTCCCCTACAGCCGAGTGTCATCAATGAATCTCGGCGGGTCAGCTCGGTTCTCGAGCACGACTCGGAAGCGAATCAATTCTTCTTTGTATCCCGATAAGCGATAAGCACTTCAACCGGCTCTTTGCATCGCCGAGCTGACTTATGCAAATATGAAACTGGAGACTTTCAAGCGCACTTAAGTTTTAATAAAATTCTCCGATATTCTTTCATTACAGTCCAATAGCTTGATCAATACGGATCTTGACGGGCTTTGTTCTGCATGCTCCTTAGACTAGTTTGGCTTTGATAACAGATTTTGTAATAAAATGATGTTTTTTTTTTTTATTTAGCTTAAAAGATGGGTTTCGTTGTGTAACGAGATATCCTCAATTTAGCCGTAGAAATGTATACAGTTCCCTTAAACGATCTCAGTGTACTTCGGTTCGGTTCAATCTGTCTCATCATCTCCTTATTAATTCGCATCGCAATATTTCCAAATTTCAAATATAAAAAGACTGTAACAAATTATATAACAAAACGTGACGCCTTCAACGTTTTTCCCAAGGGCTGTTCAGTGTTCCGCCTGTAAACAAAATTACCAGACAGCAGACAATTAGATCGACCTAATTCTTCTTTCGGGGGATTTGGTAATAAATCGTGTTTGTTTAGTGGTTAGTTTTTGATGTGAAATTTGCAAACTTCAAATTGAAAATCAATAAAGATTTATTAAATTAATGCCCTCGAAGGAACTCGCGAGTCAGGATGCAAATAGACGTGTTTTCCTTGTTTTTCGCGTGGAGGTAATAGCGCGGGAAGGCAATAGTGCATAATAGCGGCGTCGAATCCCATTAGGGGGTCCCAGGGGTCTCGGAGGGGAGTGTGGTTTCGAAGAACTCGACGGATAAATAAAACTTGTCCTTGTTCTTGACTTAGAGAGTCAGACAGCAAAATTCAATGGTGTTTCCCCGAACTATCTCTTTATCGCATAGACATAAATAATACTTCGTATGGACCCGGCCTAACGTAGATACATGTCATGTTTCCCCACTTCATTGGTGTCCAATCCAAAGTTAAACTTATATCGTGACACTAAAGCTGGTTCACATTTTTTCAACAACGAGACGAGTTTTTAGATACTGAGAAACAGTTTCGAAAAAAGTTTTATTAAAAACGCTTATTGTCACGCACGCTCGGTGACAGAACTTTGGATTGGACACCGTGGAAGTGGGGACATATTACGTGTACATTAGACCGGGTCTATATTATTTACGTCTATGCTTTATCGTCATTCGTCACAGTGAGTGAAGTTCATTCATCAATATAAATATAGATCATGTCTTTTTCTGTATTAGCAAAAACGTGTTTACCACTCACGCACTGATCCAAATTAGGTATAGTTAATGGATTGATAAATCTAAATTTTTAAAAGTTCTACTTTCAAATGAACATAGAACAATCTAACTTTCTGATTTCTTTGGAATTTGCGTGAGTCTGATTTAGACATCAGACTCAAGCTTTTGTTTCAATACTTATTTCTACCTAAATAAGTTTTTTCAATCCCTAAAACTGTCCTGTTTTCTAAAATCTACCAAGCTATAGGACTGGACAATGTTTATTAAGTCCAACGGTCTACAGGGTCCGACAGGTTTTGTCATTAGCATGCCTCAATCCATCTTCCCAAGCGCCTGCAAAGGCAGTGTGTGTATCCCTGAGGAGGGCCGGAGCCTACAACTCGGCTTCCATTGTCTGTCTCGAGTGACGGGATTTCATAAAAGGATAATTATATTTGCTGTGTGCGTCTTTAGGGTTTGTTGATTTTCACTGTCGAGAGTGTTGACTTATTTAGCATACGAGGGTCCGGGCAGAATTTACGTAGAGAGCGGTTTAGATTACGAGTATGTATCTCTCATACTTGATCGCTCTATATTATTAGTGACAGTGTAGGTATTCTCTGAAACAGCTGCTGTGTTTATCAAAATAATAACAAGGCATCTCTATTTCAAGCTATTTCACAGGCCGTTTTATGAGTAAGAATATGTTTGCAAATTCAATTCACCTGTTCATCAATAAATTTCAAAGTCACGGTCCTGAGTGGTTTCAAGTTAGCGCCTTATTGCCTGCTCCAATACGTTTCCAGCGACTGTTCTGTTCACAAAGCCGCCAACTAGTCAAACTAATTCATATTACCGACAAAACAATTCCTTTGACAGCACGGGCCGTTAAACTTCGTCTCGTTCAGCGCGATCTGAATTGATTCGGGTATAATGTCATCAAACAATAGACCTGTTTCAAATAGTTTGCCTGTAATTTGCGAAAAGTAGCCGCAGTGTCTCGATTTTACAAGGAATTATGAATACTCATTTAAATTGTATTTTAAAGGATGAACGGTTATTAACGTTGCGTCTGATTATTACATTAACGTTGTACAACGTCCTCTTTTAGTCTCTCTATCATTGACTCTATTAAATGTCAAAATAAATCATAGTCGGCTCATTATTTTCCAACAAAGAACGATTGCTGCTTCTGTAGCGATTGTCAGCACCAGTAGGTCTAGTGTATTTTTTACACCAAAAATGCAAAACGATGTCACGAAGTTATTCGAGTAAACTATTCACGATCAGTTTTGTTTTAACACGCGAGTGTAAGCTTCAACTTCGGGCTCGGTTTGTTTTTACCTCTTCTCACATGAGTGTAAATCTTTACTTGCGCTAAACGCATCGAACGCGTTTTAGTTTATTCATCATTTTTGTATGAGAACACAAACAGCACCCCTAGCGGCAAAACATGGAGTCAATTCAGCGAGTGACATTTACTTTACGAAAACGGATGTGAATTCGTTTACACGTTTTCTGACTAACTGCGAGTGTAAGCTCGTATTTGACAGTTTGAAAAGTAAATTAAACGAAACGCAAGAAGTAAAGTTACTCACCCGACTTTATCACGTGAGACCGTGAGAACTTAGGTTTTCGAACCTGTCGAATCCAAATTTACTTCAAAATTTTAGATTTTTTAAGTGAAATAAATGATATATGTATGTCGTCTATGTCTTAATATGCTTGTATTGTGTTCTTGAGATAATATTTACTAAGTATGTTATTTATTTAAGCTTCTTCGCATACGTATAAGTGTGTCTTTCTTTTTTAATGTTGAGATACTCCACGTTTGTGACGAATATACCTATAACTATGTACTTCGATTTGGTTTAACAAAAAACTAAATTACATAAATTACTCCGGGTTGCCTAGAAATTTTTGAAAATGTAGGTAACTTGGCAACACTTATGGCCATTTTGACAATTTTGACAGAAAAAACCTGAAGAAACGCAAACGCGATCGAGACGTTATAACTCACTGCCTTCCGTCACATATTTGACATTGTCATGATTGACGTTTACCAAGCCTCCTCAAATTTGATATTAATGATAATTTAAATGTTTATTATTGAATAATTGCCGGCCTGAGGCCAATATTTTGATAATGGCGAAGTGTCCAAGACAGAAACCATCAATTTTATAGTGTATAGCGGATGTCGCAAAGTGATGGTGACAATACATGAACGTGTGCGAGAACGGTGTTGACAAATGCACTCAAAGGTTAAAAATGAACGTTTTACGAATAGTTTACTCGAAGTGTTTGGAGTTGAGAAGATGGACGTTGACGTTTGTTTCACCTCAGCCTCACCAAGTTTACTTGATTTATCTTTCATATCGTACATTAATTGTTTCCTCCATACAATGCTCGGCCCGTAGGCCATACTTGAGAGTGGCAAAATTGCCTTGCATATACTTAGAAAGAAGCCATTATATAAGAGAACAGAAGAGAAGAATTATATTTTAAGATCCATACTTTGAATTGAGCCAAATTTCTTGTAACGTAGAAAGAATTGGCGCAGCTCGTGTTACTTTTATCAAATACAAAGGAGAATGCGTGCATAGTAACAAGAAACAGTAAGTATTAGACATAATAATAGTATTTATTTTTATTTGACATATGCAATACCCACTGCTGGGCACAAGCCTCCTCTCATCACCAGAGGGTTTGGGCCCTACACAGGCGCAGTTTGGATTGGGGACTCACACATGTACCTACATTCTTGAATTACTTCGCAAATGCGTGCATGTTTCTTTACGAGTCACTATGTTTTCGTTCACCGAAAAGCCAAGTAGTAGGTAATTTTGCACAATAGTAACTCAGAGATGCGAGCCGGATTCGAACGCCCGCCGATCCTCTGCATGAAGAGTTCTATAGGTGATGGTATGGGTGAAATGGTTCCGAATGGAGGACCGATCACCCGACTGATCCAGGCAGTCGTCCCCTTTCATAAATAGGTGATGGTGGCCTAGTAGTTGGGCACCATCACGGCTTCAATTAAATACCTAATATACACTTACATTGTCTTTCAGTGTTCCTTCTGGCTCTGCCCCAGCAAGTCAAGTGGAACTGTGGCAACTTTAAGACCAGACCCCGTGGCTGAGCCAACTGCTGATTCCTACCAGAATTTCATCAAGTTTTAAGTAGTTTAAACACTAATAAATCATGCTATATATTCCATTGAGTTTATTATTGGTGTTATTTATTGTAAGTATGTATATTTCTTTAGCAAATGTCAGCAACTAGCAACTGATCGATCAAAGCACAACCGAAGCTACTAACCGCAGAAAGCTGAAATTTGGCATATAGGTTCCTTGGGGAATTGGGGGGTGTTACTAAGCATAATTCCCGCGGGAACGCTCCGAATTCCACGTGAATGAAGTCACCGTCGGAATAAGCTAGATTGATATAATGCTTTTAGGTATTCGCATCAGTCAAGAATGTTGGCCGCTCTATTTAGCTATAAGCCACAATTTTGCATTTATAGTATTTCCCTTTACATGATTTATTTAACGTTAATCTACCACATATGTAGCGGGAGTGGTGATGATGAGAACAAACTACTTTCTTTCAAGTTGATTTATTTCATAATAATTTGGAACGCTTAAATGGGTCGGGCTCACAAGAATGTGCCGTCACACACTGGAAATTCTTGTGAGCATCACCCAATATGTACTTATGTCTACCGAAACGATAATCCATGACACGGCCTATCTCTCTTCCGTGCCGTGCCTTGTGGACGATGCCGATGGTGCTGGCACAATCCTCCACGCCTGGAAAGACTATTCCTATATCGACTACGTCGCGATGTACGCCTCTCTCCTCTTCATCGTTCAGCAAAAAGGCTGGTTTCAAGCGACCGATTGATTCGCACGTCGCTTTGCCTTCTCTATTAATCAGGTTCCCACGCTTTGCTCCTCCTCTCAACCACTATAAATGGGCCATCATAAGGCGGCGTTAGAGTAGGGCGGAGTATGACGCTTCTTACGCTTCTTGTGAACATTTCTGTAATTGGCCTTTCCCTTCTTGGACCGAGACAACATTAGCAATACTTAAGTATCTTCCCTTAAACATCTCTGTAAAACTATCGTAGGAACAGTTCCTCATTAAAAAACATTCCTGCGGTAGCCTAATCGGTATTCCATATACTTTCCTCGCAGCGCTATATCCGGTTTCTTCCTGTAAACTATGCTTGTAAACAACTCCTAAGTCCCAACTATAATATGGTAGGAAACTCTTCAACCGAGTTCTCTCTTTCGCTTCTTGCCCAAATACTAGCTATACAGATAGCCATGTAGGCAATACCAGCAATTTTGTAAGGCACTGAAAAGCCCTGCATGCCGCGTGTCTTCTAAATTTTATCTCCATGTTTAGTATCTTCAAAAATGTTCAAACTATTAGCCTGACAGTGACCTTGACAGATCGAATTGCGTATACTACTGCGTTTCTGTCATACTAAAAGTCACTCGAAAACGTGAACGTTTTCGTTTACTCACTTACTCGCTCGTCACTCCTTCGTATTAATCAAAATACACTCGCTAAACCTTGTTACAAAACGTACCGTTAGGGGCGCTGTTCAAGTTTTCATACAATCTTGATGTAAACGCAAACGCGGACGAGAAGTATTTTCCAGGTCCGAAAAATACACTTGAGGTACAGAAATAATACCTGGCAGTTTCACTTCGACTGGTGTACAAAAACATAGACTACTTACTAGCCGGGTTGTTCTAACAAATTAATTTTACTTTAAGCACTTCAATTATCGGCGTCGAAGTATCGGTCGTTATCAGTTTAGTCAAGCCATACTAATGTCTACTAATATTATAAATGTGAAAGTGTGTTTGTTTGTTTGTTTCTTTGTTAGTCCTTCCTTCACGTCACAACGAGTGGACTGATTTGGATGAAATTTGGAATGGAGACCGGGGAAATAACATAGGATTTAATATGGACTTTTTATCTCGATATTTCCACGGGAAAGGGTTTTCCACGGGCCAAACCAATTTTTAACAGTTCTACAACTATAACTGTCTATATGTATAGTATCATCGGGTACGCAAATTCAAGGTCTACGCGGGACGAAGTTCGCGGGCATCGGCTAGTAGAAACATATATCCATTTTTACAAAACTCAAGTATTATGTTGGAGTGTGAAGTTCAGAACAGAAGGCTTCTGAGTGGTGTAATTGATGTAATCCCGGCAATATCGACGTTTTTCAACGTAATGACCCGCTCTTTGTGCGCGGACAGCTGCTGTCCGCCGCCTTTTGTCTCATTGACAACTTGCTCGGGAGGTCTCGGCGCAATTTGGAACTGTTAGATTTTATCTGCACGCTGCCTGAATGCTAAACGCCTGAAACTGTCGTTAGCGATTTCAACTTTATAATAGATTTTGGAGCTTTTTCAAGCGTTGGGTTTACCAATTTAAAGTAAAGAGCGTTAGGCTTGTAACTTTGTAACGTTGCAAGTTGATTTCGAATTTGCTGATTTTCCATTTGATATCCATGATAAATTCAGACTTCCTCTTTTAAGTGGCACTGACAATGAATCTGTCTATCCCGTTTTAGATTCTAGTCGTGAGCGTAATATGGTTTTTGACCTTTTCGAGAGTTAATCTCAGGGTTCCTGGAGTGTTGTAAATGCGGGCGGAGCGAGGGACGAGGGACGGAAGGATTTGCTGAGTGCGCGCCGCATTATGGACACTTAGGATATTGTTTCGGCTTTCACCCACATTGTTTCCTTAAAGCTGAGATTCACGACCTCTAGTTTTATGAGTTTGTCCAGACTTAGGGATTGAAATAACTTGCTTAATGTCGCCTTTAACTTTAGCACTATCCTCTTAACCACCATTAAGCGTAGGTAATATAAACTGAAGCAGGTTAATCAAGCAAATGGTTGCAATTACGTGAGTGAATGAGTTTAATTTAACAGAAATTCTCTCGTAAACAATTTTATTCACTGCCGCATGCTTTCATTTCCACAGACGACCAAATTACATGAAAAGTCCGCAACTTATCACCTTTTAATGCCCAACAAACAAAATAATGGGCGTTAAACAAAAATAACGCAGCAAATAGAGTTTAAATTGCGTTTTTAAACATATTAATGGAGAGTTGCGCAAACTGCGGCGTTTTTTATGCCACCCGCTATTGACTTAGGTTACCGCGGCCTGCTTCCAGATTCCAGAACAATGCGGGCTCTTTTAAATCTATCGTTATTTGCTCCAACAAGGGTGAACGTTTATCGGGACGCAATTCATCTTCTACGGAGAAAAGAAAATAAGCTTCATTTTAGACGTACCTAAATAAGAATCAATTCTTGTGTAAAAATAAATTTCCAGGTTCTGTTTTGTGTACTAAATCGTCTTTTCTTCTCTTTGTCTAGCTTAAATAGCAGATTCGTTATTTTGCTAAATAATCCAGCAGGTTACTTACCGTAAAATAGGAACTAAGAGGTGAATAAGGTCAAATCTTACATTTTCTTTGCAACTATGCCACTGCTTGCAAATTTGTTGTAAAAGTATTTTTTTGTCCTACCCCCGTTTTTCTTTTTTCAAACCCCCCACTACTATTTATGTTTACCTTCATTGCAGTTGTATAGCAAATATAACATGAAGTTTTTACTAACCTCTCCAATATCTCACAATAAATTTCAGGGAAGGTCCATACCATCCCTTTGCCTTTAATATTTAATTGACTACATGCAATATGTACTTCGTTTCTCGTTCCGTATCTTCCCCTTGTGTGCAATAGGCCTCCATCCTTCCACCCTTTAAATTCAGCTGCTTCTGGGAAATCGTCAAAACGGGTACATCCATACATTTCTGCTACTTACTTTATCTTACCCTTGAGTGTTGCAGAGAAAAAAGACAGACATAGGGTGATGTGTTTTCTTGAATACGCGAATTAAATTCAAGATTAATTGTACGAGTAGCCAATCAGGCATCATCATGCTTAAGTCTAATGATGAAATTGATTCAGCAAATGGAGTTCATGCTTGTCAGTTTTTAACATAAGTACCTACAGCGTCTTGGGGCAGACCCATTGCTGAGAAAAAGCGCCATTTAAGATCTTGCTTCATATTATTTGAAGTTTCTAATACACGAGAATTTTATACTTACTATAGTATAATTATATAGTTTACCATTCTTCTCAACTGGCGCTTCACGACATTATATACTTAGACCATAATTTGCGATGCAATAATACCTAAACGTAGTATCCTAAACTGAGATAAAAATACCTGAAGTCCCGCTGTAAAGTCCTCCAGTTTGAAACCTCTTGATTTAACCAAATGCGGAAGTTATGGGCCCACAAATTTTGATTATTTGTGCTAATACGACATGTGTTTAGGTCCCCGGGCCCTAAGCCCCATAAAATGGAGTCAAACTTAGACTCAGACACGTAGTTTATGAAATTGCGAGCCCAGTTGGGACATTACGGCGTTCAACTAGCCGTAGCCAGGACTTTACGCGGATATCTGTCCCACGGCGAAGATAGGAAAACCTCGGGGCGCGAGATAAGTTACTGATGTCATTTTAGAATGTTGAAATCGGATCGAAATCCAAATACGACGATATGCGAGGATTTAGACGTTATACGCTATAAAACCCTAGCAGGAAGTTGGTCGGGCGTCCGTTCTCCTGGAAGGTCCCAGAGTTCTTATGGACAGTTAAATTTAATGGACAACAATAAAAGTTCTGTGTTTTTCGAACTACCTTGATCCTATACTATCTTAGTTAAGTAACTACCAATTTGCTTTATCGTACTTTAATAGGTATGCGGATTAGTTGGTAGGTATATGCAGATTTTCCTAAAAAATTAGACTGTCCAAATTGCAATTTGCCTGGCCTCAAAAATAAAGTGCTAGTATCAAGGTAGACATTATCAATCACTCTCATATGTCGGCTCAGCGTCGAAAATCTTGCCACTATAGTAAACGCTCTTATTTACCAATCACACATAAACACCTGTATCTTCAGAAACCGTAGTGCAGATTGTGTCCAGTCTTACAATTACACCCGCAAACATCAGCTAAATCACTGGCGTGATATTAGTTCAGTGCCTCCCCCTCCTCCCAACCCCCTCCACCTCCACCCACATCCCCGGGGATTGTGGCTACTCCGACGGTTGACAAGACGTCCAGGCTATGCTAATGCTCGATATCAAGACTGCATTGTAAAGAGAAATGAATTATGATATCGGAATGGTATTATTGCTGCAGTCAAATACGGATAAGAAAAGAGAGAAATAAGTCATTCTTGTTGTGATGCGTGTGAAACGTTTTTAACTATAAGTATGTAATTTATTATTTAGTTCTCGCGAAATACCAGCATATGAATTATCCGCTAGAGGCGCCTGTATCGCGTGAGGTTCAGTGTTGCGAATTTAGCACATTATTTTCCATATTATATGCTAAATTTTGCATATTTATGAAATTGAAAGGTTTCTACTACGATGATACCATGGCAACTTATCTATTTTATTTAAAATTTTACCTCTTTGTCATGAACATTTCATTTTCGTAAAAGCCGCTTTCTCTCTGTTGTTTTAAATTAGATAAATGGGACCACATGTTTGGAGTTAGCAACATTATCAGCCTGAAGTCTGAGGCTGTGCGCTCCTTTATGAATGTTGTTCTCTGGAAACTTGTTTGTGTTCGCGATAACGCATAAAACTGCTACTTTCCCACTGAAATACTGTAGGTACATCTCTATTATAATGTTATTTCTTTGCAAAGTTTCATAGGCTAGCTTTTCTATTTTATCTCGTTTACTTTTGTTACTTTCGAAATTGTACGTAGTTTTAACATAACAATTTAGATTCATTTGGATGAATGAGTTGCTTTCCTTAGTCTGTTATTATTCTGTTTAGTTCACTATTTAAAATGTTTCAACGTAAATAACATGTACTGTATAATGCTGAACATTGTTATAGTCGTAATAGAATTGTATCTCCGCATGAAAATATTTTGAAAAATATTACTTGAATTATGACTGTTATGAGCGGTTTTCCTATATTGTTTTCAATACCCTCTTTTTTCTTTACTAATTACTCAAAATATAACAAATAACTTACAAATTCTGCACTAGGTTCAATCTTCCACCATGAGACTTTTATTGGACAAGTTTCATTATAGTACTACCGCTTCACGAGTGTTCTCTTCAAGATTTAATTCAAGCCTTATGCCATTAGATGCTAACATTCCTAGCCGTTGGTGGGAGCCGGGCGCTGATTGGTCAATAACGTCGGCGTGTTTGCGTTCTCCGAATCCCGCGCCAAAATAAGATTTAACTTTAAATTCTAGGAAATCCTAGGTGTGAAATCAGGGATTCACTTTGTGCTCCGGTTTGGGGGGAGAGGGGGGAGCAGTGATGCGTGCGGTGGACGGGCCTGAGCTCAAGGCGAGCTCGATATTACAAATAGTTCGCAAAGGATCAGTGGCCGAGCTTTCCGGCTTTAACTTTAAAGAGCAGCATTTTGATGTAAGACGTCATGTTTTTAAAGTAGAAACGCTGGAAGTTGAAGTTATGACAGATCGAGATCGGTGAATGTACAACGGAAAGGAAAACATGTTTTTTTTCCAATTTTTATATAATTTAAGCTCATCCTGCTGGTACGAGTAGAAAGTAATTCGAATCCTATAACCTCCTGCTAGAAACAAGCCTTCTAATAATGGAGATTGTACTCAACACAGCTTATTTTTTTGCCTTAATTAATTTCACTTGACTGTCAATCATTTCGCAGTTGACTAAAGGTTTCCTCATGACTGGTTCCTTCGCCAAATAGGCGTGAGCCTAGACGAACTCCCGACCCGACCCTCTGCATCAGCAGGAAGTCCGGCTTAAGAATATGTACGGCTCAGTAAAATCTGTCGATCGGCCCTTAGGCTAATGGCTATTCATCTACATTACAGTTTGACCTTGTCTTCCAAACATGCTTATCCCCAAAACAAACTACGGCTCCGAGGTAACAAACAACTCTGTTGATTTATCAAGTCACGGCTATCGCCGGGGCGCTAATAACATTGCCGTGAAGGGCCCAAACTTGTTCGAACCTGTTTTATTGACGGCCTAGTTTCATTATTTATGGGTTCCACAATATTACTTCCCACTTCTGGATCTACTCTCTCCTGTTATAGCTTCATAAGCAATAAGATAAAATTATGTTTTATATTCCATACAAATCATTACGATAAATTACTGTTGCCAAAAAAACAATCGATATCGTTGAACCGCAACCAAACTGAAAAGGACTAAAGCTAATGATTAGTTATGAAAGGTTAACAACCGCCAACGGAAGTTTAGTATCATTTCGAATGTCCATCTCTATTCTCCTAATAAAGGACAGGTAGGTATTTGGCTGAATTCCGCCGTGTGGCTCGGCTCACCTGGGTAAACAGGTGAGCGGTGGCACAGGAATTTCATTTGCGGACCATAAGATGCGGGTTGTAAGGCACGCGGAACCTTCCGATATTTGAATTGCTAAAACTAGATAAGTGATAATAAGTGCCTCTTTCTGAGTAGTTTACACAGCTTTTTTAGACATTCATATATCACGTAAGAAAACGTGCTAACTTACAAAGAGTCACATACTTACGGCTGATAAACACATTCATTTTAGTTGTTCATAGTTCATTATAGCTAGATTTAAACTACTCATATACTTGAAGATATAAAGATAGTTGAGTAACTCAGCTGTTCTACCGATTTTATAAATGTGCTGTTTGGATGTTACTCTTTGGCACGCAATTTATATTTAGAGGTTTTTCCAGACACAATTTTCATGTCATTGTAGTCTTCGAGGCGGGAATGAACTTGTTTGCATTCAATAATAATAATAATAAATATCTTGGAACATTTTTACCTACACAAATTGACCTAGCCTTAAACTAAGCAAAGCTTGTACTATGGGTGCTAGACACCGATATAAGCAAATACTAAAGTATATAGAGAAATACATACATATACAAGTACTAAACATCCATGACTCGGGAACAAACATTCGTACTCATCACACAAAGATTGCCCGTAGCAGAATTCGAACCCGCGACCGTCGGAACAGCGGGTAGGGTCACTACCAACTGAGCCGAACCTGCCGTCGAACATACTGGCACATGATAATGAGCTAGTGAGCCTCATCGGTTCTTTCCATCGGCATTCCGGCGTTGCAGTGTCCGTGCGTAGTATCCTTGTACATTTTCGTATGAAGCGCATGTCTAAGCTCGACTATGCGCATCAGTGAGGTTCCGGCTTAATTGTAAGAACCTAGTCCAGCTGGCCGAGGGCCGCCGAGCTTAGCCGAGCGCTGACGAGGGTCGTCGCCGAGTAATTACGCCGCGGTGCAGATTTCCTTGTCATGGCCGCAAACTTGCGAGATAAGTGTTTGAAACTTGGAACTATTGCTTTTGGATACTCTGGACCTGTAAGCTGGCTTTACTTATCATTTTGTCACGTGATAGTTGCGTAATATAGATATAATGATGTTGAATATGTTTGTTAGATATATTCACAATGTATAATAGAATAAACGAAATGGACCCTAAAAGCACGAAATTTACTCAAAACAGTATATGTACCTACCTAATAGTATATTAAAAGTTATTTTACCTTTTCGTTTACAAATTGTTTTAAATATTGTATTTGTATTCAAGTTATTGTCAAATTCCCAATTGTAAACATCACGACAGATTACGGGAGAATTCGTCCCGTTTCAATTATTTCGTTAGGCAGCGTAATATGATTATAATATTAATTCGGCTAATTCCTTCGGGGTGGCAACATTGCGTCAAAGGCATTTCAAACTGGATTAATTCTGAATTCCTAAGGTTCTCGTCACGACGAATTTAAAATTGAATATAATACCAAGATCTCATTACAATATTCGTTCGATCGAACAGAATGTACTATAACAAAAATATCGGTAATTGACGCTAAGTGAAAACGGGTCGGAACGTACGTACGGAACGTACACGTTATTAATTAAGGCTTTTCAAGTATTGAAAGACTTTATTAAAGGCGATTGAGTTTTTCTTTTTATATAATCAATACTAACAATACTTAATTGGTATTAAGTATGGAGCTATGAATAAAAAACCGGCCAAGTGCGTGTCGGGCCACGCGCAAAGTATAGGGTTCCGAAGTTGACGTGCCCACAGTAATATTTTTTTAAGACCTATTCAATAATAAGCCGCACCATGGGGTGGGCAAGAAAAAAATATACATCCCCATTTTACGAGTAGGGGAGGTAAAATATATTTCAAAATTTTATTGTATCACTTTGTCGGCGTAATTAATATGTATATTCATGCCAAATTACAGCTCTCTAAAACTAAGCATCTTCGAGCAATAGTGCGGACAGACGGGCGGACGGACATGGTGAAACTATAAGGGTTCCTGTGGACTTCGGAACCCTAAAAATGAATTGCCTTGCGTTCGTCTCGCTAAAACACGAGAACTGCTCAAACGATCTCGCTGATTCTTCTTTTGTAGTGCTTGGTAGAATTGGAAAGCTAGCAGATATATAAGAGTTTAACTCGAGATCAAATTAACAGAACTTAGACTCATAAAAATCCATCTGAAATTCAAATAGGGAAATTCTCAAACTCTTTAACTAATAAACGTGACATGGATATTTTATTGAAAATGAAAATGAAAATATTTATTCAGCAAATAGGCCACATCTAGGCACTTTTACACGTCTCTTTTAAATGAATTTAACAGAAATGAATTTACCAGCGCTTCCTAGACCCATTGCTTGAGAAGAAGCGCCGCAACAAACTCAGCAGAAGGCCGTTTTTCAAAATTTACACATATTGATTTACATTAAATTTACGTTAATATGTATAAAAATACATATATAGGTACATACTAAAATCACATTTAAGGGATGTATAGTCCCTAACTTAAACTTAAATCTAAGATCTTAGAGATGGTCTTATATTAGGTACAAATTAATGAAAATATTAATTAAAGTACTCATCTAAATATGTATACTAAAAATAATAATAAAAATCGCAAATGTTTAGAGATTGTATATTGAAAAACAATCTAAATGTACTGGTTATAAAGGAAACGACGAAAATATTATTACCATGGTTCCAGGTTAAAATCTTCAATTCAAAGTGAAACAGAGACAAAAGTCCAATATCGATCCATTATAACTGGAGTGAGAGATTATCCAATTACCTTTTTCTTTCTTCCTAGTTCAGTCCCGCAGCGTACATATAATTTTATATCTATGCATCTCGATCGTATAATCTGTCACAGACTGAATTATTCCTCTGCTATTTGTTTCGCAAACAAGTAGTAAGTAATTAAAGGTAATATTTCTGTTGTTAGCCTGTGTTTTCAAAACATGATATCTTTCGTTTATTTATAAAGTCCGTTAGATTTTTTTTGATGATTATATATTTTGATATTTAAGGCGGTTTAATCTTCTTTGATAAAATAATGTGCCAGTTCTTTAAATAGGTATTTACTAGATTATCTACTACAAAGAAATGTCACTTTCCGAAAAACATGAAAAATTACTAACTGGAAATAAGATGTGATTGAAACCACTACAACTTTTTTACATCGTTACTTTCCCACTACTGGCCACAAGCCTCCTGTTATCAGTCAAGTGGGTCTAGGGTATCACTAGTGGGTGTGGGCTATACACAAATCAAGTGCTGATTGGAGACTTCGCGCATATCTTTTCTTCCGCGCGTATCTGTAAAATTTCAAGGATAAATTTAATTCTCGTTTCTCACAGTAACACTAACTTATCTTAATTGGATAACTAGTTGCACTGCTTAATAGAGAGTGTGGTCAGTTTTTGTCGGGCATAATTTGCGCGGCGAGTAACCGCAACGCTGCCGCAGCGTAGTCGTTGCGGAACCGCAGCGTTCCCGTTGCAGAACTGCCCGTCATAGAACAACTTACAATTTAAACGGTTTAGTTAGTTTAATGAAATTCTGCCATCTGTGAAGTTTTCAGTATCTAAACAAAACTATTTGAATGTATATTATGCCTATTTACCTACCAGCAACCTTCATAGACTATATCATAATCATTTCAGCCGAAAGACGTCCACTGCTGGACATAGGCCTCCCCCAAGGCTCGCCACTCAGACCGGTCCTGTGCTAGTTGCTTCCACCGGTTACCATAGACTATAGTTCCATAGACTATATGCATAGATAGTAATATTTTCAGTTTTTAAACACAAGCTACTATAACTTTGAGCGCTGTGCCATAACTTGTGCACGGGTGTAAAGAACACAGCAAGCAGTTGGGCTGTCCCATACATTATTCAGCCCGATGCAATGCACCTGGCTCTCATACATAACTGATGGCCTGCAATCGATGAAAACTTGCACCGCTATGCAATATTTACATTTAGCTCAACATGGTTGTGAAAATATTGTAATAAACTTTCCTCTTGAGCTCTTTAAGGTTTTTAATAATAATCATAAATTTTCTTAACTACCTTGAAGTGTATCACAAGTCAGAGGCAGGTTTACCGTGAATTACAGACTGCAATATTAGCAGTTTTTCTGGCACTAGTTTCCATGGGTTGCTTTGACTACTAACTTAACAAGTTTAAGAACACAAGGTCCGCATCTTACAGTGCTTTTATTTTTTTTCTATACCCTGGACGCTTCCTGGAAGTATTCTGAATAGAAATTCTAGAAAATATGTATGACTCCAGTTTTATTATCAGGAAATGGAGTTCTCAAGTCATTCCAAAACAAACCGACGCACGCGTAGTTCGAATCTAACTAACTACATTACTGTGAGCTTATGAATAGTCTACCTTTGAAGTATTTTTTATGAGAAAATCTGCTTAATTTACACAAGTTGAACACCATTAAAGTTTTTTTTTAATGACCGGTTGTTTGAATGATTTTGAGTTCAAACTTTTGCACATATCGGTGAAGCAAGAAGGGGTGAGTAAGGTGGAAAATCTGTGGAAGTAAATTCGTTTTTAATGTGGTAGTAAAGCCGTATTAAATCTGGTTTGGCGCTGTTTTATTTTTATTTTTGACGTATGGAAGTGCCAGTTTGCGACCAATAGGTTGAATAAAAAATACAATTTTTAATTTGAACAGTCACGTTGTTTTTTACTCTGACCCGTAAGTTAATAGTGTACAATTCGACTATGATCACACCTGATGGTAAGCGATAAATGTGGTCAAAGGTGATACAAACGTATTTTATTTATTTGCTAATCCGAACATTACATTACCTAAATAGTCGTTTTTGGACTTGTATTAAATGTTCTCTTTGATCAATTTCCAATTTCTTTTTGCGTTTTATGCGCTAGAAAATGTCACCGACGCAGCCAAGTCATCATTTATGTATCTACGGTGCATTAAAAATAAACCTTGGCCCAAATCAATAAAGCCGGTAATCAATAAATCGCTTATTAACAACCCATATAACTGTGAAGTGGCACTACAGGTCCTTTTTCTCATTTCAGGTAAGCGATTCTCGAGCGGTCAGGCGTGAGTATGGATTTGTTTCTTTTGGGGTTGTATTATGGTTTAAAATGGAGCGGCAGCGTGGGCCAATGTATCGGGTAATAGGAATCCTTTTGTGGGATGATTGGACGTTGAAGCCGGCGGATTATGCGAAGAGTCCGATTGATTTCGCTCAAATATAATAATGAATTTAGACTCGCCGCCTACGCTTCGATTTGACTTGACTCTAGCTACGCAATTTTGGGTATTTGGCTGAATATATCTTTTTACAATATGTAAGACTAAGCTTCTGCCCGCGACTTCGCCCGCGTGGAATTCGGTTATCGCGTTCTCATGGGAATTATGCGCTTTTCCGGGATAAAAAGTAGCATGTTCTTTCCCGGGACTTCAACTATCTCCATGCCAAATTTCATATGAATCGGTCCAGCGGTTGAAGCGTGAAGAGGTAAGAGACAGACAGACAGACAGAGTTACTTTCGCATTTATAATATCAACTAGCTTCTGCCCGCGATTTCGCCAACGTGGAATTCGGTTATCGCGTTCGATAAAAATTAGCCTGTGTCCTTTCCCGGGACTCCAACTATCTCTATACAAAATTTCATTCAAATCGGTCCAGAGGTTGAAGCGTGAAGAGGTAACAGGCAGAGTTACTTTCGCATTTCTAATATTAATATGGATATGGATATAGAAGCGTTGATTACCTTTCAGTGGCACCTTGTTTTTTATAATGGATGATGAAACATTTTAATGCATATCGAAATTAGATTGTATCAAGAGGCTCATCAATCTCGTAACTGTACCACTCATAACTAGAGAGACCAATTAATATACACGGCAGCATAATAATAAGTAGCACAAAACTGATTCCACAGATTCCACTGATACCCTAGTAACTAAAGATACAGGTACTCAGTACCTTATTGAACAGAATAGTACAGTAGGCACATTAAAACCATCCCACGTACAGCCTGACGTAGTGTACGATAAATTGATATTGACGGCTCGTAATGGCCGAGCTTAGGCCGAATGGCAGACAGGCGCATTTGTCATGCCTGCCACGTCTAACCGTTCTAACTATATTTTTAGTCACGCGCTGTGACAGACCGTGTTACAGGAAGATGGTAACAGTCCTTTCTCAATTAATGAAATGCCATTGGTTAAGCCATGAACCTGCCCCTCCCGGAACTTAAAAAATATTTAAAAAGTGCTCTGCTGTGCAAGGGTTACTATTGTGTAGAATATTATTTAAGTGACAAGAATGGCCTGAATTGGACTAATAAACACGTGTGCGCTTAAGAACTTAGTTAAAGATTTGATATAGCGCGTGTGATTAAAATAAAAAGTTTGATACAAAGTAGAAGATGTAAGTACCTAAATCAATGACGAAGCTTGCAGCGGATAACGGTATCTTTTTAATGATAACTACATCAAATTGTACATAATGACGATGCAAAAGTGATTGTAAAATCCTACTTGAATAAATCTTTTTTTATCTTATCTTTATGGTTCACAGGAAAGTCACTATTTGTAGCCTTGTAACAACAGAGTTCTCAAATGCAGTCTTTTGCTGAAAGCCGTAGTGTCAGGCTTCAAATTTAATAAGATGCAGTGACGACCTGTGAAAGGTTGCTAGAATCCGTTGCAGTGGACGCTTTTGGAACTGGTAACTCTGGTCAGTACCTACCTACATCAGGGTTTACTACCTTCACCTAGTTAGTACTTGTTGCTGTAATATTCTACTCAACGACATGACAAAAATAGGTAGGTAACATTAAAATTCTTAGCCGATCAGGAATTTACGGATATTATTCCAAAATCAGGCCATGTACGTAGCATGTAGGTTTGCGAGGGCTGGTTTCCGCAATTCGACATCTAAATGCGCCTATTTTGCATGATTTTGAGCTGGCGGAGTTAATTCTGCCAATCCAGCTCCTGAAGAAAGCCTAGCAGACCCTTGATGTTACCAACGACTTCCTGGGTCTCGCGATCTCGGGTCCAAAATAATCCTGGTTTAAAGTTACTGCGTAAGGCATTGTGTAAGCATATAATAAGACTCTTAACCGGGAATTGTTGCCGAAGGTTACACAATTATATGAAATTCAACAAAATCTCATCAAATAGGTATTAACATCGCAATCCCGGTGATACGGCTCCCTCAAGAATCGCCAGAACGCTAACTTTATTGCTCAGCCGATTTCGCGCCTATTGCAATTTTATATTTACATTTTACGGTCGAATTTATCCTTTTCAATGAATACGAAATGTTTTTTGATGAACCATTATCAAGGTTATTTTGTGTCGTCGATTTTCGAAGAGTTTCTAATCTCTCATTTTCTGTCCGGATTGACAAATGACACGGTCCTTGAAATTATGCTTAAAATTAACATAAGTAAATGGGTATTTTCTTCAGTAATTTTTCGTCATAATGATCTTTCTTCTTAGGTGCCTACCTAGTTATTCTATTCGTATCTAGGCCGTGTCGTGCCATTCATAACAAGAAGACTTGCACGACACGGCACTTTTAAATCATTCATCTTTTTTGTTCCTGATATAGGTATAAAGTCCCCGAACAGGGAAAACGGCATTCCTTTAAACAAAGTCCCGAGCAAAAGCCGAAAGCTGCTTACGCTCTTATCGTGTACATTTTGACTCGGATGGTAAATATTTGGTTTTTCCACATTGAATCGAATTTACGTAGAAATATTATCTCAGAAATTCTTTCGCAATCCCTGACACCGAGTTCGAGCGTATTTTTTGTCACAATATTATCATTTGCTTTTTGCTGCATTTCTTTGACACGACTCTTAAAATTAATATCATCATCGCCTAAATAGTTTTTACTTGGTTTCATGACGCATTGGCGTTAGCTGTAAGGTCATGTTAAACTTTTATAAATAAATAAATAAATAAATAAATAAATAATCATCATCATCATTTCAGTAGAAAGACGTCCACTGCTTCTTCTTCGTTGAATTTATCCGTCACTAGTCTTCCCAGAAATCCAGGTCCCTTGTTTAGATATTTTATTGGTTGAAGCGTTCACCATCATACTACGTTTATTCAGAAAAGAATAAGTTAAAAAATTAAAAATAAACTACAAATAGCATTTAAATTTACAGAAAAAAATATTAAAGCTAAACAATAACCGCAAGGACACTTTTTAGATAATTTTGTTTTTAAAATTTTGTGACCATTTTTAGTTGTAGTGTAGTTTAATTAGTTTATTTTAAGGTTTTTATTTTGTTTTTCTATTTAACCTAAACCTAAAAACCTAAATTAGGGCCTTTCGGAAGGGTTCTCATCACGCAGGCAGCATTCCATCGCTGTATGGCAATAGCCAGTCTTTGCGCGAGAATGCTGCCGGCGCGAGGGTCTCCCGTTGCCGTCCTCAAGCGCTTCTCTAGCTCCCCTTTGCCCCATGACCCCAGAGTCTTCAACCCGAAGCCCTCAAACTCATAGCTCGAGCCTAGGCAGCTACATTTATTAACCTTCAGGCTCTCTTTAGTGGTTTACAAGTGAAGTGGAGTATTCTTTGATCCGTGTAAATGGCTGCGAGTGTTATCCGTCTGGTTCTTTGTAGTCGGCCGCAAACCCTGGACGGGTTGTTAAATACTTTGTCCGTAATTCCGACCCCTTCAACACGTGCTAATGTTCTGTTGGTAGGTACCTACTTACCTATTCTTTTACTAAGATTAGTTGAAATAATGGTAATTACTTGGACCCGACCTTAGGAGAGCGAAACATTGGATTGTGTATAGCGATGAGTGGTATTTATGGCAAACCTTGGTGGCAGTGTACGACTGTATGTACAGCAGTCGAGTCGACAGTTATAATAGATATGCCATGAGTTTGATTGTATGAAAAATACCTAATCCGCACTGGGCCCGCGTGGGGACTACAGCCCAAACCCTCTCATGTTGAGAGGAGGCCTGTGCCCAGCATTGGGACGCAAATAGGCTGTAGTAGTAGTAGGGTTATACACAATGCGAAAACAGGGATCTTTCCTGTGGACAATGCAAAGGGCTTGGGTATACATAAGTTATGTTTTTATCATACAGGTTACAAGAGAGGATTTGTATGCACATGTATGTAAAGGCCTAGCAAGAAATTAGGCTTTTAAACCCCTTAACTTTGGGCTATCCAGAGGAAAGATTTGTAACTTTAACTCATACTAAAAAATGTGTATGACTCAGTAATATGAATGGTAGGAACTTTATTTAAATGCCATTTGTTTATTTAAACTTGCAATATTACAATGAAAACTAATCAAAATAATGCTTAATTCATATATTCTTCCGTCTAGTATGTTAACCACTTCATTATCCAAATGTATGCATGCACATTTCTCAGGGCACTTCTAAATTCCCGGGCTTAAATTAAAGTATCACATTAATATCCTTTTCAAAGACGGCTCGGAATAAATTGCCCTCTCCCAGTGTCCTCAGATCTCCCACAATAAATGCCTGAAACATTTACATACAGAAGATGCTGTTGTCCCTCTCTTAATTAACATGAACCCCAAATGCTGTTGGTGTTGTCCTGCTCGTGACTCCAGAGCTTACTTAACTTGGAAAAAAGCGTGAATAAATTATAAAGCGGCGCAGCATAAAAGCATTGGATGGGTTTAGTTATAGATGTCATCTTTTACCGACTGACGAAGTTTCGGTGTTTGGTGAGATGGAAGAAAATGTGTAAGTATGTGTTTTATACACGAGTGAGCTTATACCGGGGTAAGATGATTGAATTTTGGCTTATTTCTCGCAGATTTCTTCCACTGGTTTTTCATATGGAATAGTAACAAAACACACTCGTCGTCGTTTTTATGTCACTAAGGTCAATTTCACCTATTGAAAAAAATGGTGCTGCACCGATCACTTGAATCTTGCATGAAACTAAGTTTTTTAAAGAGATGTCAATCAGAAATTAATAATTATAAACCTTTTTAAGTTGACAGAACATGAAATTTGTATCAGAGTTCGCTATTTTGCGACTATAATATAGCATGTCTATGATATTACTACATAGTATAAAACAATGTATGCTTAAATCTTTAAAACTACGCAACGGATTTTGATGCAGTTTTTTTAATAGATAGTGTTTCAAGAGGAAGGTTTTCGTATATAATTTGTTATAGTTTAACGCTCAATTCTTGCGGGAACGCTAGTATAATATAAAATCTTCGGATTTAAAGCAACCATATTTTTTGTCAGAATTACGTCACCGATAAAACCACCCCTGCTCAGCGACAAGCGGCGAGCAGACGAAATCATTTGTCCACGCCGTATCCAAAAGGGTTGGCAAAAACAACGCCAAAATATCGCAGATAAGTGACCGATTTGTTGCCGCCCGACGAGGCGCGCGGCCATCCGTCTTCCGAACAAATTAATGCGTCGCGCTTGTGCGTTGACCTGGTTACGTCATCAAATTCAAACCTTGTTATTCATCATTTCAGTCGAAAGACGTCCACTGCTGGACATAGGCCTCCCCCAAGGCTCGCCACTCAGACCGGTCCTGTGCTACTTGCTTTCACCGGTTTCCCGCGACTTTCACGAGGTCGTCGCTCCATCTTGTTGGAGGCCTACCGACAGCTTGTCTCCCGGTTCGCGGACGTAGTCATGACATAGTCATGATCACCTTGTTTATTCAGATATATCTGATGGCAACCTGTACAAGTAAACATGAATTAGATACTACACTTTTAAAATGTAGCAGTGCTCGCACTTTTGTGTTCCGGTAGGGGGTTAAGGCAACCGGTGAAATTTCTGCCACAGAGGCATTCCAACTTAGGCCTCAGGGTAGGCAACGCATTCGAGATCTTATGGTTTCTTAATGGGGATCATAGGATTTCGGTATCCATGGGCCGCAGTGACCGCTTAACATCAGGTGGGCTGTGCGCTCGTTTGCTTACACCATAAGTATAAAAAAAAAGTTTCTGCACATATTATGTTGTTATATTCGACGAAGAAAATCCAGATCTCTCTAAAAATCTCTTTTGAATGACTATTCGGCTATGTAAGCAATTGAATGGCACCTCATCAAGGCTCTTAGAGTTTTTCTGTAAATAGAATGTTTATTTTTTTCATAACAGTTGAAATCTAAAATAAACAACACTCCCAAAACTCTGAATAGATTGCTTAGAAAA
Source organism: Aethes cnicana (assembly GCA_963971205.1). NCBI lineage: Eukaryota > Metazoa > Arthropoda > Insecta > Lepidoptera > Tortricidae > Aethes > Aethes cnicana. The sequence continues at coordinate 16,457,816 of OZ020274.1, forward strand.
AGCAAAAAAATCTTCATTTTATTCTAACAACGCTTCATTTTCCAGATTTTCAATAAAGTTGATTTCCTTTTTTAACATCATTCATAGTAACTTAAGTATTTTTATGTCGTCCCCAAAATATAACCAACAATTAAAAAATGACACCCTCATCTTCCAACTTCCCTTCAAACGGGTGAGTATAGTCGCGCACAATATCGCTTACCGAAACTCTACGGCAAACAACATAAACACAGCGTCATTGTCCAAAATAGGAGCCTTTGTCGCGTTTCTCATTACACGCCGAGTGTCGGATGGAACAGGCAATACGGCCTTTAAGGCGGTTCATAGACCCAGCTCAGCCGTCACTGTCACTCGTGGGACGAGTGAAAGAGAAAGCGCTACGCACAGAACGCCCGATTTAGTAACTTTTTAACACGTTTTAATTTCTATAAAAATACCGTCTAAAAAAATGGCATTTATAAAGCTGTCGATGTATGCATATAATATGGATATTTTTTGTGTTATAATTAGTTTTACACTGTTTGATATAATAAACTGGAGTAAAGTTGGATTAGCGGTCCGAGTTAGAGGTTACTTTGGAATTAAATTGTATCGAGCGAAGTTTCGTGAAACGTGTATCGAAAGCTGTCAATGTAAGGATGATATAATCAAATATAACATATGTTTTTTTCATATTTTTAACTTTTAACATTTCTTAGAAAAGTATGATCTTAAATGAGCAATTTGACGATGCTGGGTCAGGGAAGGGCCTTAAATGTATTATTTAACGCGTTTGTGGTCGATGTTGCTAGTGACACGTTTTGGGCTAGGCTGTCGGTAAACGAAAAGGTTACGTTTAAAGTGAGAAATGAAATGAATTATTGTTTTTATCTAGTCAAACGTACCTACGCGCCTAAAATTAACATTGTGTTATCATTACGTATTTGCCAAAACCTTTTAGGCCGGTGCTTATTATTATGAGCAGGCTTCGCTCATCTAGAAAAAGGTTTCATACGATAATGGGCTGGGTACATAATTACAAATGACCAAAAATAAAACGGTCTAAATTAGATATTTTTGTATAAAGCTCGTAGTCGTCCCTTCTTTCTTATAAATAGATTTATAAATCAGCCTTTGGGTTCGACATATATGAAAAGACTAAATTATCATCCTATGTGCTGGAAATAAGCCTCCTCCAAGGTTCGCTGCATAGACCGTTCTGGCAACTAACATCCTTTGATTTCCCGTGACCTTCACAGCTTTTGAAACGCTTGCTCGTGAAGTCTTCATTCAATACTCTTTCCTAATTTAGACTCGCATTCTTTCGCACAAAAGAAGGATACTATTTAAATCAAAATCCCTCCTTAATTAATTTAAATCAGGGTCCGCGGTCGCTGTTATCTCAAAGACGGGTGTGGCGGATAAAAATAGGGTCGACTGTCGCTCGATGGCCGCAGGCGCCGAGATCTCACGCGATTGGGACTCTCCGTTCAGGACTTTTGAGGGAAAATAACCCTTCTGGATTTTTTTGCCTAAATTCGTAATAGCTTTTGCCTGAGACTTTGTTGTCTGTATACAAAATTCGGCATTTCACCTCAAGTCAAAAAATGTTATCGTTAGAAATGATTGCTGAACTTCGTATCACCACGGAGTTCCACCACCACAACAACAGCCTATTTACGGCCCACTGCTGGGCACAGGCCTCCTCTCATCACGAGAGGGTTTGGGCTATAGTCCCCATGCGGGACCGATGCGTATAGGGGACTTCACACAAATCCTTGAATTAGTTCGCATGACAAAGAGATTAAGAAAACGTTATTATTCTTTTTTTCGTTTTTCCTTTAGAATTTGTCAATGTTTTTCTTTCTAAACCTTACATACATTTTTTTTTCAATTAACTCGAATAAATTAAAAACCTTAAAACATGTTTAGAATTGCTGATTCTTGGGTAAAATATCGTCACAACGTTTTGTTACGTTTGTCAGCAGAATGGAGTTATCTAAATCTAAATAAATAAATAAGTAAATCTCCAGTTACCGGCATTAGGTAAGATTGAACATCAATTCTCTTGTTTTGTGTTTTCATAGGTTCCGAAAATGAGGTTGAATTTTCGAAGAATCCAACATAATGGTAATTTGACATATCGAGACAACATAATGTGGCTTAATATGATGGTGGTCCTACTTTCGGGATATTTATTTATTAACGAAATGATTCACATCCGTTTCGTCGACAGAACAAAATAAAAGAGAACGTAATTCATAAACAATAAGTTGAATATTTTCCCCGAAGTAATTGGATAATTGACATCTGCTCGTTTGAAAACGCGCTTTGAAAAGTCGTATTGCTTATCATCCTTCATGATTCCGTTAAATTGTAAGTCATTTCAGGAGCATTTTTTCTCTGCTCTAGATTCGAATCTGATAAAAGAATTTCTGAATTGCGCTAGAGTGCTGACCGAATAAATTCTGATAGCGTTGATATACTTTAATCAATTTCATTAAAAGTATCGCACTTATATACTACTGGCTTCTGCCCGCGACGTCGCCTGTGTGGTATTCTGTGTATCGCGTTCCCGCGAGAACTATGCGTTGTTCCGATATAGTAAATAGCCTATGTCCTTTCCCGGTTCTCCAACTATCTCCATACCCATCTAAATCGGTCAAACGGTTAAAGCGTCAAGAGGCAAACTGATGAAACCTTAACCGCTAAACTGATTTTGATTAAATTTGATTCGATTATAGTTAAGACTACGAAAAAAGACGTAGGCTACTTTTTATCACGAAATAACGCATAGTTTCCTCTGAAATTTGAAAATTAAAAGAAACTATCGAGTCGAGGGGACTATATAAACGATATTGAACACAAAATGCCGATTTTTAGAAGAATTGTCTGTATGTATATGTATGTTGATTTAACTCGAAAACTACTGGACGGATTCCAACAAAATTTGCTATGGTTTTGGTACGGATTTCAACAAAGTTTATAACACTGGTCAACATAAAGGCTACTTTTAATCCCGGAAAAATGCTATTAACGAATTCCACGAGGACAAAGTCGCGGGCAGAAGCTAGTTCGTAAATATATTAAGATAAGATGTAATCTAACAAGCTTGGGTGGCGCGTCTCCAGCTCGTTGACACCACTAAGCCCTTTATATGAGGCTGCAAAGTCCCCTTTTTGTGTCCTTCCCTTCCCAACACGAGAACACGCCGCGCGGGTAGAATTAATCTCAACAAGGCAAAAACAGGTTGACCTAAAGACGGGCACTATTGACGTCATTGGTACGATATTGGTACGAAACGTTATGGTACGATCTATAAAATCTTCTGTTACTGAGTGACTGACACTCACAGCCGAAACTACTGGTTGTAGAAAGCTGGAATTCGGTGTGTGCATGGGTTCCTTGGGGAGTATTAGGAGAGAATTCCCCGAGATTCTTAGGCGAACGGGAAAAAACTGGAACTACGTGGTATACGTCGCGCAAAACGAATCCTATTGGTATATTCTGCAAGTGTTTGGGGCAACTCAGAATATCTAGTACCTACTACATACGGAATGGCCACGGAATCACCCGCCTGAATCTAGCCGGCGCGCAACTCGCGCCCAACTCGCCCTTACCGTCATTTGTTTAATCCGGAGATGGAGAGTGAATTATTGGCCCGCGTACTGGTACACATACATTTACAAGTGTACAGACGTCCTCGCACGCTAACATTGACACTTCATTCGAATTGTGTTCGAAATCTTGCTTTTATATGTCGTGTCCGCGTTGTGGTAGCAGGTTAGACACTGGTTGACTCTAGTACAGTCGAGTTCATTAATATGTGTACACTTTTGGACCTTATTACAACGTGGTAAGGTGCAAAAGTGTGTAAATATTGGCGAACTCGACTGTACATGGGAATTAGGAGGACGATAATGTATGGAAACGTGATTTAAAATAAAACCTTACCTAGTGTGAGAAAGACCCCTTTAATCCTCTGCACCTCTGCCCTGTTTTTTCATTTCCCCCATTCCACTTAAAGGTCGGCTTCGAACATGAAAAATCACACTATTTAGCCATAATACCTACATTAAAAACAGCGAGAATTTTGAAAATTTTCCTTCAAGTGCATCGAACCACCATAAGGCGCGTAGTAACGTGAAATACTACATTTTAGTCGCGTTTAAAAGCCTAGAACTAAAAATTGGCCTAAGATATAGGTCTCAAAAAAATATATAATTATGAAGAATTGATATGTCTTTTTTTTATCTGAGCTGCGGAAATTGCGATAAGTCCACGTCGTCCTTGCAAAAAAACATCAAGTATGGCATTTTCAACCTTTTAAAACGCTACTGCTCAATATCTAGACCATCATTTTACACGGGCTGTGCAGAAAATAAAACTTTATTCAGTTTTTCATAATCTGAGCTGTAGATATTGTAAAATAATCATTACTTTGGTCAAAAACCGTAAATAACTACCATTTCCGTCATAAAAGTTGCGGTGGGTACGTGCGCGGGCGATGCTTGTGCACATACCCACCGCAACTTTTGAAGAGCACATTCTCAAATTTATTTTTTCGAGACCTATATTTCGACCTAAATTTTAGTTTTAAATCTTTAAACGTGCCCAAATTGGGTTTTTCGCCTTACTAAGGTAAGCATCTTGTTATAAGCTGCGTAACAATATGTGTGATGTGATACCATGAATGTATCTTTGTCGTTCGTTCGAAACAATGCCTTCATTCATTTTAACTTGATATATTATGTACCGTACCTACCTATAAACAACAGGAAATATATTAATACTCGTACGTACGTAATTAGATATACAACGCGTGGGACACAAGCCCATTTTCAGTAAATAGTTCAGTGGCCGATCATTATGCGACTTCAAAAACCCACTACTTTTATCTAGACCCGGAATATTTTCGCTCCAATGAGGTAGATAAAAGGGTTAACAGGGCGAGTGCGCTCGCCCGGAAAATATATTTACATTCGTGTTACTTTCCTTTTATTATTGTAGTTGACAAGTCATTGGTCAATCTTATAACATGAGCAATTTGCGTCTGACGGTAGCTAAGAGTTACCTAGGTGAAATGGCGCGTATGTATCGATGAATATACTGATATGTGTTAACTTCGCAGGGTATTCATGTATGGCATGTACCTACTCGTAGGTTTCTTGAGGAGTGTAGGAATTTTGGGAAACTCTTAGTGCGAAGTGGAACGGGCATCATGGGATTTTACATGTTAATGTTTATAATTCGGTACTACTAATAAAATAATAATAATAATAACAAGTTGCGGCCATCTCACATTTCTAGTAAAAGGTACCAAAAGCCTCTTCATGTTGGCTTCGGCCCCATGAATGCGAATGACCGGGTCCCCATGGGCCCGTGACATGAAAACGTACCAACAAATAATAATAATATCCTGGGACATATCACACATATTGACCTAGCCCCAAACTAAGCAACGCTTGTATTATGGGTGCTAGACAACGATATAAATACTTATGTAGAGAAATACATACATATATAAATACTAAACATCCATGAGCATGACTCGAGTACAAACATTCGTGCTTATCACACAAAGTTTGCCCCGAGAGGGACTCGAACCCGCGACCATAGGAACAGAAAGCAGGGTCACTACCAACTGGACCAATCCGGTCGTCAAAACAGGCTATAAAACGGTTGGTTACTAATAAGACATAGTTCGCAAGTTATTTTTTGTGTGTAAGCAGTAATCAAACTTTGGTTATAATTAGGCGCATACAAAATCGCGGGGAAAATCTAGTAAAAATATAATATAAATGCCCATAAGCTCTGTAAAAAGCGTTCACTATCCAAACTGTATCGACCAAATCATCACTCCATATATTCTAGCCACTGTAGCTACCTACGAAGGCCTAACACGAAATCTGCCTTGTCGTGACACGAGTACGCATGTTTGTTTAAAAACCTGTTCTTTTTTAAATCGTTTCCCTATTTCCCTCAGTCTATACAAATGCGTTTATTGTTATAAATGCGTTAGATATTTTACATCACCCTTGGCCATAAAGTGGGATTTTCTGCCCGCTACGCGGAGAGAAAATCTCACTTCTTGGCCAAGGCAAGACGTAAAACTTTTGACAAACCACGGGCGGTAATTCGTAAAGCCCCAGATCGCATATTTATGGCCTTCACCTTCGGTTCGGGCCACAGAAACCTGCGATCTGGGACATTTACGAATTCACCACCCTAGGTCTGTAATGTACTATTACAGTTTTCTACAGTGTGCCCTAGGCCTGGTCTGGACTAAGAGGGTAGTCCCCGCAGGCGTGTCGCTGACAAACGGCGCGGTGGCGTAAACAATTAGGATGTTAATTGCGACCGCGCTTCCGTCTGCGCCGCTTTGTCTATGCCGCAGTCTGAGCCGCGAACTATGCTGTATAGTCTATGCCGGCGAGGTCTCACTTATCTTGCCTTCATTCACCATCACCAACTAGATTGTTTTCTTATTTCGTTACTTAGTGATACATTTTTTTATTAAAACTGAGCTTTAGGGGCAAGCTCGCCTTTGTACATGTGTATCTTCTCTGTATTGTTTTTTTTTATTTGTGTTTTTTTTATTCTGTACCATAGACATAAATAATACTTCGTATGGACCCGGCCTAACGTAGATACAAGTCATGTTTCCCCACTTCATTGGTGTCCAATCCAAAGTTAAACTTATATCGTGACACTAAAGCTGGGTCACATTTTTTCAACAACGAGACGAGTTTTTAGATACTGAGAAACAGTTTCGAAAAAAGTTTTTTTAAAAACGCTTATTGTCACGCACGCTCGGTGACAGAACTTTAGATTGGACACCGTGGAAGTGGGGACATATTACGTGTACGTTAGACCGGGTCTATATTATTTTCGTCTATGTTCTGTACACTTACTTACTTTATCTCACGTAATGAAGATCGACAATGATACTAAAGATCACTTGTTGTGTAATTGATTTTTATAGCTTACCTGCTAGCTTCCATGATACCCGCTATTGAAATTATTTTTTAAATAAAAACTATCTCAAACTACTAATTTCCGTTTAAATCAGTTTCGCAATTTAAACGACAAAAGGTTTTAAATATTTACCTTCGAATTTATATTATTAATTGGAATTAGACACGTTGTTATATTAGAATGAAGTCTTCACACTTTGTACACTCTAAATAAGTGCAAAAGCCAGAGGAATCACAAATTTATTTACATCACCCTTGGCCATAAAGTGGGATTTTCTGCCCGCTATGCGGGGAGAAAATCTCACTTCTTGGCCAAAGCAAGATGTAAAACTTTTGACCAACCACGGGCGGTAATTCGTAAAGCCCCAGATCGCATATTTATGGCCCTCACCTTCGGTTCGGGCCACAGAAACCTGAGATCTGGGACATTTACGAATTCACCACCCTAGGTCTGTAATGTACTATTATTGGATTAGCTGAGAAGTCTTGGTAATGCTTAATGTTCTTCTTGTTAGCTTGGCAGTAATGTTAGTTAGGTATAGTCAGATAGATGATAAAATGCTAAATATTAAATTTTCTATACTTGTGTGCAAGCGTAATTAAGTAGCTAGTACAATTATCTGTGTTGTGTTTAATTCGAAAGGCTTGTATCCAAAGATAAGTAGAATATTGTGTCCAAAGTATACTCCTATGGCTGCACTTATCTCGGAAACGCGTAGAGCTGTAAATGCGTGTCTGAGTGAGCTCTCAACTGGTATTACACTAAAACACTTTTTGCTATGAAAAGGAATCCTGCTTTCACTCTTAAACCAGATATTAAGCAGATTTAAACATGCTTTTAAAGATGGTTGACTTGTCTTGAATAGAAACAAGCGAATACGCATGTAAATTATCACAAGATATTCATGTAAGAGATCGATTGTAATTTAAACAAAGTTATTTTGAAACAATCCCTAATAACTTTTAAAAAATATGCGCGGGACTTGAAAAAATATTCGTGGAACGCAGTGTTCACATTCAATAAGGATTATTAAAAAACCGATTCCTAAAGGGATGGAAAACTCTTGTTTTTCCATAAAAGAAATATTGGTGCAATTCTGAGGACGCCGGTCGGGGACGAGGCCCGGGGGAGCGATTTCGCACGGAGCACTATACACTCGTACATCGGCTGCGTGTGCACATATTTATTGGCCTATTATTTATTACGGAACGACACGCCTCAAATGAGCTCGAAGTTAACTCATATTGGAATTATTTAGAGGGAAAAAGTACTATTATTTTGGAGTAAAAAAATCATGTCTAAAATATTGATAAGTATCAAAATAATGTTAGTAATGAAGGGCCCAAAGCTTTACCCTGCGGTACTCTCATAGAAGACCTAGACGTCGGATAGTTACATGCATAGTTATATGCCTGTTAAAATTCTCTTACGCCTGTGTAATGAAATCTAATTCATATTTATGGTCACATTACTTGCTAAGTAAATTATCGACTGTTTCCTTCAGTGCATAATGTGATTTATTTAGTCAAATTCCATAAGTAATACAATAAGCAATATACTTATGCTCATTACTTAAAGATCATACGAAGTTAAATTAAATACGAATTTAAATACTAATATTACCGTTTACTACAAAGTAATAACTTCTACGTGATATACATTAGAGGGCGGTAAAAACCAATTAGTCTTTACGAGTATACGACAACATGGCAACATGTCATATGTCCCATCTTTACACCATCATTGTCATTCTCACGCCGATTATTTGTCGGCAAGTTTTGATTACGGCCCTAACTCGGCTTTATAGCTGGCCTGGATGGCCGGCGAGGATGTAGAATTACGTAGAATTATGTAGAGTTGTGTAGAATTCAGTGTCAACGCGTTAATGCCAGTTGGTAACAAGTTGAGTCGAGGACAGAGATAAATCCTGCGGTGACCGGCAGGGTTGCAGGGTTGTCGACGCAAAAATAATATTAGGTGAGTTAAACAAGTTACCCGTTACCTTTGAATATAACACACCGCTAGATCTAGATGTCACCGTAAAGTTACTCCGTAGTTAATAACAACGAATAACACCGAAAGTGATATTCAAAATGTGCTAAGATATGTGAATGTGCTATCGGATAAAATTACAAGTGACAACATTATTAGTGAACAAAACACGAAAATTCTAAATCAATCACAATTACTGACTGAGTTAATTTCCAAGATGGATGTCAATTCTACGTCTACCCCTAAAACGACCAAAAAAAATGCCAATACGCATCAAACACAAGCTCAGCCTGACGTGTAAAATACCATTTTATTAATAAAGATATTGTATTGTATAAAATCTGTAAGTTTATTAAGATATTGGATGGTTGATTTAGTAGGTACAGCTTCGGAAAATTATTTAAAGTGTACATATGTGAGTGTAAATTGTGTAGTAGGCTAGTGAGTGTCCATTAAAGTATTGCCAGTGAAAAGTAGTATTATTGTTGTGACCCGTTTGTTCAAAGTCCGTCGATTTATTCCCACATCACGGTGGCACTGGCAACCCTGCCCCAGTTTCGGTCGCGGTGTTGTGCGATCTTCCCGAACTTTATTATCCCCCCCTACCCCCACAAGGGCTTATGTAAATCTACCCGCCATCTCGAGCATGTACTTACCTACACGTTTGTTCTAACGCGAAAACTTGATTGCGCTATTTAGAGGCGGTCGGCGAACGTGATGTTGACAGTTGTACTTACTGCTGATGGCAAGGATCAATTTAAAGACAAATTGAATTATGTATCGAGGAACAAGATTTCTTTATGTCATTGGTATAGGCAAACGAGCGCACAGCACACCTGATGGTAAGTGGTCACTGCGGCCCATGGACACCGAAATCATATGATTCCCATTAAGAAACCATAAGATCTCGAATGCATTGCCTACCCTGAGGCCTAAGATGGAATGCCTCTGTGCCAGAAATTTCACCGGCTGCCTTAACCCCCTACTGGAACACAACAGTGCGAGCACTGCTATTTGGCGGCAGATAAGCGGGAAAAGACGGTGATACCACCCCGGACGGACCCAGCACCAGGTCCTACCACTAACACTGTTGAACTGTTGATAGATACAGTCACCATCAAGCGAACAAAGTAATCATAAATATCTGAACACGATCTTATTGTAAATATACATGAGAGTGCTTGTTCACATATTTAAAACTAGCTTCTGCCCGCGACATCGCGTTCCCGCAGGAACTGTGCGGGATAAAAAGTAGCCTATGTCCTTTCTACCTCCATACCAAATTTCATCCAAATCGGTCTAGCGGTTGAAACGTGAAGAGGGTATTTTTGCGTTTATAATACTAACTTCTGCCCGCGACTACGCCCGCGTGGAATTTGGTTATCACGTTCCCGCGGCAAGTACGCGTTTATCCGGAATAAAAAGTAGCCTATTTACTTACTCGGGACTCCAACTAGAGGTATCTCTAATCCAAATTTCGTCCAAATCGGTCCAGCGGTTGAATCGTGAAGAGGTAACAGAAAGACAGAGTTACTTTGGCATTTATAATATTAGTGTGGATCCTATTCACCACGATATTTGTGATGCCGGCTATAGGTAGGCACTATTACATTCCAGTTTCTAATGGTGTTATTTATCTCGAAGCGAATCGTCTGTACATTCGCTTCTAATCCACTTAATAAACAGGAAATTAACAATCCGCCGTAATTGCTTGCTGGATTCTCGAGTTCCAAATAAAGGGAACATCTACTGCTTTTGTTCGCTAATCGAAATCGTTACTTTATTGTAGAAACAATCTTGCTCGCGATTATGTAAAGTTGATTTTGCACCTACACAGTGTCCTTGGGTTTTAGATAGGTAAAATACTTGTCCGCTGTGAATACATCACGTAGATTTTAATTTAATGCCTATAGGAAATAGATAAAATACACCTTCCTATCTAACTGTAAGCTACCTACATACGTATAAAGTGCAATGAGTTAACAGGAAACAGACTTTCCTTAAATGCCTTACTTTAACGACTCCTAACATAACCTTGACCTTCCAAACCATGAAAGTAACGGCAAAGACATCATGAAGGTTTCACGTCAATTTGTCTCGGTGTAAAATACATCATCATCATCATCATGTCAGGTGATAGACGTTCACTGCTGCTGGACGTAGGCCTCCCCCAAAGCTCGCCACTCCGACTGGTCCTGCGCCTGCATCCACCGACTTCCCGCGGTAAAGATTTACCAGGCCATCGCCCCATCTTGTTGGACGCCTACTAACAGCTCTTCTCGTCTCAAATATAGGCAGTTAAACCCTACGTTCAAGGCCATAGGTTTGCCGGTTGGAATCCTTTGACGGAGGGAAAGGGTCGTGATTTAGCAAATGTAATTAGCGATCTCCTAGACGTCTGCGGCGGCGAGGCGACGGCGTGGCTGCAGCCGCCAATTTAGCTGCAATTAGACGGGGGTTAGAATATTTCGAAGCGGTCCGCTTTCTTGGTGCTACGCGGTTATTATGATTTCTATGAAGTCGCATAGCCTTAGTTGCAATTTATTTAACGTTACTTACGAACATGAAAGTTTATTAAAATAAAGCCGGGCAAAGACATTTAGTGTTTTTCAGAGTCGATTTTCTGTATCTTAACCTAGTCAAGTTAAAGCCCTGTAAGTATTACACATACAGACAAATATTAAAATAAATCTTGTAGCTTTTGACGTCAACTACGTTAACGGCTACTCCAAACATTGATACTGGAGGTATAATGAAGACTGGGAATCCAAGATCTCAATCCACAGCCTCCAAGACGTGCTTAGTTTGTGTGTAATCCTCAAGGCGCTCCGCCTCAGCGTGGCACTCCGGGCGGTGTGGAGCACCCTCCACTCGCCCGGCTATCGCCTTCGAGGGCCTTTGATATGCTCGAATGCTTCGCTTTTGACAACAGCTCTGACTGTCGATTACCTAGACATCCTGCTTCTTGATTTTAACTTACTTTCAATGATGCTTCAGCCGGCAACTTTGTGCGCATGGAATAAAGTAACTACATATGCGTTTTTCCTGGATAAACATATTGTATATTCGCCAGGACTCTCCATATCAAATTTAATTTTACGTGTAGAAAAAAAATTACATAAAAAAATAGAACCGACTTCAATCTCCAACAGCCTGTGAAGTTGGTGTCAAGTTCACTATAAGATAGTCATAGCTTTGGGGCGGTTCACTTGACACCGACTTCACAGGCTGTCGGAGTTTGTAATCGGTTCTATTTTTTTATTTAAAAATTTGTTTTCGGCTACATATACTTTCCAAACATGTGTACGATGGGACGTAAGTCTCACTGTAGTCTTTGACATTGATGCCAAAATCATACACATGCTAACAAATTTCGAGGAGTTCCCTCATTTTTTCATGGATCTCAACATCAGAACTAAACCAAATTAAAATGGGACCAATTCGGAGGTACCACCTTTCGATTAAAAAAAGAATCATTGAAATCGGTTTATAATTGACGAAATTATGCGTGGTCATACATAAAAAAAATATTATACCTACGCGTCGACTTGCGAACCTCCTCCTTTTTTTTCGTCGGTTGAAAATAAGATCGTGATATAGATATTTACCTATGTTCACCTGGTTCGCTTCCATATATCTGCTGGCGACTGTACCATACCAGTTAAAAGCAAAAAGTCCACATTTACACTAACATTTACATTCACCTAGTTCAGTTATTACGTTATCATAAAACCATAAAAGACAAGAAATAATATTCATCGCAACATAAAGTAACTGAAGAACTAAGGAGACCCATTTACTTTTAAGTATTTCAATTTAAGCTTTCTGGACATAGATGATATTTAAACTAACTTCGCTCCGCGCTCGGATACATCTCTCCGCAGCTTTTAAATACAGAAAGTTTCGATAGCTTTAGCTGAAACTGCTTTTGTTTCGAGCTTTTGATCCATATATCTTTCGCAGAAGAGATGAATCACGTACTCTTATACATATACAGTTTCATTAAACTAGAATAGTTTTGTTCAAATATGATCAACGGATGGACTAGAACTTTAAGAGTTTAAATTAAAAAAATGGATGCTCGTAGTTTCGAGCTACTGTCGCTGAAATCTCAACATCCATTTATGAATTGAGTATCTATTCCTATGGAATAAAAAAATTGCTACTGAGCCTGGCAAAACTTAACGTTAGATCCTTTCTTTATTATTTACTAGCCGATGCCCGCGAACTTCGTCCCGGTGTTAGAATTTGCGTACCCGATGATGCTATACATAAAGACAGTTATAGTTATAGAAGTATTGAAAAAATGGTTTGACCCGTTCCCGTGGAAATATCGGCATAAAAAGTCCTATGTTATTCCCAGGTCTCAAACTATCTCCATACCAAATTTCATCCAAATCGGTTCTCTCTTTGCGACGTGAAGGAAGGACAAACAAACAAACAAACAAACAAACACACATTTTTCACATTTATAATATTATATGGAATATCAGCAAGCATTTAACCACGATCTCACCTGGTGGTAAGTGACAATGTGATCCCACCAAAAACATTCTGTAAAGTAATGAAATCTAGACAAAGTAGTGCCAAGTCTAAGGTTCCTTACTGCGATTTCTTTATTATTATAGTTAATGTTGCGTGACTTGGCCGTTTGTACCCACTAACGTATAAAGAATGTTCAACGGCCAAGTCACACAACATTAACTGATGATCATGAGTGAGTGAGTGAGTGGGTGTGTGAGTGAGTGAGTGTCATAAATGCAAAACTTTGCTTTCGCTTAACTTCGGAACTGAATGACCTACAGACTTGAAATTTTGGATTATAAGTACGTGATTATAGCTTACTGGATGACGAAAATTTCTGCGTTCTGATCTTATCCAGAGGTTCTCACATAGGGGCCTGAAAATGCGCCGAAATGGTTCCAGTAAAGGATGGTACGGCAGTGTTTGCTTCGCGCTCGACTTGGCGGGGGCACTGCCGTGCCCCCCGATCGAAGGTGATACATGCTTAATTAGATAGTACCTGTTCACTCTCGACTTGAAAAGATCCAAGCTATAACTATTAGCCCACCAAAGGAAGCAAAACTTAGGGGAAATAATACATGTGTGTGCGAATTTTGGAATAGTTGTAGGTGAAGGTGCCTTAAACAACATACTAAAAGTCCTGATGGGGGGGAGCGCCGCTAACGTGTGGGGGGGGGGTCCAAAGGTCCCTTTTTTTGGTTTTTCGTAAATATCTCGTAAACGATAACCCGCAACAAAAAATGTTCTAAGACATAAATAATTTACATTAAATTTTCTACAAAACGATATACACACTTTTTTGCTAGTGTAAATATTGAAATAGATAAATATATATATATATAATAAATATCAAACTTACTAAAAGAAATTGTTAAATTTAGAAATTTGTAATATCGATCAAAAGTTAAGAAAAACCACCAATAAAAATGAAAACTTATGGATTACATTTGATGAAGCATTTAGTAAGGATCATTTCGCAATAAACAGCATCTCTTAACTCTTACAATTTTAGGAAATATATGGGTCTAACTAAAGCGCGGCGGAAGCAAAGTTTCCCCCTCTCCCCCTACCAACCGAGCGGTGTCCCGCGGTGGCCCTTAGTATGAATCCACTCAGAATTATCCAAAGTACAACTGTGTCAAGTATGATCCCTTATCTAAAAAGAATCAGGGTACAGCGGACCAAATCCCGAACCCACGCGTAAAATCGTTTATCGTTAACTTTGCCCTTCATTATCTATTTCAATATTTACACTAGCAAAAAAGTGTGTATATCGTTTTGTAGAAAATTTAATGTAAATTATTTATGTCTTAGAACATTTTTTGTTGCGGGTTATCGTTTACGAGATATTTACGAAAAACCAAAAAAAGGGACCTTTGGACCCCCCCCCACACGTTAGCGGCGCTCCCCCCCATCAGGACTTTTAGTATGTTGTTTAAGGCACCTTCACCTACAACTATTCCAAAATTCGCTCACAAATGTATTATTTCCCCTATGAGCTCAATTAGTGTCTTCCTTTGGTGAGCTATATCGGGGAAGAGACCAGCCGGTGGTCGCATGATGAAGCATGAATCGAAGCGCTTCGTGCGCGCTGGAGGAATATCCACAACATAAGGATGGAATCCAAGACCACGCCTAGTCACGTAGTGACGAAATGGAGATGGGCCGAAACTTCATCGTGTAAACAGCCGTGGCCCAACAATGAACCGTAATATGGGCTTTTATGGGGGGATGGTTTTTAACGCATTCGCTGCTGCGCTACGCTCGTAGGGAAAAGCGACCAGAAATTGTTAATCAGGTTCCCTATCAAATAACTAGTCAGTTTACTGAATACCGTTATAGTTATGCGCAGTAATCACCGTTATTTAGCTACCCTCGTCAGCGCTAATTCCATTCAATATGGCGTCTGGACTGCCAGATAGCGGTAATAATAGTAAATACTATCTAGTAATTTATGCTAAGATTTTATGGAAATTAATATACGAATTCATATATTTTAATACTCCTACTGTTATAGTTACCGTAACATTTACTTCATTCTTCGACGGCTGATCTTCATAATGAGGAAATACATAGTAGCAACTACATAAAGAGATAATACGAGAAATTCTCGTAGAAATTAAATTTCTTTGTATACAAATTACATGTAGTTTTTGTAAACTTGATAATAATGCCCGCGACTTCGTCTGCGCAGGATAAGTATTTCGAGTAGCTTCTATACACAATATCTTCATAAATTGTAGTCTATGTGTTATTCTGATGTATAAGCTATATTATTGTAAATTTTCATTAAAATCCATTCAGTAGTTTTTACGTCAAAGAGTAACAAACATCCATCCATACTTACGAACATTCGCGTTTATAATACATATATTAGTAGGATTCATATAATTAGGGTATTTTTAGTAATCGAGAGTCGTTCTACGACTGTGCTACGCAATGTGCTACGAAAGCTATGAACGGCACTGCTGCGACGTAGCCTCATAAAATACTCGTAGACCCACAGAGTAATGTTCTGCGCGTAGACCCATTCTCGCAACATAGTTGTCTTTTCTAAAATGCAGTCAATGAATGTTTTATTTGGAACAAGTTTTTAACTAGGACAAGGACTTAGGAGGCAGGCACACTATGTCCAGCTGTGGAGGTCAATATAGGTAAACTAGCTTCTACCCGCGACTTCGTCTGCGTGGAATATAAAATTGCCGCTAACTTTTCTTTCCGATTTTAATCAAACATAGCTTATATGTTGCTCCAAATGATTATCTATCTACCCTTGAAAACTGCATTCAAATCGGTACAGTAGTTCCGGAGATTAACTCTAACAAACAGACAGACAGACAGACAGAAAGAAAGAGATGCAAAATTGCTCTTTTATTATAGTATAGAAGATAGATATAGATAGAAGATATATAGGTAAATATGTATGAATGTTTCATTGAATCTGCAGTATAAAATTGTCACTGTGTCATAAAAACCGCATTTAAATAGCAGTAATCAGATTTACTCAAAAGTAGGCTTTGGAGCATTTTTCGTACGTCGTTGTAAATTAAATTGCAGTGAGTGGAACTCGCGCACAGTCTAATAAGGTCTTCATTACAACAATTTTCATAATCCCCTCCCTGTTGCCGCTGGAAAACGACCTCTGTGCCTTTAACGCAAAGTCTAATATAGGTCGGCGCAGTAGTAATTCAATACGTTACCTCGGTCCGTGATTTCAGCTAGCCTCTCAAAAATGGCGGACAATACGCCTTAAGTATGTTTATTTTTAGTATAATTCTGCTCGTCTCTGGAAGTCGATTTCAATTATTATGTGTACACTCTTGGGCCTTACAAGAAGGGAATAAGGTGCAAAAGTGTGTATACATTGGAGAACTTGAAATTTCAAGAAATTTAATGAAGGGGTAGGTACTGTGGAGTTAGTATAGCTCTCGCTATACTGACTCTTTAGGCGTAGATTTGTAAACGTTCTAGAATTACTGATTATTTGAATATTAAAAAAGAAAGCCATTCTAGAACGTCTAGTAGTAGTCTGAAGCTCGTTGTAGCAACGTGAGCATGTAAACGTAGGCCCCATTTTAAAGCCAATATCAAGTGATAATTTAACTTCAAGAAGTACCTTGCACTACCATCTGACGATCCCCCAGTTTCTTGTCACAGTACCTTTTAAATTAAGGGTGGTATTATTAAGGAGCGACACCCAAGCTCCTCCCAAAGGTTGACATGGAAATAGGTGTTAAATTTAAGATTAATCTTACGTTTTTTAAACGACTCGAAAAGGAAGTAGGTACTCAAATCCAGCACCAAAACAGCCTATATACGTCCCACTGCGGGGCACAGCTTTTCCCATAATAATAGGTTTCGAACTATCCCCGCGCTAGTCCAGTGACAAAAGCGGATTTCATACATATTTTTAAAATCACTTCGCAAAGCTCAACGGTGATTTAAATTAGTTTTTGCATATTAATATGTGTACTCGGAGGTTTCGGCTGTATCTTCGTACCAGTAAGTTGTAAATCGGCGCAGAAAGTTCAAGCATGAAAAAAAGGTAAAAATAACGAAGGTACCACCCATAGCTAGTCAGATTTGATAGCTTCACGTAAGTATTTGCGCCGTGTCGTCCCGTCATTAGCAGTCGTGACGTCATTGTCTGCTAATTCGCCGGCGCGTTGTGGACACGCACATAATTGAGTGGGCCGAGGCATTTGCCGACAATGTTTGGCCTCAGAGTAATAATCGCGATAGTATGGAATATTGATAGGTATAGTTAGGTTAGTCATAGAATATAATTTTTAACCGATTTTGCAAAAAAGCCAAAGTTTTCAATTCGTCTGTATGTTTTGTCATCACATTAGCACGTGTATGATTTTGGCATTAATTTCAAAGAAGACTACAGTGAGACTTACGTCCCGTTGTACCCATGCTTGGTAACCGTACCGTAAGACGCTTACAGTTTTTCCTCTTCCAGATTTTACTAATGGTAACTTAAACAGGAGAACGTATACAAATGGATTACATCCCACAAGTCACATGATGAGACGCGAAAGGTTGGCAAATGAAGTATATTATTTAACCCGAAGCTCTTAAAATATGTAGTTACTATTTTATCTCAAGACCAATTTTAGAACACGGAAAAAACACAGCCAAAGACTTGTTGACGTCGCGACCCTTATATCATTATATATTTGAAGGCCTTAAGCAATTAAGATTAAGGGCAGAGGGCGCTGTGATCGCCGGATGGATATTTTTGTAAATGAAAGCGAAAAGAGCCTCAATCCTCAGCGGAGACGCGTTTGCACTGACTCGATAGAGTTAACAATGGTTCCAGTCACTGACGGTGAGCTACTGGCATTCAAAGTTAAGCCTGTGTCAGACAGTGTGTCTAATACCTACCTATCAGTAACTAATAACTACATTTACATCTAAGTTTAGTTTTAAAACATTGCACATGCCCTGACAGGGTAACATGTAGCTACTTAAGTTACTTAATATTAACACCTTATATATGTAACACTAACATGTTCTGCAATTGAATAAAGAATAAAGAATCTACTGTAGCCTTTCGGAATGCAAAGACTTGTATATATGGAACTTTACATAATACAAAAAAAGCCGGTAGTAGTGTGTGTGTGTGTGACAAATTTTGGAGGCTATTAAATGTTCTGTTTATCGACCCACTGGTAAATATGGAGCACACAGAATGGAGTATGCATGTAGTTAACTTTCTAGTTTCATGGTCGGCTGGAAAATAATAGTGTTTTTGCAAATCTATCAATTGATACAAAATTTCATTATTATAGGATTTTAAATAATAAAGTGACCTGATTTCAGGTGACTGTATATAAGAGCCCT
Source organism: Aethes cnicana (assembly GCA_963971205.1). Classification (NCBI taxonomy): domain Eukaryota; kingdom Metazoa; phylum Arthropoda; class Insecta; order Lepidoptera; family Tortricidae; genus Aethes; species Aethes cnicana. The sequence goes on from OZ020274.1 coordinate 16,476,638, forward strand.
CGCCCACGGTGATTTTTTGTAGCGATGCTGCCGCGCTACTAATATCTATTAATACTTATATATTAATCACCGTGGGCGAGGGCTCTTATATACAGTTTTATTTTAATGAAGGAATTATAAGTCTTATACACATGTATAGGTAAGACTTATAATTCCTTCATTCAAATAAAACTGTTAATAATTAAATAGATACTTGATATTGTGTATTTACTATCGGTTATAGTGGAGGAAAGTACTGGCGCGAGCGTAGTGGCTCGTCTAAACTGTCTCGGCTTATAGAAGGGCCGCGCGACTGGCCCGCGAGACGCAATGGTCGCCCTCAGCCACCAATTTGCAGAAAAAAAAAACCGGCCAAGTGCGAGTCGGACTCGCGCACCGAGGGTTCCGTACAAACCTGTAAGGTTTACAAAGTTCGTTCTTTACGACAATCGAGTCATAACTATGGTATTTTTATTGCAAAATGAAATTCATAACATTACAATGGGGAAAGATGGAGTAGCATAAATTTAAGACAAAGATCTTAAAAAATATATATTTTGTAATGTAACTAAAAATTTAAGGTTTTCGGAATTTTTCCTTTATGTGTGCTATAAAACGTTGCTTCATGCCAAATTTCAAGATTCTAGGTCGACTGGAAGTACCCTTTAGGTTTTGATTCCCTTGCGAGTACTTGCGAGTTTCAAAATATGCAGCTTAAATTGCTGTTTCTTTTGATTGCGTTGACATAGAAGTTTGATTTTGTTACAGCTTAAAGGTATTATAGACCTGAGTATTTGGTATGAATTTCAATTTAATACCTCTACGCGTTTATGAGGAAATGGGTAGTAAGGTTAAAATTATAAAAAAAAAATATATTATGTGATGTAACTAAAAATTTATGGTTTTCGTAATTTTTCCTTTATCTATGCTATAAGACGTTGCTTCGTACCAAATTTCAAGATTCTGAGTTCACGGGAAGCACCCTGTAGGTTTTGATTCCCTTGCAAGTGTCGAAAATTTGCGGCATAAACGGCTGTATCTTTTGATTGCGTTGGCTTAGAAGTTTGATTTTTTCACAGCTTCAAGGGACAGTAGACCTGAGTAATTGATATAAATTTCAGCTTCATACCTCCACGCGTTCCTGAGAAAAAGGGTCTTGACAGACGGACGGACAGACGGACAACAAAGTGATCCTATAAGGGTTCCGTTTTTTCCTTTTGAGGTACGGAACCCTAAAGAAGTAAAAATAGATGTATACGATACTCTGTCGAATCTTATCCTTTTGTAATAAAGCAAAAAAACACCTCTATTCGTCAAAGTTACCTTAACTAAGTAGGTCAATGTTATACACTCAGTAAATAGCCTTCGGCTTCTGCGGCGCCTATAAAGAATCAAGAATCCAATACCAATTGGTTTACAAAACCCCATGTATTATGTAAGACTAGGCCACAAAGTAGCTAGTAGACAGAGTGTCCACTCGGCTTTCTTTAAAAAAAGAGCAAGATAGCATGCGGCACTCGGATAACTCAGGTAGGTATTATTTTTCTTTGCTGTCACGTTTTTTTGACAGTCATAGTCAAATCATGATTAGTGACGCGCTGAAACAATCCATTGCTAGTCTTTTGAACCACTTCTCTTTTGGTGCATTCAATGCGTGAACAATGAACTGCAGCTTTCACTACAATACCGTTAGATCCACGTACTTTTCTTTTCTACGAAAACAGTAGGTAGGTATACCTACCTAGACAAAAAAAGTAAGTATACAGTAAACAGCCGAAGTAGCTAAACAGTCAAGCTCAAAATTACTCACACAAGTATTTACTTTTACATTTATGTGTAGGGAACAGGAGGATATATGTGTTAAGGTCATTTTGATCTCTTTCAGCTCATAAATAGTATCTACTGCTTCTGGCTGTGTACTGAAGGAAATCGGGTTTAGTTTTTTGCCATCTGGGAGTTTCTAATTTGCGATAAGGTTGCGAACGTTCTGCAATAATGTTGAGAGGCTGCCGGCAGCACCGAACGGTAAACCACCGGACGGTAAAACACCGGATAGGGCGCGTTCGATTAGGCTCCACCGGACCGTAATGGGGGCAAAGCCGGACGGACGGCAGTTTCACTCGCACCGTCATGCTAATTGGAGATGCGTTAAATTTGACATATAAGTTTAAATTACTTAGAAGGTAAGTGATTTATTACTTTTGTTACAGGGTCACAGGGTCCATTAGTGCTTAAGATATTTTGTCACATCTTGTCATACCATGGTACGAGTATAGCAATAAACTATGAGTATGCAGTTAGTGAAACAGGAATTTTTGAAATTGCGTAAATTCCTTCATGAGATTTACCTATCAGAATTGTACTAGTACAGGCAGCAGCAGAAGTAGATAAGCTGTCCAGGTGTTCAAAATGACCTACACACGCCCTTAACGTCTTAAGAATAAGGTCGTGTGTAGGTCATTTTGAACACCTGGACAGCTTATCTACTTCTGCTGCTGACTGTAGGTGTTGTTGTGTATCCTCATCTGTCACCTAAGAAATAACCTTCATGCTTTGTTTTGAGACGTAACCAACGTTGTAACGTGTCTGTTTTTCGTGTAGAACATACCTTATCAAATATAATTTAGAAGATGGCGATGTACGAGGATGAAGTTTTTAGATTTTCAATTTATGAAGGAATGGATCAACTTGAATCGGTTCGATAAATAGAATACCACCCGTCCTTCAATTACAGGTAAATAAGGGATTAAATGTATATGGAAATTAAATTGTCATCATCATCATCATCATTTCAGCCGAAAGACGTCCACTGCTGGACATAGGCCTCCCCCAAGGCTCGCCACTCAGACCGGTCCTGTGCTACTTGCTTCCACCGGTTTCCCGCAACCTTCACGAGGTCGTCGCTCCATCTCAAATTAAATTGTATGTATACCTAATTATGTATTTGTGACTAACTATGTATATGTATATGGAATTTGAATAAATATGTACGAAAGTTTAATAAATAGGGTATATGTTCCTAACAAGTTTCAGGTTATGATACTTGGGATTAAATTGCCGCCAATTCAACAACAACATTCAACATTGGCGGCAATTCAAGACGTCTATAACACTCTGAAGCTAATTAATAACTAACTAGTTTATATACTTATATCTGTATTTCGTTCGTTGTCTACCTATAACTTAATTCATTCTAAAATTGCCAGAGTTACCCTTTGTTTCCAAACTCTTTCAGATTTGAGCCGAAACTTTTCTAACAGAGGTATTAATTAACTAAGTTATTACTAGAAGCGAAATTGATGGGCATTTTAAGCCTTGAACTTTTTTATTAATCTCTTTTATTACACAATTGTCCTGCTAAACTTTATTTTATTTTATTAAAATTTGTTGGATCATTATTTCGCATCCAATAGTTACAGAATAAAACTATACTATACATATTAATTTCTTATATTCATTTTGTAGGTATCTACTTATACTGATTCTAAGTCGTACCTATTAAAAATCAGATATTTATACATAGCTCGATCTGAACTAAACTCAATCCATATCCCAATTCTATTAAGTAATATGGATTATTAGTTATTTAATAGTAGTCCACCAGGTAAAAACGCTTTATCGTATAATGCCTTCCCCGAATGCCAAACAGAACGTTGAAAATAATTTGATTCATTATTTTTCAATATTACAATTCGAGAATGAGGAAAATAAAATGAAAAATGACTTCTGATGTAAAATGTTCAAAAATTTCAATTTTTCCAAATGTCCCAGGACATTAAGTAGATCAACAACTTGAAGTCAACTCCGCACCCGCGGTAGCACTGCTCGCTCCTATTGCATCCATTTTTGATTCGCCGCACTATCTCCAGCGAAATGAGCCTCGAAGCTTCACAAAACGCGAAATGAAAGCCTTACGCCATTAATGCAAACCAGACTGTAATACACCGAGATACAGCTTACTATATAGAAAAGCTATCGAATACGCTTACGGTATAAAGCGATCTTCGTATTTACATTTCGCGAACGGTCAGCGCTGTATTAAACTCCTGCATATTGAAATGCATGGCTATTTTATATGTGAATCCCTGGTTCTGGACTTACAAAGACGCTTTTCGACTCATTCGCCGTGTATTCACGTTATTTCAGTTAAAATGACGGAAGACTCGTTATTGATTGACCTATCTAGTTTCTTTAGTTCTTTATTAATACTATTTGTTGCCTAAGTAATTGTATTTCTTACGTAGCTACGTAACAAATACAATTACTTATTACTGGAAAGAAATCAATATGTCTACCTAGATATATTGTATCTTTTTGCCGCAGTTTCACCAAAATATGGTCAAATAATATATGCCAGAATAAGCTGAGTTGGGACCATTTCGTAACTACGTATAACCTTCGTTCTGTTTTCTTTGTTTCTTGCCTCTTCTTCTTCTGGTGCCTCTCCAACTAGTGAAGAATGGCAGTCAACTCTGCATACTTCGCCCGATCCTTGGCCATAGTGAAAAGTTCTGTGGCACTCGTGATCCCAGTCCACTCGCGTATGTTGGTGACCACGACTTCTTTCTACGGCCTACTGATCTTTTGTCGGCAACTTTACCCATCATTATAAGCTGCAAGATCTCGATATCTTTCTTGCCTAAAGCACGGCAAATCCCTAACCTGCCGCCAAATAGCAGTGCTCACATTGTTGTGTTTCTGTAAGGGGTTAAGACAGCCGGTGAAATTACTGGCACAGATTCCATCTTAGGTTTCAGGGTAGGCAACGCATTCGAGGTCTTATGGCTTAAGAAATCATAAGATTTCGGTGTCCATGGGCCGCAGTGACCGCTTACCAAGGTGGCATGTGTGCTCCTTTGCCTATCATAATACAAAATACAAATAATAATGTTTACTTAAAATGAATATGAATGTAGGCTCCTGCAGTTGAGACGCCGCGCGCCGCTGGTCAACAGACATTAAGGTTTTCTCAAAGCAATAGTCAGCCTATTCGATTGACTCATCAGGTAAACTAAAATCTCGCAGTGACCCCTTGCTAAGGACTTCCTCAGCAAGCCACAGGCTCCGTTGCTGGAGGAAGTGTAGTTCAAATATTAATAACTTCTTAAAATCCGTAAGTTAGAAATAAACTTATTTGTACCTACCAATTTGTCACGCCATGACTTGATATCACGTGTTTCCAACAGCGATTCTCGCCGCGCCCTAGAGACCGGCCGTGAGCCATCGATACTCTTACCGATAAAACTGCAACTTGCGAACTTTAAACGAATACAAATGCTCGCCGGCGCGTTGTTTACGGCCGCTGCGGCTGCGAGATCGAAAGCGCACGCCCGGGACGCCGGTGTATATTAAAACAAGTTTCGATATATCGTGTTGTCTGAAGACTGGAAGATGTTGTCTAAGTACTAATCTAAAATGGAAAAAAAAATCAAACAATTCGTGATCATTGGGTTTAAGACTTTTTTGATCCATAAGGAATTAAAGACACGGATAAAAATATGCCTATTCTAGGCTTTTTTCAATGGAGTCTATAAGACTTCGTCTTTAGAAGATACGGAATAAATAATATACTCGTATTATACCTTCATCTGTTATTTGAGGCAACCCAAGTTTAAATGATAAATAATGAGTATATTCATAAATTGCAAGTGCTAAATATAGTGGGGTGTGATTTAAAAATAAAATGAATTCATTTTTTCCATCACCTTTTTTCTTCTAAACCATCTATAGGGACGTCTCCAGGCTTCTCGCCGTGCCGCGAGCCCGCCAGGCGGATTCATTCTGTTTGGCAAACTGATATGTTGGCACTGAACGCGTCGAAAGGATCCTCATAGATTTGTTTACGTCATGATGGTAACAAATCTTTACCAACCGCGTATCGGTGGGAAGAGAAAATTGCGCATTTATCCATCGTTGCCAGGGCGACGGAGAGGAAATCCTTTATAATATTAGGGATACGCTACACCTTGCTCAATAATTGTGATAAAGAATTAGCGACATACTACTACTACTACTACTACTACTACTACAGCCTATTTACCTCCCACTGCTGGGCACAGGACTCCTCTCATCACGAGAGGGTTTGGGCTATAGTCCCCACGCGGGCCCATTGCGAATTGGGAACTTCACACACATCGATACAAAAAATAGCGACATACGATTTCTATGTATTATGTAGTATGTATGTATAATAACATTAAGAACAGTCGACTACAAAATAATGGTAAAAAAATCCCGAAATCTCACATAATTTTTATGACGTCTTCTAAATATATCGGTCGTCTAGACGGCATTAGAATCTAAATCATCATCATCATCATCATCATTTCAGCCGATAAACGTCCACTGCTAGGCATAGGCCTCCCCCAAGGCGCGCCACTCAGACCGGTCCTGTGCCACTCGCATCCACCCGCTTCCCGCAAAATAGAATAGAATCTAAAATAAGATCTAGAATCTAGAGTAGAATCTAAATATATCAAGATAATCAAGTAAAAGCTGATCTCTTTAAGGCGAAGCGTAACCATTTTCTGCATCTAGGAACTAGGAGTAAGAGTATGAGTGTAGGCGCACTGCGCCCGCCCTAGTCAAAGCTGAGTCAGTAGTAATTTTTATGAGAAAGCTAAAAACATGGTTCGCAAACTTTCATCAAAATAGTAAGTAATACTCGTACGGCTACTACTAAAGATAATTTATGGGATCCTGGCGGTGCATAAGATGATTATACTTACAATTTTTCTACGACGTTAATGTATTTTCCATCCCAAGAAAAAATAACTTCTGCAAAGCCTCTGAAAGAAGCTACTTTATACATAATTACATAGTGTTTCAATGTCTCATTAAAACCCTCTTGAAACACCGTTTAATAGTTCTCGAATAGTCAGCATCCGACTCGGACCGACTATTAGGGAGAGCAAACACCGCTCTACCCCATTATCCTAACACAACGGCGCCAAATCGAATGTGAATAAAAGTAAATATCCCCACGGAATTAAAACGGAGCTTCCGGCTTGGGGCCACGGAGCCCACGGGTGTTATGCGGTACATTTGACTCGTGGATCAATTTATGAAATACGCCTTTTTTCCATAGGGGTAAACGAGGCCGCTTCTTTCCATTTGCTACAACTCTGACATGCGTCTCTCGTTTCTTCAACTTTCATTGCGTTCCCTAACCATGGTCATCGGTTGAGAATGATTTCGAACTGCAACCAATCGCAATTTCCTCGAAACTACGACAAGGTGTTGAGTACTAATTGGCTGTGATATCATGTTTTTCATCTATCAGATATCACGCCTGCAACCGGCTCATGAACACATTGTTCCTACTTACCTCCCCACAACTTGAAATGTTGCAATTGCAAAAATTTCACACTATTTGGTTCCAAATTTAAGCACTTTCGGGGTAGAATATGAACTTCCAGCAAAGTTATTTCCAATAGGCTTTAAGCCACAAATACCTACGGGATTCTTGAAATAAGGATTGAGCGATTGGCTGTTTGAGACGTTTAGTAGGTGTATCTAAAATGCAAGTTAACATCAGCTGCACATCATATAGCAAATACATTGAAGGTTTGTTCTTCATTGAAACTTTTTCAGGGCCGTTGTCTAGTTTCATGGCCCCCACTGCGGGCCTTTGCTCCTCGAGGCGGGCGGCATGCGGCCGGCATCCCGCGGCAAGGGCGGACTCTCCAGAGCCCGCAATTATAGAACTACTGGCAAATAGGTACCTACTATTATTGAGATACAATTAAACTAAACGTTTTTATAGGCTACACTGAGATGGCTGGGTTCTCAACTCTTTGTTAAAAGGTATCTGTGTAGTATTTGCAACTCATTTGAAATATGCACATATATTTTTTGAAATCTATACATCCATCCATTCTTCTTTTCTTCTTCATGTTCTTGTCTGATTGGTCTGATTGGTCGTCAGCTCCGTATAACATGCGGCTATGTCGCTTGCTATGTAAAATAGCTGAGCTGCACTCAAGATGCCTGTCCTCGAAGGTTTTTCAACCAAGATCCATCATTATAAGTTGCAATATGTTGTAGTGGTCGTGACAAAACACATAATCGAGACCGCAGTTCTTCTTCTGATGGTATTCCTCTAACAGACACGTAGCGAGACCTGTTCGTTGGTCACCCTATTGATCCATCCATTCATGGACACGAGCAATATTAGGATATTGCTGCGAAAAGGCAACTGAAAAGCGTATCCAGATGGAAGGCGCCCGGTGTTATAAGTCGGTCGTAAAATGCTAATTCTGTCACCGTCCTTAGATGCGAGATGCGTTGAACACAAGAGACGCACATAAAAAATCCAAAAAAACCTACATATCCAAATTTTTTGTACAAAAACCTACATATATGTATATGTTTAATGATATAATCTACAGTTTCATTAACGCGTTCAACTTTCACGTCAACACACTTTAGTTGCGACGGCAAATGAAAAAAAAAACAAGGCATGAAATAGTAGTCATTCTCGAGTTGATATTTTACTTTAGTTATTCAATTTATTCCCTAGGGGCACAAAGGCTTTGTAAATAACGAAGAAGGTTACATTTTCTTTAATTAAAATTACCGAGAAAGCAATTTTTGGAGATCATACCGCAATGCTGAGCTGGATTGATAATTTTGATTTATTACTGTAGCTTGAACTTGGGTATTACTAGGTAAGCAAGCAATTTATTGAAATTCAAACTTTCAATAACCCGCCCATGATATTTATATCTTAGATCTACAGTTTTTTGAGATAATTAAGAAGAAGAAAGATATTTTACTAACTTATATTTATGAGTATTTTGTCAATTTTATATTTACTACTACTAATAATAATTTCATATTTAAATGATTTAAAATATGACATGATAAAAGGCACTGGCCAATCAATGTGAAAATAGGCCAGGGCCAGCTGTGGGGGATAATTTTGTAAGATCTTGCCAGTGATAAGACCTAAACTTACCCGCTACCTGCCGCCAAACGACAATTCTCGCCCTGTTGTGTTCCAACATAGAGGCATGCAATCTTGGTCCTCAGGTTTGGAAACGCATTCGCAATCTTATACGTCTAATAGCCACTATGACCGCTTACGATCGGGTGGTCTGTATGCTCGTTTGTCAATGAATATGTCAATGAAGAATTAAGATCGTCTGACGATCTTAACAATATGATTTTTTCTCCAGAAAGCTACTGTAAATTTGAACTTTTATAAAATACTAGCCTTTTCCCGCGGACTTCGTCCCGCGTTGACTCAGAATTTGCCTACCCGATGATACTATACATATAGATATGTAGTTATAAAAGTATTGAAAAAACTGGCTTGACCCGTAGAAAATCCGTCTCCGTAAAAAGATCTGGATAAAAAGTACTCTATGTTATTGCCCGTTCTCAAAATATCTCAGTACCAAATTTCATCCAAATCGGTCCACTCGTTGTGACGTGAAGGAAGGAAAAACAAACAAACAAACACACTTTCACATTTATAATATTATAGCTTTTCCCCGCAACTTCGTATGCGCAGAAATATTAAAAAGTAAAATCCCGATTTTTCCCGTTCCCGTGGGAATTTCGCAAAATCCTTTCTTAGCGGATGCCTACGTCATAACATCTACCTGCATGCCAAATTTCAGCCCAATCCGTCCAGTGGTTTGAGCTGTGCGTTGATAGATCACTATATCAGTCAGTCAGTCAGTCAGTCAGTCAGTCACCTTTGAGTTTTATATATTTAGATTAGTATGGATGACTTTAAGGGCCTTATCCCACTTGCGATTTGCGAGCGAGTTGAAAGTGTTTTTCAATACAAAACTCGTACGCGGCGAGCTCGCGGCGTGTTCGCCTCCATACAAAACACGCTCGCAAATCGCAAGTGGGATAAGCCCGACTTAACAACAACTGCGACTACTAGGAAAAGATGCAGCCGAATTTATTTAAAAGTGTGGCATCCGAGCACGGACGGCCATAAAATAGCTGAGAGCGAGTTCCCTCGTTTTATTAACCGGCTCCGCTCACACTTACACAATATGCATTTCCAATTTTCATACCGTTCGTTTGGAAATTCCGAGTTGAACTTCAGCGGAATGTCGGCCGGCTTCTGTACATTTTATTGAGCTTATAAACTACTAGTATATTGGTTCGTACTAAAAAAACTTCGCTCCATTTATGGAGTAGGTAGGTACCTATTTCTGAGATGTAGTAGGTATAATGGGTTGTAAAGGGTGCGTTTCCACTGACGGAATGCTGCGCGTAGTGTAGAAGAGGAGATTGTGAATTGACAACTCATCAGAGTGGAAATTTTATCTTCATCAATCGGTGAATCCGATGAAAACTGTAACAATAAAATATTAGTCTGTAGGTATTTAGCCAATAGAGCATTTAAGTTTGTCATCGTTTACCATCCAATAACAGCTAGCTATTGTCACTCCACCTGGCAACAGGGCGCCCTACACTTCGCTTGCCTTGTCGTGGTCTCCACTCAAGAACGCGTTTAGTCCAACGACTATCCGCAGTTCTTGCGATGTGACCGGCCCACTGCCACTTCAAAGAGCTTATTGTTTGGGCTATGTCGACAACTTTCGTTCTCTGCCTGATCTGCCCTCTCCATAGCCCTTTGAGCTACTTTGAATTGGTGGACCAATCTCACCGTAAGTGTCCACGTTTCGGCTCCGTAGGTCATTACGGGTAGGACGCACTGATTAAAGACCTTGGTTTTTAGCTATACGACTACACTCTTCTGTTAACCCAAAAGGCACATTATTAATGAATCTTACCAAGACCACTTTGATACTAATCATTGAATACGAACAAGCAAGGACCTCATTAAAACCGTAGCTTAACAAAGTAAAACAAGAGTATTTAAATATTCGTCGTCTGGGAGGCTGAGTGACGCCGCAAAGGCATCAAAGGGCCGTCCGGGCTTAGCAGAAGGTCGCAATAAGCCTCGCAGAAGGGACGCAACAGTCTTATTTTACACGGGAAAATATAAAACGGGGAAATTATTGCGCTGGCAATAAGGCTTGACGGAGATTTGCATCCCAATGGGCGTTCAGACGTTTGGAGGAATACGATGCAGTGTAATGCATATAAAATTATTTGCCTCGAAGGCTGCTCTGAGTTTATGTGGTTTACATACGCGCAAATTGCTACAAAACGCAAAATTGATATTTAATATTTATCTTATACATATTGTAGTAGAGATCTACTATCCAAAGTCGCGTGCCTACACATTTCAAAACGCTTCATGTATTTAAAAAGCACCACCAACACTCTCAACATATGTGTGCGAGCTGAAACAGCCATCAACTATGCGTTGAGAGTATTGGTGGTGCTTTTTAAATAATAATGAAAAAAAATAAGCGTTTTGAAGCGTGAAGGCGCGGGACTTTAGATAGTAGAAGATCTCTAGTTACTTTGCTTTGACGTTCACGATAAAGTTACGACGTTGCGTCGTGGCATGATGCGACGCCGCACTACGTTGCTACTACGTGTTAGCCTAGTGGTTTAACCTACCGCCTCTCATGCAGAGGGTCGGGGGTTCGCATCCGGCGCGCACCTCTGAAATTATTTATGTACGAAATTCAATTTTAATTGACCACTGAGCTTTTCGGTGAAGGAAAACATCGCGAGGAAACCTGCACGCATCTGCTAAGTTATTCAAGGATGTGTGTAAGTGAAGTCCCCAATCCGCACTTGGCCCCAAACCCTCTCGTGTTGACAGGAGGCCAGTGCCGAGCAGTGGGCCGTAAATAGGCTGTTCTGGTGGTGGTGATGGCGGTGCTGGTAGTAAACCAGTCCTTACTGTTCCTGCTGGAGCTAAAGCAGCGTCCCTCGTCCTCAGGTGTCGTGGATCCGGCACCGCGACCTGCACATCCTGACGGTGGGCGGCTACACGTACACCTCGGACCAGCGCTTCCAGGCGACCCACTCGCCGCAGACCGACGATTGGACGCTGCACATCAAGTGGGCGCAGCAGCGCGACGCCGGCGTCTACGAGTGCCAGGTCTCCACGCAGCCGGTGCGCTCCTTCTTCGTCACGCTGCATGTTGTCGGTAAGTTCTACACTTAGTTTAGACTAAGGCACAGGGCGGAACCGGCCCATAAAATCACGATCTCCAACACAATTGAATGAAGTTTCAATGTTTGCGAACGAGGACGCATACATACGCGTGCGAGGACGTCTGTAGCCTCGTAAATGTGTGTGTATCACTACGCGGGCCAATGATTCACTCTCCATCTCCGGATTAAAAAAATGACGGTAAGGGCGAGTTGGGCGCGAGTTGCGCGCCGGCTAGATTCAGGCGGTTGATTCCGTGGCCATTCTGTATGTAGTACTATTAAATATTCTGTGACTAAGGAACAAATGTCCAGCGAAGTCAGGTGAAGTGACGCGACGTTGCCGGACTTCGCTCAACATGTCCGGCAACATTGCTCGACACGTGTGGCCAACGGCGTCGTGTTAACTGGTGCGATGTTGCCAAACGTGTCGAGCTAAACAATCTTATTAATAAGAACCCGAGATACCAGGTTTTTTAATTAAATATTTAACCACTGGTATTTATCTTTCAGAACCATAAAAGACTCCTAATGCTATTCTAGTATAAACTAGATGAATTTAATCAGCATTATGCGACCGCATTCATAAAATTAAACATTCCCACAAACAGTTCCAATACGCCATTCCCCGGCGCGAAATAATTTGAATGCATAGAACCACGTCTATAACAGTAAACGGGGACAGAACAAATTTTCAATCGACGGCAATTTTGTATTTCCCACTGGCATCCGACAAGAATGCGCTTTGTTAGCAAAATAATTAAAATACTTCACACAGTAACAAAAATAGTTTGCACCTTGTAAATCGCTATCACCATTTAGAACAATATATCGTTCAGATATTGTTCGCTATTATTTCCGATGACAATGGAACGGTAGCAATATTACATTCCTCTCGTTTAGGAGTTGTAAGCAATATACGAACAAGGTTCCCTGTAATAAGTAAGGAGTAATGAAAAGCTATAGAAACTTCAATTCGATACGACGACTTACGTAGATGGACATTAAAGACCTTGTCAGTGTTGAGCAAGCAGGCTTTACGAGTTCGATTGTGGGCCATGTCAGAGTTTTTTTTTTTTTATATAATTTTATTTTTTTTTATTCAAAAATTTATTTACACGGCATTACAGGTGAACTAAGGCGCCGAGAAATTAGACTTAATTACTGGAAAATTTAACAAATACAATGCTTAGAATATATACTAATTACAACTAGATTGCCTTTCACACGTAAGCTCACAGAATCTGAGGCACTCGGAACACACTTGATGCCATAATACTTAGTAGGTACACGACTTATGATTATGACCTACATAAAATGAATCGCAATATCATCACTTTTGAGTGAAAATTTTGCGGGTGTCATATCCCTTTTGTTGGTATTTATTTTTCATCTCTCCTGTTTGGAAAGTTTAATTTTCATGGGAAGATAGCCGGGTGGAAAATTGCGTTTTCATCTCTAGGTTGGAAAGTTTTTTTTTTATTGTTACGATTAGCCACGGAGTTGATGATAATTGAATTCATCATGATGATGAAAAGAAATTCGGCAAGCTGCGTCGAGTCTTCTCGTCTCAAATTCCGCAATGTCTAAAAACCAAGGTCTTTAATCAGTGCGTCCTACCCGTAATGACTTACGGAGCCGAAACGTGGACACTTACGGTGAGATTGGTCCACCAATTCAAAGTAGCTCAAAGAGCTATGGAGAGGGCTATGCTCGGCGTTTCTCTGAAAGATCGGATCCGCAATGAGGTGATCAGGCAGAGAACGAAAGTGGTCGACATAGCCCAAAGAATAAGCTCTTTGAAGTGGCAGTGGGCCGGTCACATCGCGAGAACTGCGGATAGTCGTTGGAGTAAACGCGTTCTTGAGTGGAGACCACGACAAGGCAAACGAAGTGTAGAGCGCCCTGTTGCCAGGTGGAGTGACGATTTGCGCAAGGTGGCCGGTGTAGATTGGATGCGGCACGCCTTGGACAGAGCTCATTGGCGTGCATTGGGTGAGGCCTACGTCCAGCAGTGGACTACTGATGATGATGATGATGATGATAATGAAAAGAAATACTTTCCATATTAAAATAATTTTTGCCATTGCCATCTAGATGCACGTCGTGACCAAATAGATTACAGGCCCTACCATAAAGTACATAATTCTAACTTCGTTTCGTGCCGTCCAGCACACGCTAATAGTATTTAATACGACAGTGAGCGGGACGGTCCGATATTAAAGTTGGATTTTCGAATTCGTGGTAGTCCCCCAAGTCTAGTCGGCCGTGGCAAGTGGCCAATTCGAAAATGTTAGATTTTGGATAAGTATTGGGTAAAATATATCTTTTTCATAAAATCTGCGTGTAGTATTTTACATTTTACTTTCCTCACAGTCGAAATGAAAAGTAGAATGTTTAACTCGAGTGAAATTACCCATTTCACCTTCGAACTATAGGCGCTCTCGCTTCGTTATAGCGCCAGAAATTTCTCAGGTGAAATGGGTCACTTTCAACCCTTGGTTAACAACCTACTATTGCAGCATTTATTTTTGCATACAAGTTGGTTTGTGTTGACTCATTGATATGAGAAGTATACAGGTAATAATGTTCATCTACGAGTTCTTGAACTTTCCGGTAACTTTTTATTAGAGTAAAATAAGTATCTGTTTCTATTTCAAGTATCTATTTCTAGATGGTATTCATTTATTTATTTTAGTGTCATTTCAATAATAGGCTTGACGATAGATTGGAAATTTTAGGAGCTCATGGATTTCGAGCAAAAAATATTTAAGGAACTTCAAAACTAACCAATTAAGTGTTTTCTTTCAAACGAAATTCAGTCAAAGTCGAATTGAGCGTTGGTAGTCAACCCGCTACGTCATCATGGCTTTGGTATCTCAGGCTTCCACAACAGAGAGGTTAAAAAATAACACACAGTCTAACTGTATAATACATATGAATAATATGTATTTGTTTTACTAAGAATTGATGTTACCAAAGCGCGGACACAGATTGGTACGAACTTCATAATTATTATGTACACACAATCCCCGATGCCGTGGTCGCGGGCAGTTATAACAATGTAACAGAGGGTCCACTTCATAGAAAGCCCGTATCCCGGCCGCGGAGTCTATTTTTTGGTTTACGACGCTCAGAGCTGTCCCGGCGCAAGCTCACTAGCGAACATCGCTGCTAATGCTCGCCGCAGCTGTTACATTTAACACTAGCTAGGGTTGTCGCCACTACTGAAGATATTTTAAAATTGTTTTTTTTTTTTTACTTATTTATTTTCAAATTTATTTATGCAGCTTTGCCACATGTTCTAACGTTACATTAAACAGGACTTACTCTTATTCCTTAAATAAAACGCCGCAAGCGTCTCCAAAATAAAGAAATTCAATATATGCTATTAGCACAACACGGTTAATATGGCACGTCGTAAATGTGGAAATTTAAATTATCTACCATGTTGTTGTCGATTATGACATTGATGACTCACTTTTTCATTTTCTTCATCTTCTTTCACCTTTTACTAAAACAGTAAGTATGGACAGAACAAAATAATACATCCATATTAATATTATAAATGCGAAAGTAACTCTGTCTGTCTGTCTGTCTGTTACCTCTTCACGCTTCAACCGCTGGACCGATTGAGATGAAATTTGGCATGGAGATAGTTGGGGTCCCGGGAGAGGACATAAGCCAGTTTTTATCCCGGAAAAATGCATAGCTCCCGTGGGAACGCGATAACCGAATTCCACGCGGGCGAAGTCGCGGGCAGAAGCTAGTTTTATAATAAATAAGAACCTCATTTTAGAGCAGAAGTCAACTGAATAATTTCCTACGCAATTCTATATTCAGGCAAGCCTATCGAGATCCAAATTTGGTACACTTGAATAAATAACCGGCTCGTATATTTTTATGGCAACACGATACCGGATCGGTTTAGTGTGTGGGTGACAGCCCTGGCCGTATCGTATCACATTAGCAACGAACGGAACAATATTTGCGTTTCATTCCGGGGGGGGTGAAGGGGGAGGGGAAGCACAGGCGGCGGGACAGACGCGTCAATAGACGATTCATACCGTATTGGTTGTTTAACTTTGAATTAATTTAATTTTAACTGATACATGAGATAGTGATGGGGTAAACGCGCTGACTTTGAACTAATTTATGTGTTGACGAGTTGTTGAATACTTATACGAGATCATTGTATACTGCATACATTGAAGGCAGTAGTAATAATAACAGTTTAGCTCCTGTTATTCATAAACCAAACTTTTGTCAAATAAAGCTAGGTTTAATTACATTTACATCACCCTTGGCCATAAAGTGGGATTTTCTGCCCGCTACGGGGAGAGAAAATCTCACTTCTTGGCCAAGGCAAGACGTAAAACTTTTGACAAACCACGGGCGGTAATTCGTAAAGCCTCAGATCGCATATTTATGGCCCTCACCTTCGGTTCGGGCCACAGAAACCTGCGACCTGCGACATTTACGAATTCACCACCCTAGGTCTGTAATGTACTATTACTTAACTAGATATATTCCTTGGCTTATGGCCTGTACACCTTACGAGTATATGGCGCTGTGCTCAGTTCAGATTGTGGCTGGACAGACTTCCTCTCAATGTAAAATCTAAATCATCGAGCATATGGGCATTTTTACTAAATCTTGTACCCCAATTAGTGAAAATTTCAGAAGAAAATTAAGAACGCGTCAGTTTTGTGAGCCCAATTAAGAACGAAATTCATATGAAAGCAAACTATTTTCTCGAGGTTTTTTAAAGGTTATTCATTAAGCAATTTATAAATCATATGAAAATGTATTTATAATTCCAATAAACTTAAAAAAAAAATCTAACATTTACATTAATTGGGGTACAAGATTAAGTAAAAATGCCCATATAGGCAACCTAGCTCCCTTGAAAATTTAAACATCCTTAGTGACGAAGCCATCAATTTGATATCTTTTTATTTAATAAAACTAGCTGACCCCGCGGACTTCGTACCGCCTTAAAATATTTTTTGGGTATGCAAAATAGCTTACGTCCTATTCTCAGACCTACTGAACATACACTCCAAATTTCATAAGAATCGGTCGAGGCGTTTCGGAGGAGTTTGGTTACAAACACTGTGACACGAGAAATGTATATATTAGATAAGCTTCACTTCGTGTCACTATTTACTAACGTGTTAAATACTCAAATTAAATGTTTTTTTTTTTTATTGGACACAGTTATCATAAAGATTCACTGCCTTTTATGCCCAGTGATAGCGCCGCCCAAAACTGTGCCCGAGCCAAAGGGCCGTAGTCATTGTCAGGAGGCATTTTAACATATTTATTGGCGCGCGTGACCCGCATTAATCGCAGAACAGTGGCGCCCCTGATTGCCAAATTCTCTTTGGAACGTATTCGAACATCTGCAAATTACGTTTAAGCGTTTATATTAGGTTGGTACTTTCTGTTTTTTTTTAGGATTTGGCGAAATAATTACGCTTTTGTGAGCTGGCCAGTTTATGTTGTGTTGCAAAAAATGTGTCTAAGACACCGTAATTCTAAAAGTAATGCTTTTGTGATATTGATTATTTTTCGTAAAAGAATTTGAAGCTATATGCTTGGGGCTTCAGTCAATTCAGACTATACCGGCGTATCTACACATAATTTTAAGTGTAATGTGTAAGTATATCGATCTTATTACCGAGAAACTTTACTCGGGCTACAATATTACAAGTACAGTCGAGTTCATTAATATATATACACTTTTGGACCTGATTACAACGGAGTAAGGTGCAAAAGTGTATACAAATTGGCAAACTCGATAGTACCTAGCTAACCCAATTTCGGCGAAGAACTTTCTAAAGAATAAAGCAATTCGAATCATACATACTTTACACGTAGATCTACATATGAGCCGGGGCATTTTGATTAAAACTTCTGTATCGGAATTGCTCCGCCATTTTTACGGCAGCTGGAGCGTATATTTATCAAAACTCAAAGTTCTTTCTGTTTATACGGAGTTCTGAAACTTCTGGCATTTTACTGGTATATGACATTGCTAAAGGTAAAGGGAAGGGTTAATACGAGTAGAGGATTAAAAATGAGAGAAATTAAATTTCGAATTACCACTGGTTTCTTGAAGAAACCTGCACGTATCTGCGTTGTAATTCAAAGATGTGTGTGAATTCCTCAATGCTCGTTGAGCCCGCGTGGAATCTAAGTTATTTCATTCTTTGATATCTTGTTTAAATTTATTAAGTACAGGTTTATACAACTTAGAAGGCGCGTGGATTAAGCAAAAATAGACCCTGCGTCAACGGCTTAAGTGCTTCACCGCGCGCCTTCTTACTTGTGTCGTGCTGTACCTATTCTTTATTCTTATAAAACATTTAATTATTGGTAGTTTTACGCTCCTTATTTTTATGTTTTTTTTTTCTTATATTTTCTGTTCACGTTAAGTTTATTTTTAACAGATTGCGACGAGATCTACCAGCGGATGTTCTCTGACGACGCAGGTGTGTGTGTGTGAGAGTGTGTGTCTGTGTGCCACTAACCTCTGTTATAACGTTTTACAATCTCTCTTTGTTTACTAAAACTGGGTAAAACTAAAATAAGTTCCCGTTTTCTTTACGGCAAAATAATGAATTGTCAATATTTATACTTTTCGATATAACGTAAATTCTTTTGGACTTCAAGCAATAATTTCCCATGTAAAAAAACCAACCTAATGTTTATTTATACCTTTAGCGTTACATACAGTTGATCCATCATTAATTTATTTATACACTTTCGGACGTTAACATAACGTAATAATAATACTCGTAAGGTGAAAAATACATACGTATACAATACGAATTACCTCGACTATATCCTAGAAGCTTCAAAATTTCTTGACACTATATTTTTCTTCACTAGTCCCATTTACTTTAAGGGTCAGGTCCTCTGCTCAATCAAAAAAGCCTTTACGTCCATACGGTATGAGCCGAAATTGCAAAGCTTTAAAAGTTGGTATAGCGACGTCGAGTGTTCGGCCGAGATCGGCGAGACGGGGGGTTATCAATAACGGTCGCAGCGGACGGGTTAGGCCTGAAAAATGGCCGGAAACATGCCGGGCTACAGAGTTCAACGTTTAAGTACTCGATAGATGTCAGGATGGATGGACGCTGACGTTAGTTGAGCTACTCTATTTTAAGGGTGCGTTCCCACTAACGCGGATGCTGCGTCGAGCGGAGTGAAATTGATAAGAAAACCACAGTGCCTGCACTTCGGAGCGAAAGTGGTGAGAACTGTACCTAATCGGTCAATTACGCTCTAGGTGGTAGATTCAACGCACCTTAATTATAAAATGGGAATCATCTGTTGTATAGGGCAGCCAAGTGACGAGACATCAGTACAATACAATACAATACAAATTCCTATAACTAACCACTAAAAAATCTAAAAATTGCAAAATGCAGTCTATTTATTCAAACTGGCAGGTATGACTTTCAAGGGGATTCGTAGCAGTGCTACGCCGTAGCGAATTCTCGTAGCACGGTAAAGCGTTTATGGTCACTTGCATCAAACAGTGAGTATCCATATCCATATTATTCATATCCATATTAATATTATCAATGTGAAAGTAACTCTGTCTGTCTGTCTGTCTGTTACTTCTTCGCGCTTCAACCGCTGGACCGATTGAGATGAAATTTGGCATGGAGATAGTTGGGGTGCCAGGAGAGGACATAGGCTACGTTTTATCCCAAAAAAGGCATAGTTCCCGCGGGAACGCGCTAACCAAATTCCAAGCGGGCGAAGTCGCCGGCAGAAGCTAGTAGTAAATAAAGAAAGAAACTTTAAAGATACTCCCACTTGTTGTAATACAACGAGCGAATTTCTTAATAAAACAACTTCTGAGATAGACCTCAGAGCCTATAAGCTTTTTCAAGGCCGACCAGTTTAAACGCGACATGGAAGGAAGGACACACTTTTGAGACTAAATTATTACGTCTTACTACAAGCAGCGCCAAGGCACAGGCCTCGTCTCATCCCAAGACTGTTTGATAATGTACTTAAAGATGTCTTTAGATTTATTAACTTTACCGAGTATCTCAGTAATCAAAAATGAAATTTCACACAAACGACCACCACTAAGGCCTTGAAAAATCGTTGATAGTTCACATATTTTACAGTAGGTCTCCAAGTGGAGTGACAAGTCTTGATACTTTCACCTCGCGGCGGCACGTGCCGTGGCAAGTGCCAAGTTGTGTCCGGGACACTTGGCTTTATGACGCATAATGCGGCTAGTGCGCTCGCCGGGTAGAGCAATCTTACTGTAAAAAAAATTCGTCGCTGGAAAAAAATAACACGCACTTTTAGATGAGACACGATGCTTTTATTAAGTGTGTCCTTGCTGACTTCAATGACTGAATGACGAATTTCAGACGACTTGTGCAGTTCTTACTCGTATTTCGGATATTGATGGCTTTGTTTTGAGAACTTTGAGAACTTGTGTATACTTTAATAAGCCGTTATTGCCTTCATTGGCCTGGCCTGTCGCAGCTCAAGCAGAGTCTCGAAGATAGTATTAATCTAGGCTCTGAGTAAAAATTTATGGGCGGAATTACATAAATTTGATTTTAAATTGGAAATAACACCGAACTGCGAAACATTACTAGGTACTTAGGTAATGACAATTTAAGATGTGATATTTGCAATTAAACACCGAAATTAATTAATCCAGCGTTTATTGTGAAAAACTAACAGATACCAAAAAGCATAGACAAAGGAGAGTTACGCCCATAGAGAAATAACGGATGCGTTCCGGATACCACACTCTCCACCGCCTATGTTAATGTACATCAAAGCTGTAAATTAATTTAACTCTACAATCTAATAATAATCTTACATTAACTTAAATAACCTACTTCTAAGTTTTGGCCACACGGTACCATTTGGTTCACGTGGCGCTTCCACTGAAAACCCTCTACATCTATAATATAGCTAACGCCTGGTATAGACTCTCCTATAACCAAACCTTGAATCCATGGCTTCCCTCCCTTCCTATAATCCTTAACCATAACTTTTTGACCCAATTCAAACTTAGTTTCTCTGTTTCCTTGATCCCTTTTGCCTATCTTCTCCGTCACATAATCAGACAATGGAGGGGGCCTCAGTAAGCTGAATCTATTTCTGATTTCCCTGCCTAACATCAACCGGGCTGGTGAAACACCAGTAGTGCGTTGAGGAGTGCTCCTATAGTCAAACAAAAATAGGTTAACTGCAGAACCAATACTATGACCACTTTCTTTAATTTTGGTGATTGCTGACTTAAATGTTTCCACAAACCTCTCAGCGGCCCCATTAGTAGCTGGATGGTATGGTGCTGTCATAGTATGTTTGATTTGGTTTAATTTACAGAATTCTTGAAATTCGTGACTGGTGAAAGAGCGACCATTATCAGTAACAAGATGCACAGGATAGCCAAAACGAGCGATTAGAGTCTTAAATATTTCAATAGTGCGATTACTTGTAATGTTAGTCATTTCAAAAACTTCTGGCCACTTTGAAAAACTGTCCACTACTACTAAAAACATTTTGTTGTAAAATGGACCAAGGAAATCCGCATGTATCCTATACCACGATGAAGGGGGTACGGGCCATGGTTTCTGTGTTTGGGTGGGAGTTTTGCTATTTTGCAAACATATTAAACAAGTTTTTGTTACATTGTCTATGTCTAAGTCTAACTTAGGCCACCAAAAATATGACCGAGCAATCTCTTTCATCCTGACTATACCAAAGTGGCTTTTGTGAAGCTCAGTCAAAACTGCTTCCCTTAGTACCAGTGGAACTACTACTCGATAGCCCCAGAATATGCAACCTCTATCAATAGTTAATTCATTTTTTCTGTTGTATAAAGGTAATAAGTCTTGCTCAATATATATTTTCTCAGGCCATCCATCTGTTAAATACCTCGTTATTTTAGTTAACATTTTATCTTTTTGAGTTTCTATCTGTATTTCCTTCCAACTTAAAGCTTTAATTTCTGCATCATTAGTGTAATAAATAGTGCTAATATTCCCGTTAAGACATAATGAATGAACTTCTATTTCCTCACAAGGGTTTTCCACAGTTCTAGATAAAAAATCGGCAGGGTTTTCAGACGATTTTATGTGCCTAACCTTGTAGTTAAACGCAGAGAGGAAAATAGCATAGTGCTGTAATCTCTTCGCAGCCATTTTAGGAATGCTTTTGGTTGGACCAAAAATACGCACCAATGCAGCATTATCGGTCTCGAGCTCAAATTGACGACCATAAATATAATTATAAAATTTAGTTATCCCAAAAACTACCGCCATAGCCTCCTTGTCGATAGTTGCATATCTTTGTTCTACTTCAGTTAATTTTTTACTGGCAAAAGAAATAGGTCTTATTATGCCATTTTCATCTCTGTTCGAAAGCACTGCCCCAAGACCAGTATCTGATGCATCACACGTTAAAATTAACGGTAATTTCTGGTTATAATGACTCAGGTTATTGACGGATGCTAATTTTTCCTTAATGATTTCAAATGCTTTGTCACATTCAGGTGTCCACTTGAATTTGTTTAATTTGGTACAGTTATACAATGGTGTCAATATTGATGCCATATCTTTTAAAAACCTGGAATAATAATTTACTTTGCCCAAAAATGATTTTAGCAGTGTTATATTGGTTGGAGTTTTTGCATTTAAAAGAGGTTCAATATTTGACTTTATAACACTAAGACCATTTTTGTTTACAGAAAAACCAAATATTTCAAGACTAGTTGTGAATAATTTACATTTAGATGGCTTGAGTTTAAATTCACTTTCTTGTAATTTTTTTAACACTTTACACAAAGTTTCATATGTGTTTTGTAAATCACTACCCTTAATGTAAATGTTATCTATAAATACGACGACATTTGGTATGTTTCCTAGCTTTTTAGTCATTAAGCGTTGAAATGCCCCTGGTCCTGAGCTAACCCCAAACGGTAAGTAATTGTATTTAAAAGTGCCAGCCTCAGTTACTATAGTAGTACAGGCTTGACTTTCAGGACTAAGCGGTGCTTGTAGGTATGCTTCTTTTAGATCCAGTTCGCAGTAATATTCTCCATGTTTTAAAGTATCTAAAATATCCTCAATGTGAGGCAATGGAAAGTGGTCCACTTCAAGATGTGGGTTGACTGTTAATTTATAGTCACCACACAATCTAACTGAGCCATCAGGCTTTAATATTGGTACTACAGGTGTTCCCCACTCACATTGTGTCACCGGCGTTATACGACCATTTTCTAATAATCTAGAGATTTCATTGTTTACCTTGTCTTTCAGGGCAAATGGAACTCGTCTTACTGGTAAGCATCGGGGTCTGGCATCTGGTTTTAACTTCAGTGATATTGATTCTCCCTTAAAATTTCCCCATCCTGGACTGAATACTTCTGCGAACTGGGTCTTTACAAGTTGCTCTGTATCTGAAACATTTTGGATCTGATTAGTGCCTAAACTTAGGGTTTGATCTACCATAGGAGGCCACAACTTCAATTCATTTAACCAGTCTCGACCAATAACTCGAGGACCATTATTCTTAACTACATACATACTTAAATTTTTATTTACACCATTGTATTCTACTTTCAGGTTATTTAGAATACCTATTGGCTTAGTAACCGTTTGGTCAAAATTTTTAAAAAGCACATTGCATTCTTGCATTTCTTCATTGTTGAAGTATCTGTCTTTGTCACAAATTGATATCGCTGTGACATCTGAACCTGTGTCCAGTTCAAAAGAGAGTGGTAGATTACAAATATTTACTGTTAAAAAGAAAGGTGGTATCCTACTTACACCTAATTTATATGTGTTGAAGTCTTCTTCAAATAATTTTTTTATCGAACCTTCCACTTCTTCCATTTCTTCTTCATCCTTTTCCACTAGTGTTTTTATTTGTCGTTTATTACACATTTTGTAAATATGCCCTTGCTGTCCGCATTCACTACAATACTTCTTGGTCAATCGGCATTCTGACCTCAGGTGGTTACTATTTCCGCAGCAAAAACACACTACTTTAGTTTTGTTCTCGTTCTGTTTAGGTCTCGACCATGTTCTAGAAGGTTTTCCTTTTTCTTGATGCCTTTGATTATAAAAGATGTTCTCCGTGATATGTTGTCTTGAACCCTCTGTGTGTTGCAATGCTGCTTCCACTGATTTGCTAACCTCTAAACATTTCTCCAACGATAAGTCCATTGAACTTTTCATTAGTTCAAATTTTATGACTCTGGAGAATACTCCGTCAATAAATTTTTCTTTTATTTGGTCATCTGGGTCCTTGAACTGACACTTAGCTGCTAGTTTGCGGAGTTCTAATAGATAGTCTTCAATACTTTCATTTGGTAGTTGGTTTCTTTTCCGAAACTCAGCCCTTTCCAAAGCTGTTGGTAGGGGTTTTGCATATTTCTGTTTGAGCTTTTCTTTTAATATCTCAAAGGTTAGGTTGATTGGTTTCGTTGGTGAACACAAGTAAGTTAGTGTTTCAAAAACGTCAGGAGTTAATTTGGTTAACAATAAGGGCACCTTTTTGCTGTCACCAATTTCATTTATGGTGATAAAACAATCCAATTGTTGTTCGAATACGTCCCATTTTTGTCCGTCGCACGATTTTACGTCTCCGCATACCGGCATTATTGGTTTCGATTGTGCTTGTTTCAGATGCGCTGACGTGTCTTTATATTTGTAGTAATCGCTTAATATCTTACGAAGTCCATCCAATGTTGTCTCCGACGAAAAACTGATGTTTTCCTCCACCAGTACTCGCTGCAATTCTTCCTTTGAACACTTGTAAATGTAGGTTCTTTGTCCGGCTTTGATTAAGGTTATTTTTTCTTCTAATTCCAATTCTTTTGGGTCACTACTTTTTGTTTGATCTTGAGCGTCCTGGTATTCATTTTTGGACATTACTCGGGTTCTTATTAGTTACTCCTCGTCGCCAATGTGATATTTGCAATTAAACACCGAAATTAATTAATCCAGCGTTTATTGTGAAAAACTAACAGATACCAAAAAGCATAGACAAAGGAGAGTTACGCCCATAGAGAAATAACGGATGCGTTCCGGATACCACATAAGACATATATTATGTATGAAGTCAAATACACACATTGATCATAGGACCAATGTGTGTATAACGGCTATAGCGCCGTTATTTAACTTGGAGTTTAAAATACAATCCTAAATAAAACATGGCAATAGCTTAAGTCGTAGTAGCCTAGTGGTTCGACCTACCGCCTCTCATGCAGAGGGTCGGGGGTTCGATTCCGGTTCGCACCTCTAAGTTTACTTATGTGCGAAATTCAATTTGAATTTACCACTGAGCTTTTCGGTGAAGGAAAACATCGTGAGGAAACCTGCACTCATCTGCGAAGTAATTCAAAGATGTGTGTGAAGTCCCCAATCCGTACTGGGCCCGCGTGGGGACTATAGCCCAACCCTCTCGTGATGAGAGGAGGCCTGTGCCCAGCAGTGGGACGCAAACAGGCTGAAGTAGTAGTAGGTAGCTTACAGCGACCGAACGAGGTACGAGCGTCGTAGCACCCGTTACTTTTAATTTAATGTCTTAATTTCAAAATGGCGCTCACAATAACTAAAACGGTGCTTTTGACCCTTACCACATATTTCCACATAAATGTGTTTTCCTCTGAAGATTTATGGAACAAGCCATAGCTTTTACTGTTGTTTGAAACAAGTCGCCTTACGTGCACACACGCAACTCTTTCCGACGTTATGAAGGAAACGCCAGCTTTATGCTTTTTTAATTAACAGAAAACTATATTTAGATACAACCACGATTCAGTTAGCCGAGGCTAATGTAATTTTAATATGAAAATACATCGTCCGTATGATTGTAAGAGAGCAACCACGGTAAAGTTCAAAGCCGCGGCAGGCCGAAGCAAACTTCCTTGGTTGATCGTTGTCGCCGAAAGAGATCTCTGCAATGCATCGACATAAATAACAGGACAGCAAAGACAATGCGGATGATAATAAAAAATATCAATCCAAATCCGCACATGGCTCCGAAGTCAATTTACCAAACATTGAAAGCATCACACCAGTTTCATGAAAGAGCGTATACCTATTACGAATTATTACGAATACTTATTATATTCCTTTATTACGCGAGAATCATTTTTGCAACTGATATAACAAAGGTATCTTATAAACTTGAAAAATGAAGATATCCGCAGTAGAACTAGGGTCACCGACATAGCCCGAAGAATTGCGAGCCTTAAGTGGCAGTGGGCGGGGCACATTGCTCGCAGGACTGATGGCCGATGGGGCCGGAAAGTTCTCGAGTGGCGCCCGCGAACCGGGAGACGAGCTGTCGGTAGGCCTCCAACAATATGGAGCGACGACCTCGTGAAGGTCGCGGGAAACCGGTGGAAGCAAGTAGCACAGAACCGGTCTGAGTGGCGAGCCTTGGGGGAGGCCTATGTCCAGCAGTGGACGTCTTTTGGCTGAAATGATGATGATGATGATGATCTTATAAACTTGACTGCTGCAATTTAACATTTAGTACCTTAGAGGATTAATTAGTTTACAATAGATGAACGACTTACCGTGGGTGGGCCTGATAAGATGTTAGAGCTTTATACAACCCAACTACTTGTTTTGTTTCAGTTTGTTGTGAGTAGCCGCTTTGGTGTCTTTCCTCTGATAGACGTAGCTTGAGATTAATTTGAAAAAACATTGGTGAATAAGAAGTTTTAGGATATGATTTTGGTGTCAATTTCGAGGACTTCAGAGTTACTTATGTACTTCTATAGTAATGTTTGGAAACTGTAGCCGAAAAAAAATTTTTAAATAAAAAAATAAAAACCGCCTTCAAACTCCGACAGACTGCGAAGTCGGTGTCAAGTGAACCGACCCAAAGAAATGATAATCATATAGTGAACTTGACATTGACATCGCGGGCTGTCGGAGTTTGAAGGCGGTTTTTATTTTTTTATTTATTCATACCCAAAAAAAGAATTTCTAAGGCGGTACGAAGTCCGCGGGATCATCTAGTTGTTCTATGATATCTCACCTAAAGCGCTTCTTATTTATCTCGCCTTTCCACATAAAAAACTAAATCATAATCAGCTCCGTCATCTCCTAATCCTCAAACAGACACACAGATACACAGGCCTTACAAAGTACTAGCTTTTCCCAGCAACTTCGTATGCGCAGAAATATTAAAAAGTAAAATTCCGATTTCTCCCGTTCCCGTGGGAATTTTGCAAAATCCTTTCTTAGCGGATGCCTACGTCATAACATCTACCTGCATGCCAAATTTCAGCCCGATCCGTCCAGTGGTTTGGGCTGTGCGTTGATAGATCACTATGTCAGTCAGTTAGTTTGAGTTTTATATATTAGGTCCTTACATATGAAATTGGCGTTTCATATGGCAGAAATGAAAACGATTTTTTTTTATGAAACTATTTTTTTATTTAGTCAAAGTATGTACCATGGCTATCTATGCACTTTTGCCATCTCGAAGGTAGTTCATTGATTCCTTTACTAAAAAAAGTGTGTGAGCGAGAATCAATAAAATCTTTGAAGGCCGTTTGGACAGCCTCGTGAGAATTGAATTTTTTTCCTTGCATGAAGTTGTCCAAATTCCGAAAAAAATGGTAATCAGTTGGAGCAAGGTCCGGGGAGTATGGTGGGTGTCGAAGACATTCCAGTCGCAGCTCCCGTAGTTTTGCGGCCGTCAAACGTGCCGTATGTGGTCGAGCGTTGTCCTGAAGCAGCAGTGGGCTAGATCGATTGACCAGTCTGGGTTGTTTAATGGCTAGCTTTTCCATCATCGTTTGCAATTGTTGACAATACACATCAGCCGTGATTGTTTGCCCAGATCTTAAGAAACTGTAATGGATGACACCGGCACTAGTCCACCAGACACTTACCAGTACCTTTTTCTGAGTCAACTTTCGTTTCGGGCAGAATTTGGCTGGTTCACCTGGGTTCAACCATTGTGAAGAACGTTTCCGGTTGTCGTACAAGATCCATTTTTCATCACAAGTAACGATACGATTCAAAATGCCTTCATTATTGTGCCGGTTGAGAAGTGAAACGCAACACTCGACGCGTGTTTCTTTGTTTGCGTCGCTCAATTCATGCGGTACCCATTTTTCAAGTTTTTTCACTTTTCCAATTTGTTTCAAGTGAATCAAAATGGTTTTATCACTCACACCGAAGCCTGCCGCTAACTCTGACGTGGTTTGCGATGGATCTGCTTCCACAATTGCTTTTAATTCTTCGTTATCAACTTGTGTCTCCGGCCGTCCACGAGGCTTGTTCTGTAGGTCAAAATTTCCAGAACGGAAACGTTGGAACCAATAACGTACCGTATTTTCTTTTGCAGTAGCTTCCCCATACGCATTGTTAATCCTACGAGCCGTTTCTGCAGCACTAGTGCCGAGGTGAAACTCATATTCGTAAATATAGCGATATTTTAAGTTCTCCATATTGTGAACAGAACGATGTGAAAGAAAAACAAATGACGCGATAACAAATAAATTTCGTAATTCGAACACAGAAATACATGGTCTTAAATTTGAAATAAATTTGAATTTGGAATTCCTAGCCGAACGCCACATATTTTGAATCAAAGTTGCCAGTTCGCCAAACGCCAATTTCATATGTAAGGACCTAATATTTAGATTTTTGGGGGCTAAAAATATCTATAAAAAGAATACATTTGCGTTAAAATAACTTATGTCCGAGGTGCGTTACTCGTCACCGCGCCGTCTAATGCCCTTCTACTACTACTACTACAGCCTATTTGCGTCCCACTGCTGGGCACAGGCCTCCTCTCATCACGAGAGGGTTTGGGCTATAGTCCCCACGCGGGCCCAGTGCGGATTGGGGACTTCACACACATCTTTGAATTAATTCGCAGATGCGTGCAGGTTTCCTCACGATGTTTTCCTTCACCGAAAAGCACAGTAGTTAATTCAAATTGAATTTCGCACATAAGTAAACTTAGAGGTGCGAGCCGGAATCGAACCCCCGACCCTCTGTATGAGAGGCGGTAGGTCGAACCACTAGGCCACCACGGCTTCAATGGACCATATTCATTTCAATGCCCTTCGATGGACCATAAATAAGCACAGCTTACTCCAGCGGCTCCTAATGTCTTGGAGCCGCCCCAACGGCATGAAAGAGAGCCTATTATTGTAATGTTAAGGCGCTTGTAATTTAGGGCAGTCAGCGTGTTCATTCACCGCTTGCCACCTTGGTTAGGGGTCCAAGGGAAGCTGTATAAAATAATTAATATGCAGTATTTCTAATGGATTTTTTTATTGGGCACTTAAGCGAGACCAAATTTGCGTTTAATTTAATGGTCGTCTGTGAAATTTTATCGGGCTTATAAATTACTTTATTTAAGTTTAAAGTATTTTTTTAAATTTTAGATGGACAACTGTTGTTAATAATATTTTTATTCCCATTTAATCCATATCGATACTAATATTATAAATGCGAAAGTAACTCTGTCTGTCTGTTTGTTACCTCTTCACGCTTCAACCGTTAGACCGATTGCGATGATATCTGGCATGGAGATAGTTGGGGTCCCGGGAAAGGACATAGACTTCTTTTTATCCCGAAAAAACGCGATAACCGAATTCCACGCGGGTGAAGTCGCGGGCAGAAGCTAGTTAATATTATAAATACGAAAGGAACTCTGTCTGTCTGTCTACTTCTTCACGCTTCAACCACAGGACCTATTTGGATGTGGTATGGATGGAGATAGTTGGAGTCCCGGAAAAGGACATAACACTGGTCAACATATAGGATACAAATTCAAATTCCGACATCAACACCCATATTTTCACCGGTCAATAGGGGGCTATATTCGAAGTCTTAAATTGTGAGCTCCCTGGATCGCTCACCCGTCCAGTTGAACTTTAAATCTAGCTGCTTAAAGTTCACGCGACGCGTGAGCGATCCCATAAGGAATAGGGCGATCCCTATTTTATTTAAGACTTCGAATATAGCCCAGGGTCGTCACTCGCATTAGCGGCCTACACTGACCCGGCAATTAACGGAGGCATCGCGATCTGTCCCGGCCCCAATCAATAGACCGCCTCGAGCCCATCAGATCCGTAGATTAGACACCGCGATAGATCTGCGGCCATAAATCAACGCACAATGGAGGGTTCGCCATCGTGATCCAATCATGAATGATGCCGCTGGCATAGACTGAAGAATTGCTAAACTTAAGCGGAATTGTTCCCAGTTCTACAGATTTCTTTTACAGAATACCATGTCTACAGATTTCTATTTCTACACATTCCCAAGTGTACAGATTCCCAATTCTACATAATTTAAATTTTACAGAATATTGATTCTGCATATTCACAATTCCACAGATTCCCAATTCTACATAATTGGTATTCTACAAAATAATACAAGGAATGTAACTGGGTCGACGGGTCCCCGCTACGCGGGGCCCCTATTTCTAGGTAGTTTGCCCTTCGGGCGTATATAGATAACTAACGAACCTAATAAAGAATATGTAGAATTGGGAACCTGTGTAATTGGTTATCTGTTAAATTGGGAACCTGTGTAATTGGTTATCTGTTAAATTGGGAATCCGTAGATTAGAGAATCTGTAGGATTGGGAATCTGTAGTCATGAGCCCCAGTCCTTAAGCGGGCTTGCTTGTATTAACTGATGGCTGCAATGATGAGAGATTCTGAAATGACGGACGCATAAAGATAATCTACTATAGGAAGACCCGCACCTCCACATTTCAAAACGCTTCAAAGTATTTAAAAAGCACCACGAACACTCTCAGCGCATGTGTGCGTGCTGAGATTTGATAGATTAAGTATTTAGTGATAAAATCGAGCGCGTCTCGCCATCAAACGTAACAGTTTGGCGAGTAAATAATTATTGTAATAAACGTGTATTTTCTTTTTAACCGACTTCAAAAAAAGGAGGAGGTTCTCAATTCGTCGGAATCTTTTTTTTTTTTTTTTATGTATGTTCACCAAAAATAAATAGTAAACATGAACCGATTTCGATGATTCTTTTTTTGTTCGAAAGGTGGTACTTCCAAGTTGGTCCCATATTAATTTGGTTCAGTTCTGATGATGGGATCCATGAGAAAATGAGGGAACTCCTCGAAATTTGCTAGCACGTAGATGATTTTGGTGTCAATTTCGAGGACTTCAGAGTTACTTATGTACTTCTATAGTAATGTTTGGAAACTGTAGCCGAAAAAAAATTTTTAAATAAAAAAATAAAAACCGCCTTCAAACTCCGACAGACTGCGAAGTCGGTGTCAAGTGAACCGACTGAAAGAAATGATAATCATATTGTGAACTTGACATTGACTTCGCAGTCTGTCGGAGTTTGAAGGCGGTTTTTATTTTTTTATTTAAAAATTTTTTTGGTAAAATAAATAAAAAAAAAATAAAAAAAGACAGCCGTCAACTATGCGCTGAGAGTGTTGATGGTGCTTTTTAAATAATAATAAATACATTGAAGCATTTTGAAATGTGAAGGCGCGGGACTTCATATAGTAGAATATCTCTACTGACAGAATGATGATCTACTACTCGTATATGATGACCTAGTGAGGTCTGTATGGAGATGTCATAGTAAATCTTTTGCATTTCAACCATTGATCTATTATAAGTAAGGATTCACAATCAGCCGGAGCAAAGTGGCCCCGTCATAGCGGGTGCCCGAACAGCTCGGGCACCCGTTTGGCCTTCGTTATAAAGAGGCGTAATTAGCATATTGGAACGTATTTTCTAATGGCAGTTTGCTTGAATGTTAATTATGTTGATTAGCTGTCAAAGTTGTATAATAAGTCAAGAACGCAATGTTAAAGCATAGACGTCTATTAAGATGGTAGCCGTCTTTAGGTTTTGTGATGAAACTTACGACGATTATGAAATTCTGGAAAAATGTGGCGCATTAATTTTCGTGACAAGGACAACAAATAAAGACTTATATGTTTTCCCGGTTGTGAATTATAATGAAAAATTAGCAGTTTCACCGCGACACTGGATTATCCAGGAGTTACATTTGTATTCGGGACAGGCATTACTGAAATGTAAAGCTTACCTGCGTGTTTCGAGGGCAAGCTTAAAACTTAAGCCTAGTTACGTTTTGTGTCACTTTTTACATTGCATATTCCTGTTTCTCTCGCATTTTTAGGTGGTATTATTCTTTCATCTCTAAAGGATCATGTCTAATAGATTTTATACGGTCTCTAAAACATTTTCACCGCTATCGCTACCAGGAAAGAAAATGGTTTCCGTCCAAGATAATTTAAAAGCGCTCTTTATTCATACAGTTTCCTTCCTTTTACCGGGGATTATAAGCCCGCTAGTTAATCTCACGTCTTTATAGACTGCAGTACCCGATGAGGGCTATCAGCCGCCGTTACTCTGAAGCGTATCAGCAGGAAGCCTTTCAAGGGCACGCGCTGGAAGGATCTGTGGCTTTCACGCGCGTTTTTTATGAGCAGTGCACGATCTTTGCTGTGATGGCGCTGTAGTATGTGCTTTTTAGAGATTTTTTTAGCGGTTAGAATAAATCGTGATTTACTAAGCTACAGCCTATTTGCGTCCCACTGCTGGGCACAGGCCTCCCCTCATCACTAGAGGGTTTGCACTATAGTCCCCACGCTGGCCCAGTGCGGGTTGGGGACTTCACACACATCTTTGAATTACTTCACAGATGCGTGCAGGTTTCCTTACGATGTTTTTCTTCACCGAAAAGCTCAGCGGTAAATTCAAATTGAATTTCGCACGTAAGTAAACTTAGAGGTGCGAGCCGGAATCGAACCCCTGACCCTCTGCACGAGAGGCGGTAAGTCGAACCATTAGGCCACCACGGCCACGGAATCGTGATTTACGAATGACTAAAAATATCTATTTAGTATTTAACAAAGCACAGTTGGCCGAAATTTGTTGCTACGGAGGTTAATTAATATTTATATTATGGTACCATAATACACGAAAAATGCATCGTGTAAATCTCTATTCCGTGAGAACATCGGGAATATTAGATGTAATCAGTTTAACTTGTTGTCAACAAAAAACATCCTTACTTATTCATATTCCATTTCAATCACGAGTCACTTTTAATTCCATCGAACTTTTAAAATATATTCGGCGCGTCGAACAAAAACCGCTGCTGTATTTTCCCCGTCCCATTTGCTCGGGCTTTTTACGATCCGGCCGAGTGCGACCTTGCACCACATATCCGGGAGCAGCCGGTTAACCCCCTCCTTCCCCATCCCCCTCCCCCTCACCCTTCCCCTCTCCCTGTCGGTCAGCTAATGCACCATGCAAACACCACTGCTGTTACCCGGCTCATTGCATTCTCTCACTGTACGAGTTTCGGCCGTAAATTTCAATGAAGAACGAAAAAGATAATAAAAAGGTATCTGATATCAATGTAGGTAGGTATAGCAAGACACAACTTAGAAGGCGGGTGGATTAAGCAATAGTAGTCTCTGCATCAACAGCTTAAATACTTCGCCCCGCGCCTTCTAAGTTGTGTCGTGCTATACATGTTTTCATCCATTAGGCCATAGTGTCACTGTGTAACTTAATGTTGGATTGACTGTTTTCCTGCCATCCATACTAATATTATAAATGCGAACATAACTGTATGTGTGTTAAATCTTCACGTTTAAACCACTACTGTTCTATATAATAATCTATATAATATGTATATGTCGGAGAGTCGCGTGGGGCCGCGCGACATCATCATAGCAGGCTAGTGGAACTAGGCACGAGCGTCTGTGCGGTATCATCTGATGGATAGGTACTTATCCTCTTTACCGCACCGTGGGCGTCTCACGTTGTCAGGAGCGTAACTGAGCAGATGTAGAAGGCACGAGGTAGTACTGTAGCTTCAATAAAACGTTACACGTTGGTCTTATTCCTTTTATTCACCTTCGCTTAGGTACAGTACGTAGAACGTTACATAATACAGACTTGATCACCGTTATTGAGATACTAGGCTAACGTCCGATCGCTACGCGAGTTAGTAACAGAATGAAGCAAGTGACAGCTTTGACAGGTACATGTCGTCACGAGGCTGACAGCTCGACTCGACTGATCTGAATAGACTGCCTCGACTGATCTGAATAGACTGCCCCCACTACGCAGTGAGTGTCTCTTTTATAGCCTTGACGTTTAAAGGAAGTTACGTCACAGAAGGTGAACCGACCACGCTGGGAAATGCTTTATGCATACCACCTGCCATTGTGGTTATGTGGGACTCGCCGATTATTCGGAATACCCACTAAAACCCAGCGTTACTTAAATCTAAATAATTTAAATTAGATATTTCGTTCTTCTTTCTCCGACTCTGCGACACGGCCATTCTGACTTCTCACACGTCCTCGTGGGAGGCAACATCTGAAATAGGTAAAAAGTCCCACGGGAGTAAAACGTTCGCTCGGCTATCCTGACCAACGAGTAAGGATTGGTCAACCAAAGGTAATTTAAAACGAAATTAGTTTAAACTGAGTTTTGTTGGGTAGAGCCACGTGTAGAGCATAACACATAATGAAGCAAAAGTTTTTGTAAAGTCAGGTAGGATTTAAAATTTGTATTTACCAATGATTTTTACCAAAGAACTCAATAGATTATTTCTCAAATTCCCTTATGTAAAGTTTAATCAAAATTTGGCAGTCTACAACTATTGTCAATTGGACTAACGCAACCCTATAGTGCTCACTTTAACACTCTGAAACTAATGTCAAACGGACAATAGCAACCCTATATAGTGCTCACCATAGTGCTCATCTTAACACTCTGCAACTATTGTCAAACGGACAATAGCAAACCCCATAGTGCTCACTTTAGCACTCTGCAACTATTGTCAAACGGACAATAGCAACCCCATAGTGCTCAGCTTAGCACTCTGCAGCTATTGTCAAACGGACAATAGCAACGACACGAATTCAGAGAATAGAAAACTAAAATAGCGCATTACAGTTAAGTAACAGATTAAGAGAAAAGATAACCTCCAAAAGGGATATTTAATACTGGCAATATTATAACAATCAATTACAATCATTCACTTCCATTCTACATTTGGGTCCACATATGGCTCTACATGTGACTCCATATGACTCTACATCTTGGCTCTACATGTTGGCTCTACATATTGGCTCTACATATTGGCTCTACATATTGGCTCTACATATTGGCTCTACATATTGGCTCTACATATTGGCTCTACATATTGGCTCTACATATTGGCTCTACATATTGGCTCTACATATTGACTCTACATATTGACTACATATTGACTCTACATATTGACTCTACATATTGGCTCTACATATTGGCTCTACATATGACTCTACATATGACTACATGTCACTACACATTTCTCTACACAAGTCTCTATACACGTCACATAATGTTACTACATACGCCCCCGCATACATCTCCACATAATGTCCCAACATAAGTCTCTAGACTATACATAAGGCTCTCTCCGTACAATACTACATAAGGCTTCCCATAAGACTAAATATTAGGCCCCACATAAATCCGCACATAAGGTCTGCATAAGGCCCCACATAAGGCCCTACATATAAGTCCACAAATAACTTTATATGATCATAGGAATGGTCTTAGAGCGAATGTTCTTTCTTTAGTGAGTCTAACAAACAATAGTTAAACGTACAACACAGTGGACTACGTACCGCTATCATTCATTACAGGACTTGTCAATACCAAATTTCAATAAACTTTTGTACACTTACTACAATAAGATAAACAACGTTAATTGTGTTTACTTATGCACACTATGTGCACTTTATAGACCAGTCTGTTTACTTGAAACAGAAATTACTGATCATACAACAACTCGATTGTATTTACAGTTAAAAACAACAATAATTGGAATTAATTCTTCATTTCACCAATGAGAGAACACTCAGCCAAACAAAATGAAAGTTGCTCACCGGATAGTATAGTACACCCAAGACAGGTTGCACAGCACAAGCATCAACACACTTGCAGCGGCTGGACCAATGCTCAGCCCGTGGTGCCCAGTAGCACCGTTAAAACCAACCGGCCTTAGCAAAACGGTCAGGCAGCGAGGCGTCATGTGCCCGCTACTACCACAGTAGCAGAAGCTGATAACGTCTTTTTGCCATCTGAAACACACCAACACAAGCTGTGGTATCGATGCACTACATTATTAAAAAACGGTCGAGTAAAATGATTTTAGTACGCGTAGGTACATAGTCAAAATATCAATTGTCATGACTATTTTCTGTTTAAAATTAAA
Organism: Aethes cnicana; assembly: GCA_963971205.1. NCBI lineage: Eukaryota > Metazoa > Arthropoda > Insecta > Lepidoptera > Tortricidae > Aethes > Aethes cnicana. The sequence continues at coordinate 16,512,958 of OZ020274.1, forward strand.
CGTTATTGAGAGGCTCATCTCAAACTATTGAGTGCACATGTACTGAGTAACTTCAGTATTCTATCATGTAAATTATGATGGCAAATCTCTGAAAACACTAGGGTATGTTGCAAGTAATTCAATTGCATTAAAAGAGAATAACACAATAACCACGTACTATCAGCAGCAAAGAGTAATTGAATAACTTTGCTACAGAATCGTTCTAACAATTAGTAATAGAATAAAATGAAAACAACCCACCGAATAATCCTTCGACTCGTTCACCCCACATCAAATACTCATTCAGATTCGCATTATTTAAGATAAGGGATTCCAATGGCAATGTAAACTTGGCAATCACTGTGCGCAACCTCACAGCACAGCATAAGTACATTTTACGAGTATTTCAAATCGACGCTGTCTTTGTTCGACCGCGCTGACACGACTGACGGGAATGACGTGCATCAGTGAGCGCACGATTTCACTTAATATTTCAAAATACCCTCAAATGATGTGTTCTTATTTCAATTGTTCTAAAATTCGTTTCCAATGCGTAAACAGTCACTGTACTCTATGTGTGCCATATTAGTAAGGGTTTTACGAATACCCTCAAATCGCAACATTTTTCAAACAGATCAAAAATAACTTCGTCAACTTGATTTCATGTAACGGGCATGAACTGGTAATATTTGCTCTTGCAATTCCAACCCCGCGTTCATGAACCCACCATCGATCTTATTTTAAGCTTATTTTGGAACAAATAACATTCACTGTAGTAAATAGCAACACATCATAATCTTCATCTTCGTTCTAATCTCCGCTGGCAGACTTGGAAATATAATCAACATCTATTTTGTTTAGCTCAGCAATGCCTTTAATGCCTCAATGTTTCGTTCTAATCGAATCCCACTTCTGATGTCGGAGAGTCGCGTGGGGCCGCGCGACATCATCATAGCAGGCTAGTGGAACTAGGCACGAGCGTCTGTGCGGTATCATCTGATGGATAGGTACTTATCCTCTTTACCGCACCGTGGGCGTCTCACGTTGTCAGGAGCGTAACTGAGCAGATGTAGAAGGCACGAGGTAGTACTGTAGCTTCAATAAAACGTTACACGTTGGTCTTATTCCTTTTATTCACCTTCGCTTAGGTACAGTACGTAGAACGTTACATAATACAGACTTGATCACCGTTATTGAGATACTAGGCTAACGTCCGATCGCTACGCGAGTTAGTAACAGAATGAAGCAAGTGACAGCTTTGACAGGTACATGTCGTCACGAGGCTGACAGCTCGACTCGACTGATCTGAATAGACTGCCTCGACTGATCTGAATAGACTGCCCCCACTACGCAGTGAGTGTCTCTTTTATAGCCTTGACGTTTAAAGGAAGTTACGTCACAGAAGGTGAACCGACCACGCTGGGAAATGCTTTATGCATACCACCTGCCATTGTGGTTATGTGGGACTCGCCGATTATTCGGAATACCCACTAAAACCCAGCGTTACTTAAATCTAAATAATTTAAATTAGATATTTCGTTCTTCTTTCTCCGACTCTGCGACATATATATTATATCATCATCATCATCATCATTTCAGCCGAAAGACGTCCACTGCTGGACATAGGCCTCCCCCAAGGCTCGCCACTCAGACCGGTCCTGTGCTACTTGCTTCCACCGGTTTCCCGCAACCTTCACGAGGTCGTCGCTCCATCTTGTTGGAGGCCTACCGACAGCTCGTCTCCCGGTTCGCGGGCGCCACTCGAGAACTTTCCGGCCCCATCGGCCATCAGTCCTGCGAGCAATGTGCCCCGCCCACTGCCACTTAAGGCTCGCAATTCTTCGGGCTATGTCGGTGACCCTAGTTCTACTGCGGATATCCTCATTTCTGATTCTATCACGCAGAGAAACCCCGAGCATAGCCCTCTCCATTGCCCTCTGAGTGACTTTGAGCCTTCTTATGAGGCCCATCGTAAGCGCCCACGTCTCGGAACCATAAGTCATCACTGGCAACACACACTGGTCGAAGACTTTCGACTTGAGACACTGCGGTAATTTGGACGAAAAGACACTGCGAAGCTTCCCGAACGCTGCCCAGCCGAGTCGGATTCGACGATTGACCTCTTTCTCGAAGTTGGACCTACCTAACTGGACTGTTTGTCCCAGGTATACATAATGGTCAACAACTTCGAGCGCAGAGCCTCCGATTATTACGGGAGTTGGCACAACATGGACATTAGACATAATTTTCGTCTTGTCCATGTTCATTTTAAGACCAACTCGATCGGAAACTCTGCTGAGGTCGGCGAGCATAATACTGAGGTCCTCCATGGTCTCAGCCATGACTACAATATCGTCGGCAAATCGAAGGTGAGAGATGTACTCGCCATTAACATTGATGCCTCGACCTTTCCAGTCCAGCACCTTGAACGCATCCTCCAATGCAGCGGTGAACAGCTTCGGAGAGATCACATCTCCTTGTCTGACTCCCCGCTGCAGTGGAATAGGCTTCGTGGTCTGGTCCTGTAGTCGGACGGACATGGTGGCATTTTCGTACAAACACTTCAACACTTCGATGTACCGGTAGTCAACTTGGCACCTCTGGAGAGACTGCAGCACAGCCCAAGTCTCGATCGAATCGAAGGCTTTCTCGTAGTCCACAAATGCAAGGCAAAGGGGGAGGTTATACTCTTCGGTCTTCTGTACAACCTGCCGCAACGCATGTATGTGGTCTACGGTACTATAGCCCTTTCGGAAACCGGCTTGTTCGGGAGGCTGGAATTCGTCAAACCTGCGCGCGAGACGGTTCGTAATGACTCTCGAAAACAGCTTGTAAACATGGCTCAGAAGTGAGATGGGTCTATAATTCTTCAACAAGGTGTTATTACCTTTTTTGAAGAAGAGCACCACCACACTTCTGTTCCATGCTCGCGGCGTTCTCCCTTCATGAATGACGGAATTAAACAGCGTCTGAAGGGCCTTAAGGACTGGTTTACCACCCGCCTTCAGGAGTTCGGCTGTAATTCCGTCGTCACCAGGGGCTTTGCCGTTCTTAAGCTGTTTGAGAGCCATACTAATCTCGTACAGGCTGACGTCCGGGATATCTTCGGTATAGTGTCGGGTTAATCTAGCTCTAGGGTCTTTAGCTGGATCAGCGACGGGTGTTCGGGTTGTCGTGTATAACTGTCCGTAGAACTTCTCGACTTCTCCCAACAGCTCGGGTTTGGATGAAACGATCCCGCCGTCTTCGGTCTTCAGCTTTGTCAATTGGCTTTGGCCAATAGACAGATCTTTGGCAAACACCTTCGAGCCTCTGTTACGCTCAATAGCCTTTTCAATACTGTTGGTATTGAATCGGCGTACATCACGCTTCAGAGACTTCGAGATCCGTCTATTGAGCTGCCGATAATGACAAGCGTCACCTGAAGACTGCAGAATCATTTTACGTCTCACCTCCATGAGCTTAAGGGTTGGGTCTGAGATTTTCTTGGTTCTTATACGGCGGGTCTTGAAGAACTTAGACCCAACCGTATGAACAGCTTCCACAAACCCGTCGTTATAATCGTCCACGTCGCTTTCTAGGCATGCAAAATGGTTATGGAGTTCGAGCTGAAAGCTCTCGGGGTTTTGGATCTGGGCCGGTGCCGGGCGGAGCGTAGACTTTATCAGTCGAGATCTCTCAAGCTTTACTTGGATATTCAATGTGCCTCGTACCATACGGTGATCGCTCCCGGACTTAACCGAATTGATCACTGAGACATCATCGAATATCTGCTTCCTCGTCGACATGATAAAGTCTATCTCATTCCTCGTTACACCATCAGGGCTCATCCAGGTCCACTTTCTGTGCTCACGTTTCTTGAAGAAGGAGTTCATCATATAGAGTCCCTCCTTCTCCATGAAACCAGCCAGTAGGTGGCCCCGATGATTCCTGCGCCCTACTCCAAATTGCCCCACTCTCAGCTCTTCACCGTCTTGTTTGCCCAGTTTCGCGTTGAAGTCCCCCATAACAACTGTGAAGTGAGTTCTGGAGCTATGCATGGCTCTGGAAATGTCCTCATACATAGCCTCCACCTCATCGTCGGAGTGCGTCGAGGTCGGAGCGTAAACCTGTATAACCTTCAACGAATATCGTTGTGTTATTCTGAGTACAAGGCACGCTACCCTGGTCGACACACTCTCGATCTTCACCACATTGTTTGCGAGGGACTTGTGGACGATAAACCCGACACCTCCCTGGGACTGTTGGTCGCCCTCCCGGAAATAGAACAGGTTACCGGACTTCAGGGTTATCATGTCCTCCCCCTCTCTCCGGACTTCTGATAACCCTATGATTCCCCAACGTAACCTGCTCAATTCTTCCTCCAGTTCCAGTACCTTTTCGTCGGTCCGCAGTGTACGGCAGTTATATGTTGCCAGGGCCAAGGGTCGTCGTTTTTGGTAGCCGGGTCTCTGCCGGGGATTAACTTTAGCACCCCCTGCCCCGCCGTTACCATGGCCGCTACCGGAGCCAGGAATAGCGGGGCCGCCGGGGACTGGGGGTCTGGGCATTGCTTGTGGCACTTCTTGTTCCCAAGTATATAGATCCCTTGGGGGGGATTGCCATAGTCGCCACGCTTGGCAGGCGGGTTGGCGACCGCAGTTTGATGAAGGTAGTTCTCGGAGGACGCTGCTGCCCATCCTCCGGTTTATCCCTTAGTCGCCTCTTACGACACCCACGGGAAGAGAGGGGGTGGTGCAATTCTTTGCCGGCACCACACGGACATGGTATATTATATAGATTATTATAATTATTATTATAGTAATAATTATTTTATTATATATACATATATATATATATTATTTATTTGTATGTCTTATTTATGTAAGTATATGTAGATGTATTAAGTTAAGTATGTTTATTTAATGTAAGTAGGTATATTTGTTCTTTGCTAGTGCCTAAGTATATTCAGTAATTTTGTTTTTTTTGGCACCGCCCCTAACCATTTTCTGCTTTGCCTAAAGGTTGACTGGTAGAGAATGCCTCAAGGCATTAAGTCCGCCTTTTGTACACTAAGTTTTCTTTATGTGCAATAAAGCTTAAATAAATAAATAAAATAAAATAAAATAAAATATATTTTACATATATACGGGGCTACGACCTTCAAAACTAAATAAACGGTCTTCTCGATAAGGTGACATTATATATATTGCACAACCAATAACAATCTGAACTGTCATAAAAATAAAAGGTGATTTACAGATTTCAATTACATGAACGTGCTTAATTAAGCGAGTTGTTCGCCGGCTAATTGCTCCCAATTAAACCTGCCCTTTAACGCCACTGTATTTGTTTATAGCAAATATTAACATTTAGGCATGGGTTCAATACAGGCGAGCTATTAAGTCTCTCTAAATAACTAAACTCTTTAATAGCCAAAGGAACCTACCTTTCAGACCTTTTCGAGTTCGAACTCGAAAAGGTCTGAAACGTAGGCGTTGATCGAAATAGGTACTGTTTTCGTCAAGTACATGAAATAAATTCAACATCACATGCGTTTTCGCATATAAACAAAGCACTCGAAACCTCGCCAGAGAAAGTCAAAGCACACGAATATTCTATCGGAATAACCAGCTATCCCTGGGGAATGAAGTGGGTGCAGCGACCTGGAGTCTCACCGGTGAACTAGCAAGCATCTCGTCATAAACGAAGCATCAATGGAGAGAGCCATCAAATGAGTTTCAAGAGACCTTCACTGAAATAATAAGTAGATCATACTTAGGTTTCAGGCATGTGACTTGGCGTGTTCCCTCCTATATAATAATAAAGGAGACTTGTATTTTTTTCATTAACCGTTGACAAGTAACGTGCCCTTGTGTGACCTCGAAATATTTCAAATGTGTGTAACAAAACTCTTTCAAACTTTGTGTACAGCACGACACAACTTAGAAGGCGCGCGGTGAAGCACTTAAGCCGTTGACGCAGAGTCTAATTTCGCTAAATCCACGCGCCTTCTAAGTTGTGTAAAGCTGTACGTACTCGCGTCTCTCGCGACACTTAAATTGTCTTGATTGTCACTCACACTTAGCCGTTTGTCGTAAACTTTATCAAGTTACCGTAATGTTTTATTCGGGGTGAAGAACATAACCCCCCCGACGGGGACGTAAAGTGTTTTAGTATTACTACTACTTAGAGTCTGAGCCACTTGTCGTATTACACGTCATGTTGGCCTAATGTTTTGGACGTTAAATGTGCTGCGAAAGGCCAGTGTAGCATCTTCGGGTGGCAAGGTGTTTTTTCATATGTCTCTTCAAGTAGCCTAGTGTGAAGTTAGGGAGTAGGAGATATCTGTAAGCTAAGACCCAATTAAACAATACATTTTATTTGGATACTTACCTAATTACGTTTCTGACTAGATCTTACAGATGTCTTCAACTTCCAACCAGATTTTAGACGGTCCACACGTAGACTTAATCAAAACATCTCGATTATTCGTTTTTTGTCATTCTTCGTTAGCCCTGCATAGTTCCAATCGGAAATCAGTTTTATTAGATAAGCCGTTATCAGGAGCGATAAGTCAACACGTCGCCGCCCGGCGGCGCGGATACTTCGCAGTCCATTCAATACCTACGTTACCTACATTTGTCCTGTGAAAGCCCCGCACTCAACCGACCTGCAGGGTCGAGCTGACCCAACAGTTCATAGCAGTACTTACATTATATTTAATGCTTATTATGTCGAAAAAGGCGGCCTTGTATTCCGTATCTCGTGAAACTTTGTGACCTGACCAGGATCTAAAATTATATGGTTCCGTAAGTTAGTTAACATCAACGTGTGCTTGAACCAAACATGTACTGATTTGTAATCATCAATAGTTGATCATAAAACTAATTATGGATCCAAAATGCTATAAAACATTGGCGTCAATGGGTACTGGAGCCTTAATTAGGTCGTATAGGAGGACTACAAGTGAAGAAAGTGAAGCCTAAATATGAAATACTGAACCGTGTAGGTACGTTATCTCGTCAATTGATTCAGGTGTTACATCGGGAGTCTCCTCCCTCCTCAATCAAACCTCCCAAGGTCATCTTTTCAGCCCGGCGGCCTGCCTCGGGTCATTGCTCTGTGCGGCGCGATTTAGGAAATTCAAAGGTAACAAATATTTACCTAAAGCTGTCATAAACTACTGTCAAAAGGCAGCTCTGGTTCATGCGGCGCGGAATGCCCTTTTCCCCGAAACCAACATACCGAAACTTCGCGACCGAGTGAAGAGGTGGTCTATTTTAGAATTTATTAACGCTCGCCAGGTGCTCGCACTCTCACACAGATTATGCGCTTTTTTTATAATTTTCCACTCTTAAGGGGCACTACGTTTCGTTCAATTGGAGGATCAAGGTTCTTTGTTATTAAGGCGGCAGTAGTAGTTGGCGAGGAGAAAGCAGTGTAGATTGATCATTATCAAACTAGAGTCTGACAATCCGGTAAAGGTTAAGAAAAGTCGATAAAAGATGTTATCATGATGGAATTTACTGAACTATGTTTCTATGCATAGTTAAAGAATGAACGGATGCCCGATGTACGTGAATTCCCATGAATATCAATTACCGGGTAGCCTTGTCCATTTTTTAGGTACTCGCGGCTGTAAGGACGAAATTCCGGACGGGAATAAATATATAATGCCGTCCCCTAGCCCACGCAGCCGGTAAACTGTTTACTTTTAATACTGTCTGGATACTCGAAGGGCTGCTCCGCGACGTCCCGCCGTCATTCAATTGCTGGTCGATTCCCGCGAGTTTTTTAAGTGCACGGTCGTCGATGGCAAAATTAGGTCGTGTTTATGTTCAGCGAAGTTACGGAAGCACTTAGAAGTTCGCAGTTCTCGGCCAAACCCACCAGGCGATAAAATACACCTCGGCCAACTTCACCAGCTAAAATACTCTCCCGTTTTTCATGTACAAGGTTGAAAGGCTCCTTTCAAAGAAGAAGAGCTACTCGGGATTTTATTGGCGCAGAACCCTTTGATTCAACGGAGTACACAAGACGCCTTTCACATAATTAAAGGCTTGTATGTATTTGATACAAAATACGGGGGTAAGACGTCGTTGAGTTTGAGTCCTTTGAAGCAGAGTTATCACCCGCCCGGTCGGCTAATACAAAGTAAAGAAATTATATTAAATTAAGTTACGCAACGCAATTACGGTTCGCGGCGGGGGGAGCGAGCGCGGGGCTCGGCCGCTTTGATCAGCCGCGCGGCCTCCGGCTCGACGGTACGAAGGAGCCTAATTTTGACGAATATGTCCCACTTCCCGGCACCTACCAACTTTTTACATCATGCGGAAAATGCGTACAACGGCCGCATCTGCGAGTGCGCGCGACGTATTGTGATGTAAATAAGGCTCCATTCGGACCATCGGGCGATACATCGGCGGGCGCGCGGCCGTCCGGAATGGCCCAACTTCGCCTGGTGCCTGAACTTTAACACAGGCTGATATGAATGAAATCAGCCTTCAATGATAAATGGTGGTGAAAAAACTCGTTGTTTAAACAAAAACCTTTTAATCGGACTTTGGCGGTCGCTGGAAACGAGATTTCGGATTAATTAATGGTTCGAAGTTTGTTATTGTTATTCTGAATGAAATCGAGGTTGAAACTCTGGTTATTACTAACTGGAAGCCCGCGGGCGCTCCTGGTTAAGCAATTGAACTATTTGTTAATAAAACGCTCCTCCGCAGCCGGCACGCCAGCCGTTGAGAGCTATAGATCCTTTCAAAAGTCGCCACCCCGGTGAGCAGCCAGCCACGTTTATAAGTTTTGCAACTGGCATTTCGCCCGGAAGCACAGCCCGGAACACATTTAAAATACTGTTTGTCGTCGTCCAGCTAAGAAAAATGACGCTTTCTTAAAAAAATGCAGAACTTAAAGTCTGAATAACACGCTTTTCCGATGCGGCTTGCACCTAAAAGGTGCAATATACGCGACAGCGTTTTTAGTGGATCTCCGCGCTATTCCACGCCATTCCACACTCCACGTCGCCTGGCGTGGAGACTGCAAATATTATCATCTTAATAACATTCTGCACCGCCTCGCCTTAAAAGCGCTGCCTTAGCACATCGCGACCTCGTTTCCTTTTGAAATACTGACTTCAAAACTATCAGCATTTCAAATTAGTGTCTCAAGAAAACAACAAACAATTATAAAACTAGAATTGTGTCATTAACTACTTTTTTTACTTACAATCACTTAGCTAAAGTAAACAAAGCTCAAATCTGTTAGAGATTTTGTCATGATGTGGATTAAATATTTTCTTCATGCATTGACAACATAACAGATGTATGGTGTAGCTTAACCCAAAAAAATGTTGACCCAACGATAATCTGAATTCTCTGGAAAGTTATGCCTCCAAAAGCTATATTTTGTTTGATGTTACATTTTTATCCAGGGCTGTCTTTCGAGGCCGGCGATCAAGCCTCCTTCCGGATATAGGATCAATCCGTTGAACAAATTGTCCACATAACTCGCAGTCCAGCGACATTCACGGGACGGGCCTATGCTGAAAAATAGCGAATACTCAAATAGCAACATTCTTTCTTACGTGGATTTATTACGTCATTTGAGACACACAGTTTTGTGACGCGTGGCCTGCAATACTCGAACAACTGAAACGCGTGGGCGATAACTACCTATAGGCGTAAGAATATCTAGGTCCCTCAAGGGGCAAGGAACGTTGTCGAAAAGTGAGTGAATCAGAAATGATGTTAGGTATTTATAGCTGAACTAACGGTAGCTAAAAGCCAACAAAATTCAAAATTCAATCATTTATTCAGCAAATTGGCCACATACGGGCACTTTTACACATCAGAAATAGAATTACCAGCGCGTCCTAGACCCACTGCTTGAGAAGAAGCGCCGCAACAAACTCAGCAGAAATAGTTAAAGACCAACAGCCTATTTGTGTCCCACTGCTGAGCACAGACCTCCTGTCATCACGAGAGGGTTTAGAGACTGTAGTCCCCACGCGGGCGAAGTGCGGAAAGGCCAAGCGTTGGATTTCATTGTTATATAAAATCGCTCATCTTATTCTGATGTATTTTTCTACATTAATAACGTCCTCACGTCACCCCCGTCGTCCTCGTTACTTACGTCCTCATTTTACGTTACCGTCCCCGAACCTCGATACTGTGCTCTGTAGGATATCTTCCACTAATATGGCCTATAAAATCTCAACATTCTCAAGCAAGATTGCTGCGACCCGCTAAGCTACAGCCATTTTGAATAAGAATGTAGCGGTGTTTAAAAGCGGCGAGAAATCCGCAGAATTCCTCAGGTACTCGCGATATTAAACGAACGTGTCGCAGAATACAGTCGCAACGCGACACGCGGCGCCTCCGTTTCACGCCGAGGTTACACACGATTACGTGAGCTTCCTCCACGTTTCATACAGAAGATTAGCATTTATTTTTGTCAACTGGTATACATTTTAAGACGCATAATATGGCTATATCCTATTTTACATGGGAACTATATTCGTAATTGTGGCAACGTTGTAATTAGGTAGAGATAGTTGTTTAACGTTAGTCCCCAATCCGCACTGGGCTCGCGTGGGGACTATTATATAGCCCAAACCCTCTCGTGATGAGAGGAGGCCTGTGCCCAGCAGTAGGACGCAAATAGGCTGTAGTAGTAGTTAGGTATACTGGGATATTTAATTATTTATTGCAATTGTGTGTCAACTTGAGAGGAATACCTTAAAAGAATCCACTAAGTAACACGCTATCCTGAGAACTCCCTCAGTCTTGGACCATTTCGTAACGTAACTCTAACAGAATCTAAAATTGAATTGAAGACAATCGTAAAATGACATAAACATCTGAACCTAATCCATTTATATATTACGATATCCATAAAATGCTCATGTGTGACTTATTACTTTCCTCGGACCGATTCGCCAGACCCTTTCCGAGTATTTTTAAAGAGATTTCACCCCAATCCTTTCGCACTAATAGTTACTATCTGTGTCCTACAGACTCACAAAGGAAAGGAAATATGTGCTATTTTCGTCGCTCTTGACCGACGCCCTTCGGTCTTGCTGTGTAACAGGATCAAGCCGATTTTACGGTGATATTTCTACACCATGAACCGACTATGAAAGCATTTATACCTAATTGATGTACAGAAACGCAATTTGTTGGCGGTCGTTCTTGAACACGGATACCTAATCGTGAAAATTTCCTTCAAGTTTTTATCCCGGATTCTACTTAGTTGACCGCTATAAATTAAATACATAAAACGTATGCAGGTAGGGTAACTTACACATGCAACTGCGGAAACTGAATGTTCAATTTTGTTCTTCTAATTTTTGGAAAGTCGTAGCAAAACAATTTTCTAACCTTCCTTCGAAGTTCGGTGTCAAGTAAAATACACACACAAAGCTATGATCTTAAGTTGATTAACTACACCAGGTTTGCTTTTAAAGATTCTCTGTTTTTAAACGCTTTTAGTGGTCTCAAAGGCAGACCAGTTTTTCGTTTTAAGAGTAAAAATGATAAAATGCGGCAGAATTTGTGGGAGCTCTAGCTCTCGAGCGAGATTCAATAAACCAGCGAGCTGTTTACGGGAGGAGCTCTCTCGCCGAGCTTTGGAGGTGTCGCGGAAAATGTGCCCGCGACGATGCACCAAGTGTCGCGTGACACGGAAAATTGTATATTTTATATTTCGTATTTTATAAAAAGCCTTTCTGTGCTGAGCCTTTGGAGCCAGGAAGTCCTCTGGCAGTCGCGACCTGGAACACGAACAGTTGATAAGCAATATGGAGCGACTAGTGAAGGTCGAGGGAGTTCGGTGGACGCATGAGGTCTGTTGGACGAGAGGATGTTTTATGAGAGGAAATTACGCTAAATGCTGGATTGCTTTGATATCTAACTTCACTTCTGAGTTGTAAAGTTTCTCTCAGATATCCATGTATCATCAACATTTATTTAATTGTCAACTCATTCTACTAACATCAATATAAGTAAAATTCTTGCGTGACTGACTGGCTGATAACAAAGCACAGCCGAGAGTACTGTTCGTAGGAAGCTAGGAAATGGTATGTATAATCCTTATATATAATCCCTACCCTAAGCATTAAGAGAGGATTTTCCGCAATTCTCACGGGAACAGAAAAAAAACTGTAATTTAAATGTTAGTGTTTCTGCGCATACGAAATCACGGAGAAAGGCTTCTAGAAAATAACACAGTAATGAAGATATTCCTAAAAGACGCAATAGCCCCGTTAGATACAATAGCCCCGGGTGACCTTACTTTTACTAGTCAAAGTCAACAATACAATCGCTCAAAGAAACAAACCCTCGCGCCATAGTTCTATAACAACAATACGGATACGCATTTAATAACCTCCGACTTATTACGTCGCGGAGTGGCGCTATATGAGCTTTTTCATAAGCGACCCTACCGGCGCGACGCGCGCAGCGACGACACGTGGCGCGCGACGCTTGCAGCGGGGGCGCACGGCGCTTTACGATTTCATGTTTGTAATATTGCAATCTGAACGTGATCTTCTATTACATAGACGATATGTGAACTTGACCGATCGATCGATGAACAACCAATATAGTGTTAAATAAGGTTCCTTAACTAACGTAACGTAACTTTTTTTTTAATGAAGTCGCGGACAAACGTTCTTAGGGTCACAGCTCTTTACATCCACTCGACACCACTGCGCCTCGCATAAGCTATGAAAATTCAAGTATAACAATAAAGAGTCGAGGCCAAACCAAGCGCGGGTGGTCGGCGGCGCGGTTTGAACGCGGATCAGCACTGTGCAGTTTATTTCCCTTGATAAATTAGACAATTTCTAATTTGGTTTAACTGCGAAGTTATGTGGTGAATATTTAAAATAACAATACTTCCCGAAGCGTGCTCGCACTTTAAAAGCTATTCAGAATTTCAGACTTCAAAACTATAGCACCCATAAAAATCCATATCAAAATATTGAACAAGAAACAAAATTACTTCAAACAAAACATCATTCCCTTCTTAAAATGTAGTTTTTGATTGATGACTTTAGAAGTGTTTTTTAAGCAACAAGCCTCAGTTTAAATGGGTCTGTCGCGGCCACGGCCGGGGCTATCCGGCGTGCGCCGGCCAACATTTCAACCGCCGCTGCAATTTAACTGCACTTGGTTTTGTCTTTGTTAATTAAAGTGTTTGGTCGGTGCCGGAGCTCGGCGCGCTCAATTCGTATCTATTTTTAGAGCACTGAGAGAATGTGAGCGCCCAACGTGCTCGCAAGCACCGATCATTTCAAAGCAGAATAAGTGGATGTATTTTTCATGCTGAAAACCCTCGTTAGCTAATTGATATAATTATATTATTTACTTATAAGAAAAATATACAATATGTCATTTTAAATATAACATTCATTAATCAAAATATTTAAATTGAAAGGGGACTGACTCATATATCAATGTACGGGTACGGCTTGAGCTATTGGACGGATCGGAATGAAATTTGGCATTGGTACTAAAAGTTATTACGACATAGACATCCGCTGAGAAAGGATGTTTTTAAATCCTCTATCAAGAGGGTAAAATGGGGTTGAAAAATTAAGCACCACGCTAACGAAGTTACGGAGAAAAGCTAGTTAATTTTTATTGAACATAATAATTTACTTATTTTTGTAATACCTTTAAAACAGTTACATTCACGTAATTCACGTCGCGACATACTGCCATACATGCTTGTTTGTACATTGAGCTCCAAACATGCTCGCCACCGCCCGAGACCTCGCGGCGCCGGCCAGCTACAAATAATACAAGACTCTAAAAATTGAAAATTCAATAAATCCTCGGCGATCCAGCGACGCGAGTTTAAAACATGATAGATGGTGTCGCGAGCACGATGTAGGTAGCGGTAGCGGGTAGTGGGTAGCGGGTAGCGGCAGAGGTAGTGCGTGATTTATCGGCCTCCCGCCGCGCGACGTCGAGTGAGCTATAACTGCTTTCAAGCGCACACTTGACTTACTTTTTCAATGTTACCACGGTTGCGTCGAAAACAAGCTCGCAGAGACGGTGGAAATACTTCTCCAACTTGAGGTGATCATACAGTCTTGAGGAAGAAAAACTCGCATTATTATGATCATGCCATCTACATACATAACTTGAGATACGATTCAATGAAAGGTCGCTGAAAAAAAGCTTCATTCTGAAAACAATTTCATATAAATATTTTCTATCGAAACTTTGGTTGAACCTAAAATGGGTTGTAGCTATTTGCTTTATTTCAGTCAATCTGTGGCATGTAAAAGAGCCCAACATTCCGCGGCTGTAATATACTGATTATTTGTCTGCCAAAAAGAGGTCAACGCAAATATTAAATACGTAATAGTCGGTAACGTATTTCACATCTGCAACCAGCAAATTAGCATGACGTGTAGGTACTGTTTAACATTCAATTATTCAAAAGTGATACAAGTTGGAAATGTTCGAATGTAAATTTTAATATCGTGTTCATTAAACACATGCATATGTATACAGATACATTTTTTTAAAGAGTAACTGGAAAGCGTATATTTAGATATAAGAACGTAACTAGGTCATGCAAATCTACGAGCAATTTAACGAACGAAGAAATGCTTAAAAACCGTTACGTACCTATCTAGCTTAAAACTCCCAGCATTCCCAAAACAATAGTTGTTTATTTGTGCACTATACAATCCCAAAACAATGATTGTTGATTTGTGCAGACAAATCAACAATCATTGTTTTGGGAACAGAATTGAAACTCAGAAATCTAATTAAGACTAAACCCCGACCGAATGCATTCTCTAGTGCGCGCAGTGTTGACTCCCTTTAAACATCTTCGCGCGCCATCTTGTGTTGTGCCACTCCCCACAAAATGGCGGCGGTGCCACATGACATGACACAGCAGAACTTGCGTACGACTGTATTTTAAGTAAAACTTGTTTAGACCGTGTCTTACACTGAAAATGGGTCAGGGACGGAACTTATAAGAAAAATAAAAATCCCTGAATGTATGTTTACCACGAGGAGATATATTATTCGCACGATGGCGCACATTCACAAAATGGAACAGTTTTAGAAAAGTTTTCTAAATTTATGATTGCTTTTATGGTTTTCTTGACGTGATATAGTGGGTGGAAACACGTAAATACCCATTAGTGATTTGGCTATAACATTCACTGAATATTTATTATTTGATAAAAAGTTTTGTTTTCATTGTAGCGGTTTTAGGGTTCCGCAGGCATATACTTAAATGGACTCGTAGACTATGATATGATATGAATTTTTCTTAATAAGTTTTTAATTTACCTATGCCAATATTTTGTGAGATATTCGCTTCTAAAATGGTCAAAAGTACCTTCTTTACATATATATATACAATCGGTGAAAAGTAACTACTTAACGTCATTCTACAGGTTACCGAGATTACGTGAAACTGAAATCGCTTCTAGTAAAATGAAATTTCCAATATTGTTTATTTAATCAATCTCCAACGAATTTATTTGATTAACTCCGCTTTAAGTGATGTTTACTCTTTGCTATTTAGTTCGATTCGCCTGATTACATTTAGTTCAAATACAAACAATTTAAATTAAATATTAGCGTACTCGTAGATAATAATTAAACGTGTTCTCGACGTCAATGCTATTTAATAATTCTGCATGTGAAGCCTGTAGCATCTTTTATTTCAATTATTAATTTGATAATACCACTAATGTATCTAACTAACGTGTAGGTATAACCTTTCCCAAAGCTAGGTAGAGCTAGCGAATATAATAGAAATAAATAATGTATTTAATGTAGTAAGGTTAGCAATAAATGACAGTACATTTTTATTTAGGTATATTCCCACAAGATCGCGATTTCCGCAGCGCACTGTTAGTATTAGAATACTTTCGAAGAGAAGGTGCCCTAGTTGTGCGTGCAGCAATCGTCATGAAATTCTGACGACGCTACGTGATAAAAATACGTCTTGCAATCCTGCAATTCGCACTGTACCTATGCAGATACGCCAAAGAAAGATACAGAGAGAAGATGCAATACCACGTGTGCCTTCAAAGACGAGTCCTTCGTGGCACATAAGGCAATAATCCCGGTTCTCCAACGAGATTTCCCAGAACCTTCCTTCGTACCCCCGTTTGTGCGATATCTACTACCTAAGTGAGTACCTAAATCAAATACAAACCACACGGCATCTAGTAACTTAAAAATGAATTACAAACAGTCAGTTGTTAAATGAACATGCATTTTTAATTAATCCAGCGGTTGTTCGCCGGAGTGCCAAATTTGTCTGCAATATTTCGGTAGGTAGTTCATGTCGTGTGTCTAGGCGACACAGAAGCTCATTATGCAGTACACTAACACTATGTCGGAAATACGGGGTTGTCTGAGCTCGGAGCGCTTTGATGTTTCGCAAAATAGTTGAGATAGAATGGCTTTTTGAAGTGGCTCGCGTACCCCAGAATTTGGGGCTCTGAAAGCTATTTAGCAAGCGTAGATTGCAGGACACAGCAACCAGGGGCAGTGGACCTTGCAAGAGTGATTTACAGTAGAGATCGTCTAGCTAAGCGGAATTTTGATTGGGTCATGCATAAGCCGTTTTTGATCCGGAACACGTGTCATTGTGCATTAGGCTTAAAGTTTTGTACCTACCTTTAATTTCCGAAAGGACACCGAATAAAACCTATCATGTATAATGTACCTACTCTATGCATGCAATTCTGAGAAGAGATTCCAGTCCTTATTCTAAGGATTCGTTGGTAGAATTATGAAAGGTAAACAAACAACATTTGCTACTTGCATACCCACTAAAGGGAACGTTAAAAAATTGTCTGTGTTAACGGATGGATGGATTATCTATCCAGTTATTTTACTTTTGATATAAATTGTAATAATTATTTATTATTTTAGCATCACATTTTTATTTTACGAGTGCAAATGGGAATGATATGTATATTTTTCGAAACGGATCGGAACTTTACAATAGGCCACTACAATATTATAAACAACAAAATCTACGAGGCCTTTTCAAAGCCTCGTCTTGTCTCGTAGAACATAGCGCAACATAACGTTCAGTGAAGTAGTTAAGGCTGGGCGTCGCAGGCGCCGACGTGACGTGTGACGGCCCGTCATTCTCCGACAAGGGACGTGACGTGCCCGCCTCCTCATACATCATCCCTGGCTAAGTAACTTGCCCTTTTAAATGGAGTGCGTTTTTGCGACCCTCCAAATGTTTGTCACGCTATACTTACTTGGTTACTTTTATACTTTCTTACTTTACTATTAGATAAAACTTCATTAGGTTGTATATTTAGGTACACAATATCAACGTAGCTACATAGTCCTTTAAAATCGTACTACTCGTAGTACTTGTACCAACGTAGGGTACCTAACAGTAGCAATACCATGAGTTTACAGTGACCGTACTCGCTAGCGACTACGTAAACGACTTGTATGAAGAATAGTACAGCGCCCCTGGCGGTCACTCGTTGAACTAAAATTCTTCATACAAATCGTTTACTTAGTCGCTAGCGAGTACGGTCACTGTAAACTCATGGTATTGCTACTGAATGATGAAAATTAAAATAGGTATTTTTGTACATTAACCAATTGGACCAATGTTTTTAACATCTGAAAAAGATATATGAGAATTTACTTCAACAGTGAAGTTTTGTCTCTTTTAGGCGCACATCAGTGGCCGAGTTCCGACATTGGTTTAATCGCGAAGTTTAATTGCACACCATCAAGCAGCCCTAGGCCTCCAACAAGATGGAGTGACGACCTTGTAAAGGTCGCGGGAACGCGGTGGATGCGAGTGGCACAGGACCGGTCTGAGTGGCGCGCCTTGGGGGAGGCCTATGTCCAGCAGTGGACGTCTATCGGCTGAAATGATGATGATGAGGCTTTGTCTGGAGCAATGTTATATTGTGTTGAAGAAACGGTTCACTCTTATTAAAAAAAAAAAAAAACAGACATTCAAGAATTTTATTCAAAACTATATTTATGTTCAACTACTACTACTACTACTACAGCCTATTTGCGGCCCACTGCTGGGCACAGGCGTCCTCTCATCACGAGAGGGTTTGGGGTGGGAGTGCCCACGCGGGCCCAGTGCGGATTGGGGACTTCACACACATCTTTGAATTACTTAGCAGATGCGTGCAGGTTTCCTCACGATGTTTTCCTTCACCGAAAAGCTCAGTGGTAAATTCAAATTGAATTTCGCACATAAGTAAACTTAGAGATGCGAGCCGGAATCGAACCGCCGACCCTCATCCGATATTCAACTGTGTAGACTTAACTAGGTACATCCGCTTGGTTCAATTGATCAGTACTACTAACATGATACAGGGATTTAGTAAACTTTCGACGCGGTCACGTCAGAATCCCATTTTGTCACATACATTGTAGAGTACGCGAGCAAACAGAGTAATTCCCAGTTAAAATGCGAGCGCAGGCCTCGCCCGCCGCCCCTGGCGCAGCGTTACTCTGCGACTTTGTTACATTAAATCGCTGCTAGTAAAACTGCGATAGCGTCAGATTTAGTGTCCGTCGTTTTGACAGCGCTCGTGTCTGCGGATGAATAAACCATAAGAAAATTACTGCTCTTTAAGCTTACAATTTTTTGAATATCCTCAAATGGTGTTAGCATTTGATGTAATGATAAGGAAGTTTCAACATCTTGTGCCACTCGCATCTTTGATTACCTTAGAAACTTAAAAAACCACAGACTAAACAATAATATGCCAATTTTGGTTCCGACATTGGTTTGGTTCCACTAATTTGAAATAGGAAGTTTGAATGGATGTAATCGTAGGCAGGGTTCGAAGAGTGGTGAGTGCTACTACTAGTGAACTCGATCAGCGTAATGTACTCTCGAGAAACTTTCTAAGTTGCGGAACCTACACCTGAATATGTTTTGGCAACTTCTTCTCAAGAATAGAGACCATGCAATGAACCTTATGAGTTCTTATATCAAAACAGTATGGGCACCGCAATACAAATATCCATATATTTTTTAAATGTTCTGCTATATATTGAACATATTATGAAATGCACGTTTGGTGCGTCGGTGAAAGCCTAAACAAAATAAGACAAAATGCTGTGAATTCATGTGTGTGAATGAATGCTGTGTTCCTTTTATTGTTGCCATACCTATCTTTCTTCTTGTAAAACAATAAAATGCTGAAAATTAGGTTCGATAGAACTTTATTTTTAGTTCTCGTTCACAATGACTGTGTCAGTATTTTTCTCAGAAGTTTCCTCGTTTGTTGAACTTGTAGATTGCGAGTCGTTACCGGGGAACAACACTAGTTTAACGGCCGAGCTCCGGTTTGACCCGGTTTCTTTTCCTCGAGCTCAGCTCTTCATTATTGATGACGAGCCACTTTGCAGAGCTCGATAGACCCAACACAACTGTGTCGTGATTACTAATCAGGCTCTACGAGCCAGATTTAGACGGAACATGGACACACAGTTGCATATGGGCATATAGGGAACATGTAGCCGTGGTGCAGCGGGCAGCGTTCGGGAAGCTTCGCAGTGTCTTTTCGTCCAAATTACCGCAGTGTCTCAAGTCGAAAGTCTTCGACCAGTGTGTGTTGCCAGTGATGACTTATGGTTCCGAGACGTGGGCGCTTACGATGGGCCTCATAAGAAGGCTCAAAGTCACTCAGAGGGTAATGGAGAGGGCTATGCTCGGGGTTTCTCTGCGTGATAGAATCAGAAATGAGGATATCCGCAGTAGAACTAGGGTCACCGACATATCCCGAAGAATTGCGAGCCTTAAGTGGCAGTGGGCGGGGCACATTGCTCGCAGGACTGATGGCGGATGGGGCCGGAAAGTTCTCGAGTGGCGCCCGCGAACCGGGAGACGAGCTGTCGGTAGGCCTCCAACAAGATGGAGCGACGACCTCGTGAAGGTCGCGGGAAACCGGTGGAAGCAAGTAGCACAGGACCGGTCTGAGTGGCGAGCCTTGGGGGAGGCCTATGTCCAGCAGTGGACGTCTTTCGGCTGAAATGATGATGATGATGATGATGAGCCGTGGTGTCCTAGTGGTTCGACCTGCCGCCTCTCATGCAGAGGGTCGGGGGTTCGATTCCGGCTCGCACCTCTAGTTTACTTATGTGCGAAATTCAATTTGAATTAACCACTGCGCTTTTCGGTGAAGGAAGACATCGTGAGGAAACCTGCATGCATCTGCGAAGTAATTCATAGATGTGTGTGAAGTCCCCAATCCGCACTGGGCCCGCATGGGGACTATAGCCCAAACCCTCTCGTGATGAGAGGAGGCCTGTGCCTAGCAGTGGGCGCAAATAGGCTGCAGTAATAGTAATAGTAGTAGTAGTTATATGGGGGACAACGGGGTGAGACTATCCGTCAGTCAAGTATTTAGTAAAATAATTGTAAGTGGATGATAATCATTATGGCGAATCGCAAGTGTTACCCAGAGCGTTATTTTGTAAAATGTTGTTTTTAGTTTTGAAATAGTTACAAGGTAATTTCTACAAGCACTTTTACTAGCGCTTGTCAAAATTGAACTTTCAGTGTTCAAGTTGTGATACGGATTAGGTCATATCTATCATCAACTTACTAGACAAAATAATAGGGATGATGACAACTTTTTTTTCCTTAGTCTATCAGGAAGATTATTGAAAAGTATTGTAGACGTATTTTTTCTTTTTTCACGTAATCAAACTTATACGAAGATATATTGAGTTGAAATGTCGCGTGACGTCGTGACGTCACGCGACATTTCAACTCTATATATATCCGTTAGGTACGATTTATACCTAACGGTGACGTAGTTAGCACCCACTCTTTAATGCGTTTTAACTTAGTCATTCTTTGTTAATTTGATAAAACAAAGAATACGTGTCTATTATTATTTTATTAGGTACCTCACTGACGGACTAATTAGAATTTCGATTTTTTTCACCCTGTCGTCATCCCTATTGTAAAAATAATTGTATCCAACAAGTGAAATGTAACTGCAACTTACGTAAATGGTCAAAAACTGCCAAACAAACAGATTTGAGACACATGAAAACATAATTAGGTCTTGGAATTTGAAGCTCACTCTACTCTCAATTTCAGATAATAATTTAATAAAAAGGGGAGGCCTTTGCCCAGCAGTGGGACACTCCAACAGGCTAATAAAAATGGTAATTTATTGTTTTCCATAATATGAGGACCTAAAATTTTACTTTAGTACCTATCCCATGTTCTCAGAACCGGACGCGCTTAAACGGAGAATTATATCACAGCATAAACTAAAATGTTTGAATGAATGTTCTTGGATCAAATTCAGGACAATCTGATTAAAGGCCAGGTCAAAAGTACTTTAAACCGACGAGCATGTATGCGGAACGGGATGAAAGTTGAAGAAGCGAGAGAAGTATGCAAGAGTCGTAGCAAATGGAAAGAAGTGGTCTCTGCCTACCCCTATGGGAAAAAGGCGTGATATTATGTATGTATGTATGTATAAACTAAAAGGATTTGGTATAAGAGGAATTTAACTAAAATTACGGACTACAATAGTCCGTGAATTTCCTCATGGAATGGAAACCTTTTGGGTGCCTATGTAAATGTGAGTGGTTGTTTTAGTATTTGAACCGACGCTGGAACGCGCGGGCTAATATTGACTGAAATGCAGACGCTCTAGTAGGTACTTACTTTGTCATAGTAGACAGAGTGGCTCGCATTTGGCATGCCATTTATTTTGCACTAGCTGCATCGTTTTGGCCCAGTGGTTCGACCTACCGCCTCTCGTGCAGACGGTCGGGAGTTCGATTCCGGCTCGCACCTCTAAGTTTAGGTACTTATGTGCGAAATTCAATTTGAATTCACCACTGAGTTTTTCGGTGAAGGAAAAGATCGTGAAAAACCTGCAGGCATCTGCGAAGTAATTCAAAGATGTGTGTGAAGTCCCCAATCCGCACTGGGCCCGCGTGGGGACTATAGCCCAAACCCTCGCTTGACGAGAGGAGGCCTGTGCCCAGCAGTGGGATGCAAATAGGCTGTAGTAGTAGTAGAAGCTGCATTAGCTGTTGACCACGACTCATAACTTCATACTAAACTTCCATTTCAGTTCAAACCCTTAAGAGGATTTATCAGAAGTAGCCTATGTTACTCTGCAGTTTCCCAAATAAATCCACACAAAAATACTTACTGAAGAAAACACAAAATATATATTTTGTAGATTGAAACATTAGGTACATTTGGCGACTAATGATGATGATGATTTAGCGACCAATTCCTACTTGGCGCTCCTCTGTCCGTTTGATACAAGTTAGCCTAAGGTTGTATAAGGCTTTATATTCTGCATTTAACCCTTTTCTTCTATTCGGTAATAATTCTGCATAAAACTAACCCACTGACACCGTGTTCGTAGTTTAAACAACGCACCGATTCGCCGCGCATCAGCGGGGTCGGCGGGCCGTTGCGTGAGACCGCAGGCGGTTGATTTGGTTTGACGTTTCACTTGATTAGCGGACGGCAAATAGCACAATTATACTAGGCTACACAACAAGGCCAGACAGTTTTTCACCTGTCTAGAAAGATCATTTCTATTGCTATTTTTCGGACAAACAAGCAAGCGGCCATCATTATTGAAGAATTTTGCAATTCCGATAGATGAAATGCGTCGGCGAAGATTTTTATTAATTTGATTTCCACTTTTTTACAATTCAAATAATAATAATATCCTGGGACATATCACACATATTGACTTAGCCCCAAAGTAAGCGACGCTTGTATTATGGGTGCTAGACAACGATATAAATACTTATAATCGATAAATACATACATATATAAATACTAAACATCTATAACTCGAGTAGGTACAAACATACGTGCTCATCACACAAAGTTTGCCCCTAGCGGGACTCGAACCCGCGACCATCAGAACAGAAAGCAGGGTCACTACCAGCTGGACCAATCCGGCCGTCAAAAATCCTGCAGGCTAAAAATAAAATATTTACAAAATTCATTGCATTTACTACAGCATTTCACAATTTACAAAATGCCTCTCAAAAACCCTGCACAAGGGGCCCACAACAAGAAAAGTAAGTGGAAATTTACAAGTCAACTCATAATTGAAACTGTAGCCGATATTATTTTAAATATATACTCAAATGACGTATAAAATGTATATTTTATAAATAAATGAATTGAATTGAATTGAATTAATTCAAAAATTGCTTTCGAACTCCGACAGCCTCTAGCCTCAACCAAAGTCGCTGTCAACTGAACCCAAAAGCTATGACAATCTTAATCATAGTGAATACACATTGATTTTGCAATATTTCGGAGCTTGAAGGTGTTTTTTTTACAATTCTCATTCAAAGGACATTATTCGATTTAATCTTATAAATAAGGAATACAAAGGTGAGTTCTCTTCTCTTCTTATATTTAAGAGCCGTGCTCTTGTCGGTGGAGTAACCGCCATGTCTCTCGATCCTGTGCCCGTCTTTTTAGGTCGTAATAAGACGGGACATTTGCTCTTTCCTTCAGCTGGTCAAAGTAGGTTAAGCGTGGTCTACCTCTTCCCCTTCTTCCTTCCATTTTACCTTCCATTATAACGTTCAAAAACCTATCGTGTCTAATCAGATGTCTAACCATTTTCCCCCTTCTCGTTTGTATTATCTTTAATAAGCATCTTTTCTCTCCTACTAAATTCAATACCTCTTCGTTGGTCTTTCTCTCTGTCCAACTAATTCTTTCCATCCTCCTCCAGCACCACATTTCGAACGCTTCTAATCTGTCTCTATCTCTCTGCGTTAAAGTCCAGCTCTCACTGCCATATAATGCTATGCTCCAGATATATGTTTTAATTAGACGTTTTTTAGCTAGTTAGGAAATTTTAGCTTTAAGTAGGTATTTCTTATTGTTAAAGGCTTTCTTTGCCATAGCAATTCTCTGGATGATATCTGCAGAGCATCTGGAGTCACTGGTTATTAAGCTTCCTAAATATCTGAATTTATTTAATTGTTCTATTGCAGCGTTATTGATTTCTATTGGAGCATGTTCTGGGGAATGCTTAGAGGCTATTAGTGTCTTAGTTTTACTGTGATTAATTTTAAGTCCAAATTGTTGAAACGTTTCGTCCATTTTTATAAGTAACTGTTGTAACTGGCTACTGTTTTCGGCAAATGCGCAATATCATCTGCAAATCTAATGAAATCTAATAAAAGGTGAGTTACCCAACTATAAATGGTTCTACGGACGTGTGACCAGCAAGCAACGTCATTGGCGCGAGTAATATTTCTCAGAAAGTGGAGTAAAGCCGGGCGCGGCGGGCGGTGCGGGCTCCGTAATTGCATTCTACTGCGGTCACAGTACACTAAACCTAGTTTAGCGGCCAGAAATGCAATAAGTAATACAATTCTTGCTATAGGTGTAAATGGAGTAAGAGTAAAATTTTAAACCAACCATAGATTTCTGCAAAATCTATGAAAAAATAATTAATTAGTCAAACTTCAAGACCAGTTAATCGTCATACGACAAGTTTTAAAGTAAAGTATATTTATGATATTAAAGTAGGTACTAGCATCTGCCCGCTACTTCACCCGCGTGGAATTCCTCTGACTGCACAAATATAGCTATTTAGCTGGGCACGGGCAGGTCGCAACTACTACTACTACTACTACAGCCTATTTGCGTCCCACTGCTGGGCACAGGCCTCCTCTCATCACGAGAGGATTTGGGCTATAGTCCCCACCCGGGCCCAGTGCGGATTGGGGTCTTCACACACACACACACACATCTTTGAATTACTTCGCAGATGCGTGTAGGTTTCCTCACGATGTTTTCCTTCACCGAAAAGCTCAGTGGTAAATTCAAAGTGAGCAGGTCGCAAGGTCAGTTGTAAATATTTTTCCACGTCGATCGACCCCACGCAGTTATTACAGCTTGAATAGCGGATTTTCATCAATTACATCTTAAGCCAAATTCCATTGAAGGTCGCCTCTTAAGGCTCTCGAGGCTCATCTAAGCCTCCTCATCTAAGTCGGGCTCGCCGCGTCATCACTTACCGTCGAGGGGATCGGCCAAATGCTTGCTCATTCCTAATTCAACCACGTCCGGAGTAACTGCATGCTTGCGAGAACTCCAAATGAAATCCTTTTTTCACTTCAAATACAAAAAGTCGTGGTAGCCCACCTGTTTTTGACTTATCGTCTTTCATGCAGAGGGAGAGAACTGTCGGTATAGTTACCGACAGTTCTCTCCCAAACAAGAACCTGACAGGCCACCTGATAGTTCAGGTGGCCTGTGTCCTTGTTCTTCTCTTCTGTGTCTTCGTTGGTATCAATTTTATAAAAAAAACTCTAGGTTAACAGTTATTTTATAATCTGGAATGCATTGGTTTTTGCGGCTATGCTCTGCTCATATTGTTGTCTAATAATATTGGCTAGTAGGGATGATGCGGCTTGAGAAGCTTCGCTGGACGGTCACTCGGTCAGTGAAGTAGGATTACGTCGAATCAGTTAGCTGATTAATCAGTCAAGTGTGCCACCGAATTAAGGATTAGATATGTAGGCAGATACAGTGAGACCCAAAAGTTAAATTATAGCCAAAAATTGAGGATAATTCCAACACTGAACAGAAAAAAAAATTATAATTAAATATTATATTAAATTTTTTTTTTTTTTTTCAAAAAAATATATATATTTGCTAACACAATGAAATCTTATCGATTTCAAATGGTTTTAGAAAAAGTTTATCTTATAGTGTTTATAAAGGAAACAGATCTGGTGGAAAGCAGGCGGAGTTATCCATCCAAATACACTGGCAAATTCATTTAATTTTCTGAAGTGTAAAACGATTGTATTTTGAATGTTGACTATCTTGTGAAGAAGCAACCTCATTTTGTGACCCGATCATATTCAGTTCTGGCTATCAATGAACTCGGTCGCTGCGGTTCACTGCGGTTTCCAGCTAAAGAGCGCCTCATTATGTGTCGTCCCGCAAAATGTTGACAATGAAGGTAGTACGGAATGGGGAACGGTGTGGAGAATTAATTTTGACATTATATTACTGCACTAGAAGCAGACCTAAAACCTGCATCCTTCAACAATCACACGTAATAAATATGATTAATTTTAACTAAACTTATACTGCACAAAATCTATTTAAATTCAGCGAAAGATATCGTGAGCTCGCTCCACGCATCTGCGAAGTTACGTATAAGTTTCGTGGTCGAAACTGATTGAATTTAAACGATAGAAAAACGTCTGAAAATGATGAGAAAATAATTTCCTCCATAAATTACGGGCAATGTTGTACTTGCAACTTATAATTGCTTTTGCGGCTTGAACTTCAACCGACCGATAGAGGCTCTTACTTAGCCGGATCATTGACGACCTGCGCTCCGTAATCCACTTCCTTCTCCGACTTACGGCTTTTAACTCCTTTGTCTTCGGTTGTTAAATGCACGGGTTATTCTGTTAAATACTCTCGACATAAAGAGGAGAAATAATTATTCATTTCTATTGATTGATTGATTATCTCACCAATGGCCGATGGGATCTCACAACATTAATTCATCTTCTGTACGAGTATTTCACAGTCAGGTAGACCGATACGAATTGAGTCGAGACAACGGACCCTTATTCTGTTTACATTTAATTTTTATTCTCGTAAGTAGTCGAATTTTCTTCGTCCTTAAACATATACAGATATCCAAAAGAAAACTTGAAAAAATGAATAAGAGCTGTAGTTTTGGCGTATTTTCAGCCATTCCTTCACGCCCGCCGGTTATTGATCACAGCCATCGCCCAGAACACATACTTACTGCTCTGTTGCGACGGTGTTGCCGCACATTTATGATCGAATTGGTTCGATTTGTTCGGCTCTCGCCTCGAACATTGCCGTGCTGTTGACACAACAAATTTAAAACGACTGAAACATATTTTCTTTAAAATACATACTTACACGAAACTCATTCCTGTTTCCCTTTGGGATAAGTAGAGACCCGAAGGCCGCCCCTGCTTTTACCCAAGTATACCTAGCTCGTTTCAATTCAAAAGCTCGTCGGTTTCGAGTATTTTTATTTGGTCTTTTTTCAGTATATCATCAATTTGGTCCGACCTCGACCGACTTTGCCACTTATACTTCCCTTATTTATACTCGTATTTGCTAAAAGCTTCATTAATGTGTTTGAAGGCAATTATTATGGTATGTTTGTCTCTCATTTGAGCGGTTTCTTTCTGAAGATTTCTCCTTTCTTTCACGCTGTATTTCTGCAAAACGTCAAACAATTGCAATTACTTGTTTCCGGTTCACTTTGCCGTGATCCAATTGCTGTGACTCCCAAGTGTAACTCTGTAAGTGCTACACTGTCGCCGACCATTTATATTTGTCTTGTTCTTTCACCGAGCATTAAAGAAAGACGGCGAGAGTGTACATGAGTCAAGTTCCGACGTGTTTATTCAAATTGCATTAGCAATTCCCGACTGCAATCACAACAATGACAACTAAGTGGAACCAATTAGTTTAGTTCCGCGCCAACTTGGTGCAACTGGCTCGCCGTCTTGACGAGGTGCGGGGTTCGTTTGGAACCCTTGTTTGTTGGTCATAGTTACCTATGTAGATCAGATCTGTCCTTGCGTGATGTCAGGAGCGCACGTGCTGAGTAATTGGATGTTGTGTACATTTACGGCGGTGGGCTTTCGCGATGGCATCACATTTCATGTACAAAATCACTAGTGGTAGGGCCTGGGCTAGGTCCATCCGGGGAGGTACCACCGTCTTTCCCCGCTAACCAGCCGCCAAATAGCAGTGCTCGCACTGTTGTGTTCCGTTAGGGGTTGAAGGCCGGGGGTGAAATTTCTGGCACAGAGGCATTCCATCTTTGGCCTCAGCTCAGGGTAGGCAACGTATTCGAGATAAATTCTTAGTGGGGGATCAAATTTCGGTGCCCATGGGTCGCAGTGACCACTTACCATCAGGTGGGCCGTGCGCTAGCTTGCCTATACCATCGACATGAAAAAAAACTGTCTATTATTTAAGTATCTATTCGCAGTATATTTGAAATTGAACTAAATTTCACGAAAAAAGCTCTTTGCGAGAGTGTGCCTGCCTAACCCTAACTAGACTACGATAGAACATACGTAGTTACATATGGACATTGTTACATATATATACTACTAACCAACGATATTACGTGTAGATATAAACAAATTCATAAATCGGCTTGCATATGATCTGCATTTTAGGTAGTAGGTATCGTAGCTTATGAAAACCGAATTGGAAATAAAGAAGATTCGGTGGCTGATTCGGAAGCCGGTCCATTTGGCGCCGGCGTCGGCGGGTGACATGACAAACGTGGTTTGCTGATAGGTGACTTCACATAGAGACGTTCCGATTTTAGGAATCTGATTTTCTTTACTGTGTTCGTTTGTACAGATTGTAGTAACTTGGTGGTGACGACGTTTGGCTGACTGGCGGTCTTGTTGAATCTCGGTTTGCACCTCTGAATAGTAATTTTATACAATACCTACTCACAAGTAGAAGTTGACCACTGAACTTTTCAATATGAAAAAAAATTCAAACCCTCACGCATTCTGCTTATAAATTTGAGATATTATACACTCAACAGCAATGAATTCGGGTCACTTTGTATAGGTGTGAGGGTTTGATTTTTTTAAATCATATTGAAAAGCTCAGAAGTCAACTGATCAACTCTAAGAGTTTAGGTCTAACCTTCACCTGATAAGAGATCTGTGCTTCAAACTTATTTCACTTACTAGCTGCGCGAAAGCTACAATAAGCTACATTTTTATAAAACTTTTCCAGCGCCCTAGTTCCCCGCCGCATCCACTGAATTATTCCTTGGCTCCGGCGACTCACGATATTAAACCATATTTCGTCGATTCAGGTGTTACTTTGCAACGTATGAAAAATTGAAATGTTCTATTGAATATTTACGCTATGCGCTGGAGTAGACGCCCGTACGAGTGATTTCAGTTTTACGTTCACTTGATTACATGTCCGTTGGCCAGGGTAAAAAGTGGCCAATGACAATTCTGTTCTTAATTAAGAGTAAGGTTTTCTAAACAAAAACTAATTGGCTCTAAGACCAAGACGAGCCGTTCACCTAATCCGAGATATTCTATCTGACGTTGCGTCTGTGTCTTTAGTGTCATATAGATAAAATTGCTAGACTTTAGATCTGCGCTTTATACTCGATTGAGAAGGTTTAGTAAGTGATAGAATAAAGAATAGGTGGTATGGTAAGAGAACGATGTGGTGTAAACAAAACGACGTTCCCAGATTCAAGAATAGAAAAGGTTTTTTTTATCGGTTTCTCATGAGTAGGTGACTGCAGGCTAGGTCCGCCAGTCGGTTGCGACTTTGTGCAAGCGTCAAAGGAACAATTGGTCTCCGACCCAATTAGGGCGTTCGTTAGCGCGCGGTCCGCGTTCGTTGCTATTATTTTAGTACACAAAGTCCGAAATAAGGGTTGTGACCGCTGACACTCGTCGCTTTATCGTATTCACTGCCACTTTTCACTTGTCAGCAAAAACGCATGGTAGGCGTTTCAGGCAGTGATGTGTTAAACTTTGAGACTGCAATGAGGTAACACACAGACACATATCGAAATGGTTAGTTTCGGATGTATGATATGTATAAGTATGGATGTAGTGATGCCAAGCAAAATAAGTATTGATATATTGTCTAGATATGTATGAGCAGAAATAATGGCAAAGAACCGAGCAAGCGCGCGGAAACATTGCTTTTTATAAAGTTGAAGTTCTCATGTAACAAAAACTTTGAAGCGTTGGAAGATGCTATCTTTTATATGTATTGTCACTGTATAATCACACCTTCTATAAAAATTACAAGCCTGGGGGCCGCGATAACTAGCTTATCCAGTTAAAGGGTTATTCGAAAAATTCGATAATTTTCGACAGGGGTTACAAAGCTGCGGCTTATCTAAAATTGTTGCGAATGTAATGGACTTAAAAAAAAACTCAGATGTTCACGAAATATGCATAGTTTCTGAGAGTTAGAGCAATAAGTGAACAATGTCCCTTAATTTGTAGATGGGATCAATTATAAAGAACCATGCGCGCACGCGCGAGATGGAGCGTCGACCTCGTGAAGGTCGCGGGAAACCGGTGGAAGCAAGTAGCATAGGACCGGTCTGAGTGGCGTGCCTTGGGGGAGGCCTATGTCCAGCAGTGGACGTCCTTCGGCTGAAATGATGATGATGATGATGATGATGATGCGCGCACGTGGCAAAATGTATAATTCCGAGGGCCTCAGGTAGACAAATCGCAAAAAAAAAACATTTCGCGGTAAGCGATTTTTGCGCCCTCAGTAGCGCGAAGTTTGCATCTGGTCAAAGCACGACTTTGATCAGATTCAAACTTTGCACTATCGGCCACTCTACGAGTGATTCATAATGCAGGGCGCGTGTGGGAAGCAGGGAGAGCCGAGAGGGGGGGGGGGGGGGTGACACAGTTGCATCGCCCTCATTACCCACACTTAGATCGAGAGCGGGAACGGTAATGGGCCCTTCATTTGTAAACTGGCACTGCAAACCGAAATTCATAACCAGCTGGCGAGTGCGAGATTTAGGGTTTCGGCTTAACTAATTAATGTTGTTAGCTTTGACGCACTATAATTAAACAATTTTCACTTTACTTACTTGTAGTGGATTTAACTCATCAAAAACATTCATTAAGAGGAGACCGGTTTATATTTAAAGTGGTATTGGGCTTACAAACAAATTAACACGATGTAAAATGAATTTCTCTATTCTTCTTAATTCTGCATTCATTATTTATATACTTACTAGTTTCTGCCCGCGACTTCGCCCGCGTGGAATTTGGTTATCGCCGTTCCCGCGGGAACTATGAGTTTATCCGGGATTCAAAAAGTAGCCTATGTCCTTTCCCGGGACCCCAACTATAGGTAACAGACAGACAGACAGAATTACTTTCGCATTTATAATATTAATATGGATAAGTGGATAGACGTTTCTTGACCAGGTGTTCCTATTCTGTTCTGCCCCGTGTGCCGATACTGTCGGTGTCAGATTTTACCACCTCATTTCCCGACCGAAAGAGTAATTGGTCCTTTTCTGCTCTGTTCTTTAGTTCTCTTGGAAAAACCAATTAAACCATTGACTGATTTCTGCATAACTCACGATGGATTGCCAATTTAATTTTAGAGACGCAAGGTGTTCTTATTGATTGAAGCGTTTTTGTTGCACTTAAGATGCGTGTTGCGTTGCATTGTAAATCTAGCTTAATGGTTTTGAAAGAAACGTTTTACGAGTATAATTTTATCCATTCCAAGTCTAAGAAAAGTCTCCGAAGAACGAGCATTTGACCCAGATGCAGTTAGCTAAACAAGCTGAAGTAATTTCCCGTGGCATGTCTCGTTTGAATGCTACAAACGGCAAACTCTGGCGCCGCGGACTGCCGACGTCAACAATAAGTTCAGACCGCGCTTCTGCAGTTTCAGATGTGCTAGAGCTGGTGGACCCGGCACTAATGGATGGTTTTCCAAGCCAACTATACTAAAGCTTGTGGCAACCAGAGGACGTGGTATGCGAAAAAAAAGTTTCTGTAAAAAGTGATAATATTCTGACTAAAATACTAACGTACAAAAGTCATCCATCACGCTTAACTAAAAAAATCTGTAATTGCTGCCCTTCTACTCAGTGAGAGACTTTCTTCCCTAATCTGGTCGATCCATCCCTTTACTGGAGACGTTATCGCGGAAGGTTAGACTTAGACACATCGCGTAGGAAATTCTCGCTAAACAGACCTTCAGCAACAAGTTTCCTGGTCTCCCGTAGGCACATCTCATCAGTATATCTTCAACTGATTCTGCGCGACTGCAGCAGAGCTGCACTTATCGTAAACCCGGCCCGGATTCACTTACCCGTTAACGACGTCAGTTAATAACGGCATTAAGGCGGTATTTAACGTCTCACTTAATAAAGCGAGCAATCTGCGGCCGGGTCGCGCTAATTGTTGTTTTATTAGCATAACGCCGGCGCGAGCGCTGATTTACGACGATTGTTACACTGGGAATTATTGGCTCGTTGACGTTACCGGGCTGCAGTTGAGCAGAAATGGAGCACTTACATTGCCGGGTTAATGAGCGATGCCGCCACTACGGTGACTTGTGGCTGGCAATCTATAGAGCACAGAATAGTACTTGTCAGCTGAATTCGTCTGGATGCTGCTCTTTATTGTCTGAATTGAATACTCAAACGAGAGAATGGGCTACGGGTTGAGTGGAGTTTCCGTTGAAACTGAACTAGGTCGGTAAACAACTTTACGTACCTAACGAGTTGTTGAAATTGTACACTCCTTATTTAGCGACACTAAAGGGGCCCTTTCAACGCTGTCACAATAAATGTTGAAAATAAACGAAATCCACAAATGTACCTAATAAAATAATATTCAAGAATGAAGTGAAGGCGAAGGTGATTGAATATACCTACTATGAAATCCCTAGAAAAGTTAGTAAGAAGAAATTTGGCTTGTTACTATTTATTATCCAAATAGCGTGATAAAAGAAGTAAATCCAATATTTACCTTTAATACCCGTACGTCCCTTAAATTAAATTTTAACCTTAAATAACTGTTATAGTTTCGTCAATATTAGCAGGAGAATTTAACAGGCTTATAATTCCCACCTCGCCTCCAAAGTTCAGCCTTGCATAAGCCACTTTACACGGAGATTAAAGTTGCATCTCGTTAGTCGTCTTTGACGCGTCCCGGGCGGTTAGCGCGGCGACATGACACGACCTGCTCCATCGAGTCTCGAAACTCGACTTAATTTCACTGTCTCGAATAGACTTGACTCGAATGAGAAATCGCCAATCGAGCAGGTTGAATTGGAATATAACTAGAAAATCTCTACGCCTTTTGTATGTTTACGAAAGCAGTTTTTTTAAGAGATTTATTTCTATAATTTGGTAATATTATCCGTAGCAGCAATAATCATTAAATGCTCGTAAACTAATTTGATTTGCAAAAAACTGGCTTCGATTAAACTCGACGACGCTGCATTGTAACTCGCGTTGCTCGAGAACGCCCACTCGCTGTGATCACAACGCCAGTCCCTATGCGGTAGTAGCCTTAGATGCCTTATTAAATTGCCTATTATCTGAAGTCTTGCATAGTTTATCAATTTATTATTTAAAACCAGAAATGTACATATACTGCGGGACAGACAACACTAGCTTTGCGACTTTCATTTTGTAGGGCTATGCACGCGCGTGCGTCACTTCATCATAATTATGAATGCTCACGCTTCTCGCTTCCCTTTAGGTAGTAGGTATAACAACGGACGCTTTAGTATAATACACGTGTAAATGTAATTTCATTTCATTTTCATCTTCGCATGTTACTCGGCGTGATTTTGTCTTTGTATTTTCAGCCAATTGACGTTGTTTGTTTTCTCTAAAGTGGGTTTCTATTTTTATTCTCATTTGAAACATGTGCAACGCTTATAAGAACACATGAAGAAAAGAAAAAGCTTATTCTCAGATATATAAGGAAATGGGAATATGTACGAAATATGGGACACATGTTTAACAGAGCTACGAATATCCCTAGAAGTTTCATGCTAATCTCGAAGACCTGTAGTGAAAAGTGTAACTTAAAATCTCAAAATTGCATTTGTTGTATAGTGGATAGGGTGAATTTCAAAATGATTTCCAAATTAAATAGTCTCTAATTATATTTATAGCAAACAATACCAAGCTAAGTTGATTCTAGGCATCACTTAGACCTACCTACATTCCAAAGTAACTGTGGGTTTTTTTTTCAAGATTTCCAAGAACTTTGGCTTCGGACAAGTGTCTTATTAACTCCTGCGAAGGTTTGGATGGCTTCAAAAATTATTTCCTTATCATATGGATATCTTAAAGAAGACTTGCGTGAACATTAACTTATTGCATAGGACTCTGATTTAATTACAAGAGCTACATTTTAATATGGCGTCTTCTTTATCTTGATAGATATACCTAATTGGTAAAGATTGATAGGAATTAAATCAGACAATTAAAATAAATTACGTGCTTTCTTATTCCGATTTTTCTTATTGTGATTTCATTAGACGTAGATCACTTAGACACAAAGAGATACGAAATGAAAACAATTCATTCAGAATCCGAATATTTATACAGTTGATAGTTAATTTGAATGACAATGGTGGTACTTAATATTCGTATTTAATTAATAAATAATTTATGCATTTCATTACTTGAACTAATGAAATGCAGACAGTATAAGGGTACACGTTCATTTCATGAAGTGTGCTCCCGTCGCATCGCACCTCTCACTTAGTTTATCTGTCTTTAAATACGAAACTTAAAACTTTATTAGCATTTCCACCAACGCTAACTAAGCTTTATTGTTCACGCTAATGGCCCACTGCCGTCACGCCGCCCCACGGAACACCCCGCCCTAACACCTACGCCGAAGATGCATTTTGCTAAAATACCAATTTCAAATACTTAAACAATGTAAAGTGCACTTTATCGTTAGAGCAGAAAGCCGTTTTTCTATTTGCTTGGCAACAACAATAATCTGCATTCTTAATGTTAGTGTTGGAAGCCCGCATCAGCATGAAAGTCTCGCAGGATGGCGGGGGATTCGTTTCTGTGTCACCTTAATATGTTTATTTGTGCCTCAATCCAACGGCTCTAATCAATACGTAATAGCATTTCAATTTCTCACTTGTATGTATTTATTCTTTCAGTAATCAGAGTAATTTCAACAAAATATATTCCTGTTTATCATCTACATTTCTTTCCCTATGTTTTATGTAAACGTGTAAGTCAGGATTTCCGACCAGTTATTTTACTATGGTACCTACCATATCTGTACTTACATTATGGAAGCCGTAAATTTGATTTTGTATAGGTACTAAGGCTGCTAAGGCCCTATACTTAAGATCTTGTGAAAACGTCTGGAAGAAGTAGTAACTGGGTCGAAAAAATAATGTCGTCTTATTTTAAAGCCCACTACCACCACTACCTACAGCCTATTTACGTCCCACTGCTAGGCATAGGCCTCAGGCCTCTCATCACAAGAGGGTTTAGGCTAGATTCCCCACGCGGGTCCAGTACGGATTGGGACTTCACACACATCCTTGAATTACTTCGCAGACTCGTGCAGGTTTCCTCACGATGTTTTCCTTCACCAAAAGCACAGTGGTAAATTCATATTGAATTTTAAAGAAGCTTAATCAATTAATTAAAGTAAGGTGTATTTTTGGTCCGCAGTGCCGTCGGCGCGGATCCTGGGCGGGCCGGACCTGCATGTGGACATGGGCTCCACCATCAACCTGACCTGCCTCATCCAGTTCAGCCCCGAGCCGCCCGCGTACATCTTCTGGTACCACGAGGACGAGGTGAGCATGCCCCCCGATCGCACCTGTCTGGTGACAGTGGTCTTTCACAGTGTGCTGGCCAGGGGAATATTATATTTGCTTGCATACCTCATATTAAAAACGCCTTTTCGCAGCGAGATTGTAATTTCTAAGAATACTTACGGTATCCTTAGTTATATTTGCACAGAAAATATTTCAGACTCTGCGCAAAACAAACTGCCCGCCTACGCGCAATTTGACGGACGCCGTAATATTACGAAATTATTGAAAATTCCTTCGCTCACAAATTCCAATCACTTCTACTGAGAAAAGGCTCGTTTCCATAAAATTAAGCGTAATTGTTTCCGCGATGCCGTCTATTCCCATTTCGGAGAGATTGAATGGAAGAGGTTCATCGAAGTGAAGAGCACCAGTCACCGCCGCTAATGGCGAGGAGGTCTCGATGTTTGTGTAATGTTTAGGCAAATCTGTTCCACGATCCCCTATCATTATCCTCGATCGGTAGGTGTCTGCTAATATATTAATCACCTGTAACGCTCCGCGCCTCGCGCCCCTCCCCGGCGGCCCAGAGGTTGTTTACACGGAGCACCGCTAATTAATCTAAATTGGGTCGCGCGAATAGGGAACTTCGCGAATTAATTGTCGCGCGCCGCATGCCGCACGCCGCATGCGACACGGCGCCACGCTTTATTAGTTTCGCAACTGATTGTACGCTTGAATACTAATCGACTCATTACATGAGTTGTTAAAGGGGAACAAAAGCGATAAATCCGCGACGACCGCCGGTCGCAGGCGCGCCCAATTAAATGCGAGATTGTTTCAGATTAACAATTTAAATCTTTTAACTTTTGACGGAATAATAACTCGATTCGTTTCACCGGCGCCTTCGATTGCGCGTGAATTATCACCTCTATAAGCCTTAATGGCTGTAATTCTATCGCCTCGGCGCGCCTTATGAAATGAATAAGTCGGTGATACAGTGCCGCTTTAAATGCAGATAGATAAATAATTCCGATAATTGCTTTCGTAAATTAACGATTGTTTTTCTTTACCATTTTAGCAACTCTCAACGAAAACGATTTTTGCCTCTGAAGTGCTTTTATTTGAACTCATTATTACATTGAAATGTAATCTTTAATGTAATAAATATCTTCAAATAATAATCAATCTTCATTATATCTCTTTTAGAAAGTTATATGCGAAAAGCAGTCGACGCATTTTCACTCAGCGCACTGCAGAGCAGATTTTGTTTCATGAAACGTCCCTGAGCTGCCGGCACGTGCTGCGTAGACATGTTTCTGTGTATGGATGCTCTGGGCTTCGTTGTAGTGTCTGTATTGATTTCTCTGCTGTTCTATGGTGGTACATTGCGTCGGCTGCATAACACCGTTCTGCTGTGGCGTGTGAAAGCGTAACCGTTTGGTTGAAGCAGGTGATATCGTACGACTCGTCGCGCGGCGGCGTGTCGGTGGTGACGGAGAAGGGCGCGGCCACAACCAGCTACCTGCTGGTGCAGGACGCGGCGCCCGCCGACTCGGGCCGCTACGCCTGCGCGCCCTCCAACGCCGAGGTCGCCTCCGTGCGCGTGCACGTGCTCAATGGTCAGTGCCCTCACTATTGCTCTATTGCTGATTGTTTTGTCTTTCTATACTCGCCGCAAGCCAGGCCAGAGTGACGACCGACGCCATACATATACTTCTATGGTGGTAGTCGTCACTTTGCTTTGCAGCTAGTATAGCGGCAAGACTAATAGTAGGCAATCTAATGAGGTGGCAGCAAATTTTGATAACTCTACCACCATCCAAAGTACTTATACGTGCAGTTTATGGTAATCCTTCAGCATCCTTCTCATAAACAGGCCTCCCCTATGATTCGCCATAGATTACCCGTATACCTACAACAGATTTTCAAGATCAGTTTAATGTGACGCGCGGTAAGTTGGGCGGCTGGTCAAGCGAAAAAATTAAATATGTATATTGTTGTCGACATAT